>VZTI01004795.1:209553-344556 GCA_013397865.1 Struthidea cinerea
GACGGGACGGGGAGGGGACGGGACGGGGAGGGGACGGGGGAGGGCCAGGGCCAGGGTCAGGAGCTGTTCTGGTACCTGTACTGCAGTGTCAGCACCGATACAAGTACCGGCCCAGTCCCAATCCCAGCACTACTTCCAGCACCAGTCCCAGTGCCAAAAACAGTCCAAACACCTGCTCTAGTACCAATACCAGTCCTAGGCCCGGTTGAAGTATCAATACCACTGCCTGTGCCTGTCCCAGTGCCAGGACCAGTCTCAATTCCAAAACCGGTCCAAGTACCTGTACCAGTACAAATACCGGGCCCAGTGACAATATCAATACCAGTTCAGTGCCAGTGCCACTTCCAGTCCCAGTCCCAGTACCTGCACCAGGCCCAGTCCCAGTCCCAGTTCTGGCTCCAGTGCCAATTCCAAAACCAGTTCGAGTACCTGTACCAGTACTAATACCAGTACCAGGCCCAGTTCCAGTTCCAGTCCCAGTCCCAGTACTAGTACCAGTAGCAATCCCAGTTCCAGTTCCAGTACCAGTACTAGTACCGGTACCAATTCCAGTTCTGGTTCTGGTACCAATACCTGTTCAGGTACCTGCCCCTGTACCTGTATGAGTACCAGGCCCAATCCCAGTCCCAGTATCTGTGCCAGTCACAGTTCCAGTTCCAGTCCCAGTGCCAGTAACAGTCCCAGTCCTAGTTCCAGTACCAGTACCAGTCTCTTGTGGTACCAGAGCCATGACACCATGCTGGTGCCAGGCATGGCAGCAGACGTAACCATCACACTGTGCATGGCGAAGGTCACGCAGAGCAAAGAGGGCAGCAATAAGAGGCTGCTGCAAGCACTCGAGGCCCGTGAGCAGCTTTATGCCACAACTGATGTCTGGAAGCAGCAGCAGCAGCTCTAGGACCAGTGAGTAAGAGAAGCCACAGTGCTGAGAGTAGATCACCCCAGGCCTTTGCTGCAGACAATCTAGGAGGGGAGCTGCTGAGGGCAGAAGCTGGCAGTGACACCTGCCACAGCACTATGCAGTCAGCCAGTGGCCTGGTAACTTCCAAAACACAGGCAGTCCTCGTACATGTGTGCAGTCATTGCAGCACATCCTGCAGTGAAGGATTTTCATCAAGCAGCATGCCAAGAACAACACAGGTGGAGTGAAAATTATGAATTTCTCCAGTTCTGAGGGAGTGTCAAACAGGATGTGTATCCAGATTCTGGCTGTGCTGACCTTGCCTCTGAATACAGAGCTAGAAAAGGTTATTTATTTGAGTTAAAAAGTCAAGCAGCCCGTGGTGAATCACTGGAGGTATTTCACTGGCATGAATATAATGTTTCTGGAATAAAGGAGTTTTCTGGAAGTAGAGCCATCTTTTTTCAAGTATGTTATTTGTACTGACACTGTTGGAAAGCACATGAAGTTTGTTGGGACGTGTCCTGCCTTGCTTTATGGATCTATACAGAGGCTAGAAGCAAGGAAGGATTCTGTTACCACCTTAGCTGCTGAATGTCTGTTGAACATATTTTTTTTGATTGAAAAGATGCTGACAATGCTTTAAGTGTAATGTGGGCCTCTTCGAGTCATCTATTTCTATTGCCATTACTGTTTGTTGTGTATTTTTTAAATAAGGGTCAGGGTCAGGCTTTTTGCAGAATTTGTATATTTGAAGTTACAGTAGCACAATGCACAGCTTTCTATCAGCCAAAAGTTTTAAAGAGGTTTCTGCTTCCATGCTTTGAAGCATGGCACGGAGTTGAGATTTTTGTTGTGTGTTTCTTCCCATTCTTTGTATGTTTAGACTGATAATAATGGAGCATAAACCTCTCTTGAGGTATGAATATCTTCATTGCAGTGAAAACATAGCCTGAGACTGTATTCTCAGGAAGCTACATGCTAATGCCAGACTCCTTGTGGCAACAACAACATAAAAACCTTTCAAATCCAAAGATTCCTGTGGGTGTGTTACATACTGTGTGCAGACTAACAGCCTATCTGAAGAGGACATAATTGCATTTGATTCTCATCAGCCTCTACTTCAAGCAGCAAAAAGGCAGAAAGTAGAGAGGTTTGGCCACATGACTTGAGTTACAAACCCGTTGTTGCAGGGAATGGTCAAATGGAAGTGAAAGAGAGAACTCCCTGGTACTTCCTGGTACTTAAATTGTAGGATCATAGAAAGATTTAGGTTTGAAAGGACCAATGAAGTTCTTTAATCCAGCCTCCTCACCAAAGCAGGCCTAANAGTCCCAGTACCTGCACCAGGCCCAGTCCCAGTCCCAGTTCTGGCACCAGTGCCAATTCCAAAACCAGTTCGAGTACCTGTACCAGTACTAATACCAGTACCAGGCCCAGTTCCAGTTCCAGTCCCAGTCCCAGTACTAGTACCAGTAGCAATCCCAGTTCCAGTTCCAGTACCAGTACTAGTACCGGTACCAATTCCAGTTCTGGTTCTGGTACCAATACCTGTTCAGGTACCTGCCCCTGTACCTGTATGAGTACCAGGCCCAATCCCAGTCCCAGTATCTGTGCCAGTCACAGTTCCAGTTCCAGTCCCAGTGCCAGTAACAGTCCCAGTCCTAGTTCCAGTACCAGTACCAGTCTCTTGTGGTACCAGAGCCATGACACCATGCTGGTGCCAGGCATGGCAGCAGACGTAACCATCACACTGTGCATGGCGAAGGTCACGCAGAGCAAAGAGGGCAGCAATAAGAGGCTGCTGCAAGCACTCGAGGCCCGTGAGCAGCTTTATGCCACAACTGATGTCTGGAAGCAGCAGCAGCAGCTCTAGGACCAGTGAGTAAGAGAAGCCACAGTGCTGAGAGTAGATCACCCCAGGCCTTTGCTGCAGACAATCTAGGAGGGGNTGCCAGGCATGGCAGCAGACGTAACCATCACACTGTGCGTGGCGAAGGTCACGCAGAGCAAAGAGGGCAGCAATAAGAGGCTGCTGCAAGCACTCGAGGCCCGTGAGCAGCTTTATGCCACAACTGATGTCTGGAAGCAGCAGCAGCAGCTCTAGGACCAGTGAGTAAGAGAAGCCACAGTGCTGAGAGTAGATCACCCCAGGCCTTTGCTGCAGACAATCTAGGAGGGGAGCTGCTGAGGGCAGAAGCTGGCAGTGACACCTGCCACAGCACTATGCAGTCAGCCAGTGGCCTGGTAACTTCCAAAACACAGGCAGTCCTCGTACATGTGTGCAGTCATTGCAGCACATCCTGCAGTGAAGGATTTTCATCAAGCAGCATGCCAAGAACAACACAGGTGGAGTGAAAATTATGAATTTCTCCAGTTCTGAGGGAGTGTCAAACAGGATGTGTATCCAGATTCTGGCTGTGCTGACCTTGCCTCTGAATACAGAGCTAGAAAAGGTTATTTATTTGAGTTAAAAAGTCAAGCAGCCCGTGGTGAATCACTGGAGGTATTTCACTGGCATGAATATAATGTTTCTGGAATAAAGGAGTTTTCTGGAAGTAGAGCCATCTTTTTTCAAGTATGTTATTTGTACTGACACTGTTGGAAAGCACATGAAGTTTGTTGGGACGTGTCCTGCCTTGCTTTATGGATCTATACAGAGGCTAGAAGCAAGGAAGGATTCTGTTACCACCTTAGCTGCTGAATGTCTGTTGAACATATTTTTTTTGATTGAAAAGATGCTGACAATGCTTTAAGTGTAATGTGGGCCTCTTCGAGTCATCTATTTCTATTGCCATTACTGTTTGTTGTGTATTTTTTAAATAAGGGTCAGGGTCAGGCTTTTTGCAGAATTTGTATATTTGAAGTTACAGTAGCACAATGCACAGCTTTCTATCAGCCAAAAGTTTTAAAGAGGTTTCTGCTTCCATGCTTTGAAGCATGGCACGGAGTTGAGATTTTTGTTGTGTGTTTCTTCCCATTCTTTGTATGTTTAGACTGATAATAATGGAGCATAAACCTCTCTTGAGGTATGAATATCTTCATTGCAGTGAAAACATAGCCTGAGACTGTATTCTCAGGAAGCTACATGCTAATGCCAGACTCCTTGTGGCAACAACAACATAAAAACCTTTCAAATCCAAAGATTCCTGTGGGTGTGTTACATACTGTGTGCAGACTAACAGCCTATCTGAAGAGGACATAATTGCATTTGATTCTCATCAGCCTCTACTTCAAGCAGCAAAAAGGCAGAAAGTAGAGAGGTTTGGCCACATGACTTGAGTTACAAACCCGTTGTTGCAGGGAATGGTCAAATGGAAGTGAAAGAGAGAACTCCCTGGTACTTCCTGGTACTTAAATTGTAGGATCATAGAAAGATTTAGGTTTGAAAGGACCAATGAAGTTCTTTAATCCAGCCTCCTCACCAAAGCAGGCCTAACTTAAAATCTAGGTTAGGTTGCTCAATTCCTCATTCAAACTTTTTTTTCTCTCCAGGCATGTCTGCTGAACTGTTTTCAAGAGCAAGAAGTTTTTGTCCTTCTGTCCATCCAGAATTCTTGTGTTGCAACTTGTGTACATTGACTCTTTCCTTTCCTCACCCTGTTAGGTGAGCTCACTCAGTCTTCCTTGCAATGCCTTTCCCTGGGTAAGAGAATTGACAGGCACAGTGTCTCGAAGCTGCTAAAAACCAGCTGAAGTAGAGGGAAATTACAGTCAATTACCCTAGGGTAGTGCTTCTTTAATTGGATCCGACAGGGGATTAAAAGAGAATTCAAGCTGGAATGCTCCTTGGTCATCTTTGAGGAGAGCCACAAAGGTGTTCCGAGGGCTGGAGCACCTCTTCTATGTAGACAAATTGAGAGAGTTGGAGCTGTTAGCCTGGAGAAGGAGTGGCTCCAGGGAGACCTCATTGTGGCTTTCTATCCTTGGAAGTGTTCAAGGCTAGGTTGGATGGGGCTCTGAGCAACCTGGTCCAGTGGAAGTTGTCCCTGCCCATGGCAGGAGAGTTGGAACTAGATGATCTTTAAGGTGCCTTCCATTCCAAACCATTCTACAATTATATGATCTAGCACAACCTCCTGCTTAAATCAGGGTCAACTATGAGATCAGGTCATTTTGTTCAGGACTGTATCCAGTCAAGTCTTGAAACCCACAAGGATACAGACTGCACAACCTCTCTAGCCAGCCTCTTCTGGTGCTTGATACTTGACTCTCATCAGGGTGAAGAAATTTTCCCTATATCCTCTCATTACAGATTAAGCCTTCTGCCTCTTCTCCTACCTCCACTCACTACTGTGAAGAGCCTGGCCTGGTCTTCTTAACCTCAGCAGAAGCAATCTTCTGTTGGAAGATTGCAGTTAGTTGCTCCCACCCAAGTCTTCTCCAGGCTAACCAAGTCCAGGTCCATCAGTTTCTCCTAACAGGACAAGTGCTCCAGCCTCCTGACTGTCTTGGTGCTCCTCTGCTGACATTGTTTTGGTTGATCAATTTTATCAGCCTTTCATATACTCATGAGCCTCAAACTGGATGCAGTATTTTGGATGGGATTAAAAAATCCTCGTATTCCTTTCTTTTGAGATCCTGAATACAGTCCTGCTATTTTATAGCCAAGGGTGCAGTTGTCCCACACTGCCTCCAGGGCACACTGTGGGATCACATCCAGCTTTCCATCCACCAGGACCACGCTGCCTTTTCAGAATAGCTGCTCACCATTTCCTAACCCATATTGTTGCCAGAGGTTATTTCCTCCCAGGTGCAGAATTTTGCCTCTGTCCATATCCAGTTGCATATGGTGCCTCTGAGGCCATTCCTCCAGCTTGTCTGTGTCCCTCTGAAGAGGTGCTCTCTGTCCTTGAGTGTATCACCTAGGACAAGACAAGGAGCATAAACTGCCATTATACATTCTCCGAGAGGGGAAAGTAGGTGATTCTTTGGTATTTGCCATTTCATAGTAGATTAATTTTTAATAATCAGTGTAATGATACATATATGCAACTGAGTGATAATGCAAATGATAATGAAATATAATTCTGCCAGCATTAACTGAAAGTAAGCAGAAACCAAACAGAACAACCAAAGAAGGAATAAAATATAAACATTATGTGCCCCCCAAAGCCCCCATAACAGTACAATGACTGTGCCGTGAAAAGAAAATACTGAGAGCGTTTTGCAACTTTTCAGATAACTTCAAGATTTTATGACGGGCATGTGTATTGCAGCATAAAGGAAATTGTAGGATGCATGTGAAGCCTGTGATATCCACAAACTTGTACACTCACAGATACAGTCGCCCAAAGGCAAGAGAAGAGATTGAGGAAATACTCTCTTTATTACAGGGCATCACAGCTGGAGGCCATGGCTGTCCACCTCAAATATGGCATTGGTCTTGAGATGTGGAGGAAACTGTAGAATAATACTATTTTACATTCCTTCCTTGAAAGTCTACATCATCTTGATTTGTTGTTCAAAGAGCTGTTAGATGTGTCAGGTGATTTTTCTTAACCTGACTCTCCTGCATCCTTCTGTTTTCTAGAAGATTCTTTTCTAGCCCTGTTCCTGCTGTCCTTTCCCCGGTTCTGCCTATTCTGCACTCTGTAGGAGATGGAAAAGGTCTGGGAACATCTCAGTTCTTTGATGCTTTTTTTTTTTGTGATACTGGCTGAAAGCCATTGTCCCAAGCAGTACATGTTCTACCCCTTACTAATGGAGAACAAAACCCACACCCAAGAGACTTCCTTGACTTTTCTTTCTTTCACTTTTCTCTCATATTCCTACAAGTTCTTTTTTCCCCTAGTTGTCTCACTCTCATATCCAATACTTCACCATTACTTGGTTACTTAAAATTTCCAGTTGCCTTTCCTTTTATGAGTAGACTGAGTTCCAGCATATCAGCCTGGTTTTTGTTGGTTTGGGGTTTTGGTGGAGGGGGTGGGGGGATTGTTGGTTTTTTGGTTTTTTTTTTCTGAAGGGAGAAGGAGTCCAGAAAGTTTCCTGATCTTAAGCTGACATTAAGTGAATTTAAATCGTAGCAGATGCAGAAAGCAGAGAGCTTTTAGTTTGTTTGTTTTTCTCTGGAGATGAACATAGAAGACCCATGAGGAAGAACACTTCAATACCTGCATTGATTTTTGACTCCTACCTTTTCTAGGCTGGCAGAACCATGTATTGCTAACTGCAGCACTGCATAATGACTGTTTGCCTGAGCCAACAGTCAACACAGTCAGAGAATGAGATAACTCAAAAACCAGTGAGTCTGCTAGCACCAGCACACTTTGTCAAGTATGACACATGAACAGCTAAATGGGGCTGGTTCTCACTGATCCTGCAGTGCTGCTCCCTCTGTGTTGTTCTAATGACTGAACTTCACTCATCACCCTATTTCCCTTATGTCCTAGTTTAAGAGACAGGTGTCTGCCCAGGAAAGCGGGAAGCTTCTTGGAATGGAAAATAAGACCCCCTTCCCTCCAGATTTTTATAACTTTGAAATTACAGGGCTTTCAGGCAGAGATACGGGAAAAGGAATAACAGTTCTTTACTAGAATATATATGACAAGACAACCAACCAACCACAATGGCAGTAACAACAAACAGAACCAGAACCCCGTAACAGCCTTCTCTTGGCTGCAGGCCCTTTCCCCTTCGGCGCAGTTACGGCCACAGCCAGCAGGGGTGATGGTGGCTCCCGGCCGGGCAGGTCGGCTGCGATGGTTCCCCCACTGCTGCAGGGGTGCTGCGGCGCCAGCTCAGCCGCCTCTACGCATGGCAATGGCAGCTTGGGGGAAGGAGAAAAGGGGAGATTGGTTGTGAAACTCACGGGGAGCAGCCGGTCTCAGTGCCACTCCAGGTGGTGAGCTGGACTGTAGCAAAAACCCCAGAGAAGCAGCAGAAAACAGTGGGGGCTGGGTGGACCCAGGGGATTGTGGGGGGTGGTGCGGGTAGAGCTAAAGTGTAGCAAAAAAACCCGGAGCAGCGGCAGGAAACAGTGGGGGCAGGCAAGTCCAATCAGACAGCAATGAACCTCAGTGTAACTCACCAGCAACTGGCAGAAGTGGTGAAGGCAGGCAGGTCCAATCAAGCAGCAGTTGAATGTTCGCACATGGTAGAAACAGCAAAAAAACCCAGACCCTGGCAGCAAACCACAGCACAGCCCTGTCTAGGGAAACACAGGTGCCCACTCCTCACACTACACATGGCCGCTGTCCCCTGCGATGGCTGAGAGCAGAAGGGGCTGAGTCCAGCCCCTGACCCCCAGCCAAGTCTCGGTTAGCCCCTGACCTCTCGCGGTATCTCTGCACTTCCCAAGAGAAAGCCCCAGCCAGAGAGCTCACTCGCCAGCTACGAGACTGCCGCGCAACTGCACCCCTTCCCAGCTCCTTCCCCAGGACCATTTCAATAGAATTCCAAGACATCCAGCTAGGATTTTTGTCTCTTAAGTACTGTCCATTTATCATTTCCGGAGCAACAAATGGGGAGAAAATTCCCTGAGAGAAAGAAAGAAAAAAAAAAGAAAAAGCCTAACCCCTAACACCTTACTATATGGAGTAGGCACAGTCTTTGTTTCTATGTACATGCCTGCAATGGACTCCATCAGCCTGAGATTTCAATATTCACACTAGCTCTCCAAACAGAGAAAAAAAAGACTTACCTATAGCCTGATGTACTCCTCTCCCACCATTCATTGCAACCTAGGAAAGGATGCAGGGATTACTTGCAACCTTGTTCAATGACTGGATATGGCATCCCTCACCTCCACCTCACCTCCTAGTGAATAACACTTATGTAGGGAATGGCTTGTCCATCTTTGCTCCTTTTGCTGGGCTGGACTATCTCTGAAGAGAGAAAAGCATTTGCAGAGTACTTTTGTACCCAGTTACATTAGGCAGCACAAGCAACTATCCGTAGTTTCTTTTGTGTCTGGGGAATGCGCTGAGCAAGAGTGGGTTGATCGGAAGCAATGCACACTGTGGGGTTGGGAGACTGTGTTTGTCTGGGAAGTCTGGAGAGGATAGTCATTCATAAGATGAAGAGGCAAAATTACATTCCACATCTCTCTGGAACCTCATGATGTCTCCATCCACCAGCACTCAAGTGATGTTTAAGAGTGTACTGGGGTCTGGCTGGGATAGAGTTAATTTTCTTTGTAGCAGACTGTATGGTGCTGCATTTGGGATTTGTGACTAAAGCAGCCCTGATAACATACCTGTGTTCTGGCTATTGCTGAGCACAGCATCAAGGCTTTCTCTTACTCCCACTCAGCCCCCCTCAGAGGTATTTGAGAATTTGGAGGGCACACAAGCAGGACGGCTGACCTAAACTGACCCATATGATATTGTATACTCTGTAATATCATACACTGTAACAGAAATTGAGGAGAGAGAGATTTTGGGAAGGCAGCCATTGCTCAGAGACTGACTGGACATCAGTCTGCTTTTGCATCACTGTTTTTTTCCCCTTCTTCTCCTTCAGTTACTAAACTATATTTATCCCAACCTGTGAGTTTTCTCACTTTTGCTCTCCCCATCCTGCTGTGGTTTTCTGGGGGGAGTGAGTGAGATATTGTGTGGTGCTTAGCTGTGGGTGAGGGTCAACCTGCCACAAAGTGAGAAAAGAAAATCTCCAGAGTCTCTCTGGTGTAAACACAGTCAGGCTTCCACACAGCTACAGCACATTCCCATACTCAAATGTGCACACACACATGGATCCAAGCATCTGCTGTACTCCATGCACTCACTGCCCCACTGCTCACCTCAGGATGCTGTGAATTGCCAAGGGATGCACCACAGCCAGCTAAATCTGGACCACGCCTGAGTCAGTGCTGGAGCACAGCTTGGAGATTCCTTCCACAGGGTGCAGAGGCACCCATCTACTGACCTTATTTATACCTCCATGACCTGCTGATTGCAGGGAGGTCAGACTTGGGGCTGTTGCAGAGAGCACCAAGGCACGTCTAGACTTTGGCCTGTTCCTCTGGCCTGCTCCTTCATGTGTGTACCAGTGTTACTGTCAAGGGAGACCTCAGGCAAACCAAGGGTGGCTACAAGGTGGAGCCCAGGTGCTGTTCTCCTTGGTCCTGCCAGTGGAAAGGAAAGGCTTGGGCAGGAGAGGGTTAACACCTGGCTGCACAGCCAGTGTTGCAGACAGAGCTTTGGCTTTTATGGCAATGGACCCCTGCTTTGAGGAACAAGGACGAGGCATTCCAGCCTAGCTGGGAAAGCTTGCCCTAAGGATACTCTACATGCAGTGGAGTTCTTCTAGTGTGTCTCCTACTTCTGTGGCCCTCCAGTGGTACCATGTGCCCTCCTTGGACTCTTTCAACATCTGCTTCTTTCTTGGTCTCTGTGAAGCTACTCTCTGTTCTTTCAGCATTCTTTCAGTCTTTCTGCTGTATTTTCTCACCTCTCCAAGGCTACTGTATGATCTCTGGGTCTCTTTCTTGCCTACTTTTTTCCCCCTTTCTGAAGCTAATCTTTGTTAACCTTCACGTTTGCAGACTTTATGCTACTTTCTTCTCTGAGGTTCTTTGAGGTGCTCTTCTAATCTCTCAAGCTCTGCGAGGCTACTCTGTTCTCTGTGACTCTCCCAACTTCTCCACTTCTTCCCTAGCCTCTCCAAAGCTGCTATGGCTGCCTTTCAATTTCTTCCTTTCTCTCACTGAGGTGACTTTGGAGCACTTTCAGTCCTTCTGCCTCTATCATATCTCACTCACCCTTCAACCCTTTTTTTCAGAAGTTTGACTGGATTTTCTGGGGCTGTTTTAGTCTTCCTTCAAAGTTCATGGCATCTCAGCAGCTTGTCTTCTTTCTTCTGGGACTTTTTCAGCCTTCCTGCTTGTTTCTTCCATTCTCCAAGGCTACTCTCTGTTGCTCTTTTAGCCTTTCTCTTCTCTTAGCAGCTGCAGGCATACACTCCTAGAGCACTTTCAGAATCTCTGATACTTTCTTGTTATTGTCAAAGTCTCTTACGTGTTCATCATGGTTCTTTCAGGCTTTCTACTAGTTTCTTTGGCTCTTTGAGGCTACTTTGTGTTTTATGAGTCTTTTACACATTTTGGCTCATTTTCCCTTCTTTGATGCTACTCTTTGGGGCACTTTCAATCTTTCTCCCTCCCCCCCTTTTTTTTAATCTTCTCTTGAGGCCACCCTGGGTACTACTGAGTAGTCTGAAGCTCCTTTAATAGCTCTGATACTTTCTTTTTATCACTGAGCCTCTTCTGTATTCTCTGGAGGGTGCTTTGCCTTATCTCTTTCTTTCTTGGCCTCTGACACTGCTGCATTTCGTTTCCTTGAGCACTTACAGGCTTTCTTCCCTTCCCTGAGGCTAGTTTATGCACTCAGAATCTCTTTCGGACTCTCTGTTGCTTTGTTCACTTCTGCTTGGCTCCTGTTTCATCTGGGGATCTTTCAGCCCATCTTCTACTTTCCTGGCATTTGGAGGGCTATTCTGTAATCATTATCTGAGTGTTAATCAATGTTCACATTTTGTCTGAGACTTCTCAGTGTCCTCTAGATGTCTTTCAAGCTCTCTACTATTTTGTCCTCTCTTCAGCTATTCTGTGTTCTCTGGGACACTTGCAATCTCTTTACTATATAAGGCTCTCAAAACCATTTTTCCGTAATTTGGGGATTTTTTCACACCTTTTTCTGTTTTAATATTGTTTTGAAGGATGAGAGGGGACTGGGGGAGGTGGGGTGGAGGCAGGGGAGCGGAATCTTTTCACAAATGAAACAGCTTCAAGAGCTCTGGATTTCAACTGCAGTGGAGCTGGAATAGATCTCTGTGAGTCACCTTTTGGAAATTTTTTTTTTGTCCCTTTTTGGTTTTGGTGGTGGAGTTAGAAGACAAATGAGCTGAAAGAGGCACCTTTTAAAAAATCCTTTATTTTTATATCATCCTAGTAAAAATCTTTTATATAAAGGCGAAGTAGGTATTGCATAGAAGAAACACTGATGCAAACATCACCCGGTGGGAATGGCATGTTGTTTCTTAGTGTCTACTCTCTACTGCACAACAGATGGCTAGCCCAGAGGTGAACTTCTCCAGGTTTCCCCATGCTCAGCTTATGGAAAGAAGTTACATCAGAATTATTTGTGGCCTATTCCATGCTGCTCCCAAGAACCGTCTGCTGGGAAAACACCCTTTTCCTCCTTGTCTTTTCTATGCCTGACCAATACATCCCCCAGGAAGACCATGAGAATCAGTCTGGCTGCCTTCTGTGCTTGCACCCTCCCTGTGTGTGAGTTTGTATTTCATGCATAGAAATGGAGGAGGTGGACACAGGACAGGAGAGTTGACCTAACATAGCCATAGTCCAGGAACTCAATGCATGACATATCCAAGGCATCTTCTGTCATCTTGGAGACATTTATGTCACTGTCTTATAGCATTTTACATGCTACTTAGCTATGGGCACTTTTTTTGAGCGCCTTCCACCTGGGCTTCCTGTAACAAAGAGCCTTGGTACAACCAGGAGTGAGCAGAATTCACTGCTAACACTTCATCAGCTTTCAAGTAGAGCTTCTTCAGGCAGTTCTCCTGTTTTGTCTCTGCGTCAGTTCTATGGCAGCTCCCGAGCATGAAGGACAGTAAGACAGCAGGTATGCTACAGTCTGAAGGAACACTCAGAGAAACAGCACTTTCACAGACTTGAACTGTGCTTTCATGAATTAGAGATACAGGGAGGTATGCATTTATACAAATCAGTATTTGTGTATATTAAAGATACTTTTACTCAGTATCAGTTTTTATTTAAAAACATGCTAAAAACTTATAGTTAATTAATCAGAGTGACATTTGGGGAAAACACACAGACAGCCACCCACCAGCATAAGCAAAAAAAAGTGCATACATATGTGAGCCAAAGCTCCCTTTGACCAGTTTACAGGACAATTAGTGCCTTCTCTGACAAACTGACTGCTGCAACCTCACACTTTCCAGAGCTGTTTTTTGCTGCCTGGAAAGTGGTATTACCTTTCTGCTTCTTTGAGGATGTCTGTCATCACCTCCCACATCAGAGAGTCAGCTAGAGACACAAATCAATCCTGCTTTTGACTCCTCTCCTGTAGGTGGCTTCATAGAGATGAATACATGAAGCTCATGTAACTATCTCACTTAATACTGTGCTTAAAATGCCTAAAGTAGTCATTAAAAAAAGATTTCAGGATCTATGCTGCTAGATCGTGAAATGGAATGAAGCATTCTAGAAAAATAAGTTTGGATGGAAGGCAAAGTAGCTGAGTTTGCAACTACACATTTCATCTCTGAATTACTCATAATAATTTTTTATTTCCTTATTACTTTCACTAATATATTTTACCATTTTTGTACAAAAACTGACTGCAGATTAAAATTTAAGATGCGGCAGGTACCACTGTGCGACCCAAAAGGACAGAGATGATGCTCCTACTCAGCCCTGCACCTGGCTCCTTTTGAGCACCAGAAAATCTAGAGAAAGCTAAGCACCTCTGCCCAAAGGGAGAATGCAGTGGAGCCATCAGACCAAAACCACCCTGTCTTTTCTTGCAAAAATGGGAACACATCTTAGCAACTTTGGATACAGTCTTACATGTAGCAGCAGATACACTGGGCATCAGAGCCCCTTCTTCAACATGGAACAGCCATCTCCAGTGAGGCTCAGATGCTCCTGGTCCCAATTTTTGTTAGAAATGGAAGTAAAACTGGATTCAGTTTCTGTGCTTTCCCTCTTCTTCTTCCCTGACTCCTTCAAAGGCTATCCAAGTGAAATAGCTGAACCCATATGGCCTTGTCTGCTTCAGTGGGAAACCAGAGCCCTGTGAAACTTTGGGCATTGTGCTCATATGGGCAAGGGCTGTGCTCTAAGAATAGTAACCTTCTTCTTCACTGCAACACCCAAATTCATCTCTATCTCCCACACATTCACACTCCTTCCCGTCACACTGATTTCATAGGAACTCAAAAAAGTGACACGTAGGTCACACAAAACACTACTGCTGCCAGATGTACAGATGCGTGCAGGACTTATTAGGAAGAAAAAGAGGGGACTAAAACCTCCCAAATATAAAGTGGCTCAACAGCTATTTCAGCACAAGGATAAGATAGGCTGAATGACACAATGAAAATTACATCTTTTTAGAGCGTGAAGTATGAATATTCAGACTGGACATTAATAGAATCTTGTTTATCAGAGGAGTAGCTTGACATGGCATGACTCTGAAAGGCACAAAATCTCCATCCTCAACAGTTTCTGAAACTCAGCCCAATAGTGTCATAGTGAATCCCATCTCACATATGTGTCAATACCTCTTTGAGAGTGTTGAGAGTGACATTGGATGAGGTAACCTTTGAAGGTCGCTTCTGACAGCTGTCCACGCAAAAAGCAGTGTTCTTTCAGAGCTGAGTCAAGCCCTGATTGAAGTTTAATCAGAACATCCTCCATTGTCTGAGTCTTTCCTTCTTCCTTCACAAAACAGCAAAAACCTGTAACAATGGGTAAGTGGAGGCTCCTTGCAATGAAGAAGCATTCAAAGTAGAGAAATACATGTTCAAGTTTTCTAACAGGAATGTTGGTAAAAATACGCATTGAGTAAACTACCCCAGTGGATGAACTTGGCAATCCATCAGCAAAAAACAATTCTGTACTGAAGGTGTAACAATACATACCATCTCTGACTGCTGTTCTGGAAATTGCCCCTGTCCTGCATCATCTGGTCACCCATAATCAAACTGCCTTTTCTATCTCAGGGAGACAGCTGTCTTTGGCCTGAGGAAATCCCTACAACAAAGGCCATGGCATGATAATGGTGCCATCAAATTGCCATCCCCTTCCTTCACATCCAGCAGCATGCCATGCCTTGGGCAAACTTTTTGAAGCAGACAACATAATGAGTGAAGTCTGCTGCCAGGAGGTCAGACTGCAGTCTCTCTCCTTTGTGCCAGCAGTAACTTGCTTAGTCAGTACTTTTGGCTTTCAAAGTAGCATGACATAAAGCAGCCAGGCACTGCTTCAGGTGAGTAAAGGCATTGGAACTTTGCCTTGCAGAAGTAGGAAGCTCATCGACTGGCCCAGTGGGAAGGCTTTGCATTCCATCTGAGGAAAGAGTCACTGCTTTTAAAGGAAATACCTTTGTTACAGTAAGGGCGTCAAGGCCCTGATAAAGGTAGGTGATGCCTCCCCATGGACTTGAGAAAAGTTATGTCTTTGCCTGCACCTATTGTCAACTTTGAAAAACATGTCCTCTGGAGATCGCACAGCAGTTCCCAAATTAATGTACAATAAATGTGTAAAACCAAAAACAGTAAGAAGTTATAAGTCAGGCAACTAAATTCTAAGCTATATCCATCATAATAATAATCATCATCCTTATCATAATAAAAAAGTATACACCGTAAGGTACAAGAAGCTGCAAAGCAAAGCAGCTCCAATTCCTAGGACTCTCAGTTAGAGTGGCTTTTCTGAGTCTTCCAGTAAATTGGACATAAGGGTTGAAAACCTAATGGAAGACTTTGAAGAATTCTCCCTTGAAGTCAAACACACAAAATTTTCGCACATATAGCATGGATTAGTAGAGCAAAACATTTTCTTAAGTTAAGAAACATTCTTAGAGCAGATCTATGATTTCGTGTAGAAAATCCATTTGTTTGGGGAGTTTTCCCCCTCTTTGGCAAATAAATGGCAAATGTGAAACAGAAAAAAAAAAAAAAAGAGTCAGATAAGTTGTGATAACTGGACAAGTAACAACAAAATGGATCTGTCAATGGGACGGATTCCCTCAGCAGGGCTAGGCGTGATGCTCCTTGCAGTCATTCCTCGTGTTCATTTTATGATGAGACAGAAAGGTTGATGTGATAATGCTTCAGAGGCTTTAGGCATCATATTTTTTGCCAGTCCTGTGAATCTGCTGGAATAGTGTCATGGAGAAGGCCATGCCAAGAATCTGAAGGAAAACAAACAATAAGGGCTTTAGTACAGGAAGGCTGCCAAAACTGCACTGCTGACCTGTGTTCATGGCCCAGCTGTAGCTTGAACAGTCCTTCTACACTAGCCATATGTCTTCAAGCTTCAACACTGAGCAGTAAACTTGAATGTATGTTGTTCAGGCACATAGTGATGTCCAGGTGTATCTGTCAGAGCACAGATGGAGGCAAAAAAGCTCTCAGGGTTCTCTGTCATATGTGCAACAATTTTTCAGAATCAATGCATACAAGTCACTCTTCCCTTTGACCCAACAACTCGTGCTTGTTTGGTCAGGTAACTGTGACTAAAAAGATCAGATTCAAGTATTCTCCCCCAAAAGTATGGCAGTGATAGAATCACAGAATATCCTGAGTTGGAAGGGACCCAGAAAGGATCATCGAGTCCAACTCCTGGCCCTGCACAGGACAACCCCAAAAATCACACCTTGTGCCTGAGAGCATTGTCTAAATGCTTGAACTTTGGCAAGCTTGGTGCCACGACCACTTCCTTGGAGCAGGAACCCCAAAACCTTAACAGATTATTAGGATACTTCTGCACTTGTTTTTTAAAACACATTGACCTACTCAGTTTAGTGGCCATGATTTGACTCATTTTGGTAATTTCTAGAATTTGCTTCCAAAATTAAAAATCAACCAGTTCCTGAAAGGACAACTTTCCTGAAAGGAAAGGCTTAATATGGGAACTCCAAAGAGGTACCCTGAAGTCAAAACACGGGCAAGCAAAACCCCAGTGTAGCATGTCTTTTTTGCAGGACTGACTATTGACCTGCTTCCTTTCTGAGCACATGGCCTTAAATGAACTCATAAAACAAATCTGACATTTTTGAAATAATATTCCAACTCAAAACAGTTGAGCATCACTTTTCACACAGCAGAGTCAAGAATGCTGACAGCAAATCAAAGCCATGTTGAAAAACATCATACTGGTATTACCTGCATTATGAGGATGCACATCCCAATCGAACCAAGGACATGCTTATTGTCATCAAACCAGCTCATAACTTTCTCATAACATCCCTGAAATGATGAAAGATGAAAATGAAACCCCAAGGTCACATTTTCTTTCATGTGCATTCCCTCTACTTTGTTCGTTCCCACCCCTACCTAAGACTTGACCTGGGTAAAGTGAGCCTTACCGTTTTCCACAGTGATTCAGTAGAGTTCCGTCCACAGTCTTGGGAGTTTTCCGTACAACATCGGTCTGGAACAATGTTTTCTCCCAGCACTGGGTACCAATCTGTATAGTCATTCACACCACAGCATTTCATCTGTGCAGAAGTAAAGGATTAATAAATGAACTAGCACAATTTGAAAATCATGCACAACCACAAACTTTTTTATTTCCACTAAACCACTCTGTATTTTCAAAAAGGCCACCACAACACTGTGGTAGTTTTAAGGTGTTCTGTGGTTGCTGATCACTTAAAGCAAATACTTAAAAAACACAAAGAAAAAACAAAACCAAAGAAAATAAATACCTCCACACCCAAGGTATGTTAGTCTTCTTGTTGCAGAGACATGAGCCCAAACACCAAAACATAAGGTAATAAGCCCACAACTGCTAAAAGCAAAAGCCTGTCAAAGCTGCAGTGCCACCTATGCACATTTTGCTGCCTCTCTGCTCTTTCGGATCATCTCTATGCCTGTGATAGCCACAGAGAATTCCAGACAGGTGAGCATTTTTCACCTTACAGCATACACTTTGATCCTCGGTTTCACAGTATTCCCTGGGTGTTCAGGAGTGCAAAATCAGAACTCAAAACCTGCATTAGCCATCTTTTAGACTAGGCATGGATGCCATACTTTAACAGACTGCAGCAGCCTTGATGACCAAATTGTTACTTTTTTACTGTTGAGAAAATATGTTACCTCTGCTTGAATGATATTCCATGCATTTTTCAGTCCAATATTATTTTCTGAATTGTATAGCTTCATACCTTCCTTCAAATCCTTCTTTGCACTCTCACTGACCTGCACCATGCAAAAGACAGAGGAAGTCAATGCACTGCTGTTCAGAGGAAAGGACCAAATGGTACAGACACACATATAGAACATCTGTCTCTTACCTTCTCTCACCACGAACCATGTGGGCAGAAAAGCTTCAGGACTCTCACAAATCACCGGGACCTTTACGCACCTGCCAAAGCCTAGTCTCTCCCTCAGATTGCAAAACAGTGGATTCATTCTCTTGAGATAGGAGACCTCTGCTAAAAGTCATCATCTGATTCAAACTAACTGAACATGAAGAGCATCAATCTGCTGACCTTGCTGTAACCTTGCCACAGATAGCTGCTGGCAATACCCCACAGCAGCCTCTCCTGCCTGTAACCTGTGGCCTGCTTTCATTTGCTAATAGCACAAAATCAGAGTCCCTGCTTCCCAACCTTAGTGGAGTTATCCTTGCATGGGTTCAAGCAGGCTATAATGAATAGCCAACACAAAATCAATTGAAAAAATACGTTATTGTTTTTCTCCTTGTGGGAACAAGCTTGTAGGATTTATGACTTTCAAAGTGTCTTGGGGTGATTTTATGATAATACTGTATTCTCCTATCGTCTGCTGTATGCCCAGAAATGGGTCCCGCAGCTTTAAGCTGGGTCCAGAAGAGGGGGGAGAGAAGCCAAGCGAATTCTTCAGCGTGGTTTGTGTTCAAGGACTCCCCTTGTTCTCACCGCTGCAGAGCCGAGGGAGCACCTTCCTGCTTTTAGCCAGCCTGTTAGCTGAGGCAAGAAATTTTCCCACACTGGCATACCAAAATCCTCTGGTAATTTCTTCATCTTCTTCTGGAACTGTTCGGCCTAGCTGTGATCTGAGATCCAGATCATCAGACCCCGTGGACCAGCAGGGAGGCTGCACGGACACCGCATCCCAGCCTCGGACCTCGGGAGGGGCTGAGGCAGCTACAGAAGGAACTCTAAATCCACCAGCATTCTGCGCATCGAGGAGGTTTAATACTTTAACAGTTATTAATTTGTTTTTCCTGTGCCATGTGGGCACTTCGTTTGTTAAATAAATAGTTTTTTTCACTTTCCTCCAAGAAATTCCTTTTGTATTGGTGGGAGAGGGAGTGCTGAATCCTGCCTTCTGTGGTGGTGATGTTCCTTCCAGAGCGTTTCCCCCTAAACTTGTCTCAAACCGAGACACAAATGTGCTCTTCTTTCTTTAGAAGATAAAGTTGGAATGCTTAACAAGAGATCTGAGATGTCCCATTTCTTGTATTAATTTCAGTCTGAGCCCAGAGTCCTGGATGCAGGTAGGAATGTATCCTGCCTCTGACAGCAGTGAGGTGGTAGCAGAGAAAGGATTATGGTCCTGGCATAAAGGTCAATGATATTGTAAGATCTGTTTCATCCCTCTTTTACAACCGAGTCAAAATCAGAAGTTCACCTCAGCTCCCTGAAAGTAGCAGGCATCATAATGACAACCTGAGAAGAGATAAAGGTCTGGGAGGATCTGTTTTAAAATAAGTCTGGACATATTCGTACTGTAAGGTTCTGCCCTGTGTTTAACAGAGGTCTCCAGTTCCCTGGGCACTTTTCCAGTGTTATGTATCTGATGGGCCAGCCAGTTGTGCCTACTTCACTAAGTCACTATGAGATAGCAGATTCCTACAGATGGGCTTTATGAGAAACTGCCTTGATCCATTTTGCACTCATGCCAAACTCTCCAGGACTGCCCAGTCAAGTGAGACAACTGGTGGCATTTGGAATAGCCTGTGAATATCCCATGTCTCTCTCCTCCAGTCCTGTTCCAAGAGTTGGCCCTAAGAAGCTACAAGGTTTTAAGCTGGACTTCCCACAACCCAGGACTACAAGATGATCAGCTTCTTGCAGACATCAAACAGCTGTGTTGAAGGCTATCTAAGATTTTGGGACAAGACAAAAAGGGAGGCTCTGGATCATGGTTTTATTTCAGGGATTTCTCTCCTGCTTTTTCTCATCACTTCCTCCTCCCCCTTCAGAAGCAGCTTACAGGAGACAGCCAAAATCTCAAGGTTAAACCTTCACCAAAGTGAAGATCAAGGAGAACCCACATACCTTCATCAAACAAAAAACTAAACCTAGTTTACATGCTAGTAAAGATAATTAATCTATATGGCATATTTGCTTACCTTGTCCATATAAACAAAGAATAAAATGACTAATATCAGCTCTGCCAGGAGAATTATCAGCAAAACGATGAAAAACTAGAACAAAGAAAAAAGAAACAGGGTATACACACTTGCCAACTAGAGAGCAAACCTGGGGCTGCTAGAAACTATGAAGACAATAGGCTTACTACCAGTTTGAAGGTTTCAGGCATGCTTTTGTCTTGCTCCTTTTGACTGCTGTCACAGCACACAGCCCTGGGAGTCTCTTTCCTTCGCACAGACTACAGGACAGATGCTAAATTCCCTAGCACAAAGACCAATGTGACGTGCCTCAGAAATTATTCCCTAGCAGATGGGCTTGAACCACATGTGACTGTGGAATAATCATCATATTACTCAGCACTTCTATTCCCAGCTCTGTATCTGAAATCCCTCTCTCAGCAGAGGCATCCCAAATGTGAATTCTAGTCGTTTCTCACTACTTTTCCACTAGTTATTTTTTTTTCATGCCTTTATGCCCTAGTGGACTCCAGACAGGCATGGCACCTGCCCCCCAGACACTGGGGAAGAAGCACTATGGAGCACAGCTAGCTCTTCAATTGGAAACTCATGACAGTCATGATAGTATAAAATGACTTTTGCAGAACCTTGTAAGAATATAAAATCTTAAAAAAAAAAAAAAAAGCTGGTGTTGCAGTTAGTGTGGATGAATGACATGGACCTCAATACTAATCTCTGTTTGCTTTCCTAGCTGTACAACACACAAAACCAAGCAATCAGATGGCAAAAAACTAGGTGCAGATTTTCCCTCCCATTTAATTCTCTGAGGTGGTTTAAGGAATTCTACCCAGCTGTTCCCCAGTGTCATATAAGAGAGAGTTTTGCACAAGGAAAACATGCTCCTTAATGTCACAGCATCTGGATTCATAAGCTGTGACTGAACTGGAACCCATCTGCTTTGAAAGCCCTACTTTCCCCTCCTGCCACAATACCTCTCTCCTTGTAGGGGGTTCTCCTCTCCCCATTATTTTTTTTTGAGGGGGATATTTATATGGGGGGGTATTATATATTCCCCCATATAACCTCCCATCATCAGTCAGGGACGCGTAATGATGAAACCTCCTGGGTTTATGCAAGAAGAGTGATCCACACTGTGTTTTCTGACAGGGGCTCCCAACCTTTGTGCTTCAGTGCTGGACAAAGACTGTCAAAGGTCAGAATATTTATTTTTTATTGATAAGGCCTGGCAGAGACCTTGACTTCTTAACTTTGGCTCAGATGGTTTCCACCATCCTCTGACAAAGCCCACAGACAAGGGCAATGTAGAAAATAGCCATGAGATGCTTTGAGCAGCTCTGTGCTTAAGATTTTCTCAGGCAATCCTTCCAACAGACACTTCCAGAAGGGCTATCCAGGTTGATCCTACAGTTCATGCTTAACCATTCATGGGTAACTGGTCATGGATAGCAATTTGCTTTGCTACCTAATACATCAGGGCACACAGTAACAAGGATACATTTGCTAATGCACCATTCGTATCACTGTGACCAAAGCTGTGGGATGTCACACTGCAAGCATACAGAAGATTGAAACCCAAGGGCGATGTCACAGTGAGCCACAAGATTATTTTGCACTGGTCATTCAAATAAAATAATAATAAGGCAACAGCCACTGGTTTTAGTGAAAAGGAGTATTGATGTCTTACGCTCAACAGGAGGCACTTGTTTTCCTTGATAGCACCTAGGCAGCCCAGGAAGCCGGTCACCATGATCACTGTGCCAATGGCAATGACTAGGTTGGCAGCTGAAAGCGATGGAAAGCTGGGAGAAAATGTGGCAAAGTTCCCTTGTGACACTGAAAGCCAGATGCCCACGCCCAGCAGACCACAGCCACATAACTGCAAAGAGACAAACAAAAGAAAGGTTTCACCGTTAAAATAAATGTCATGTCTCCTTCCCCCAAAATTCTGAAAAGAAAGAATTTCACAAGCAATTCTCAGCCAAGTGTTCTGCAGTAATGCTCTCAGTGGCTTGGTGCTGAAACAAAGTGAAACTAAATTCTTCTTACTTAGACTTGGTCATGTCACCTGTACTTATAATTCTATTTAAAAGCTACTGGATGGCAGAATTCTCTTCTGAGAGACTTAGCACATGAGCCCTTAGCACCAGGGCTACCCACTGATCTCCCAACAGCAACCCAATGCAATTTTTCTCTATGAAAATAAAAAATATCATTTGAAAGAATGCTCCATTGCACTTATTTGTGCAGTCATCTGCAATGTCTCAGAGTATTCAGCCCTGTATTGCCTCATCCCAGGGGAGGCAAGGAAGTCCTGAAGATATTTACAATCAAAAGCATCATTTCAGTAAATATTTGTCATAAAATGCCCAGTCCCAGTAGCCAGGCTGCGTTTTAGTATGAGTTCTCACAGCTTTAGTGTTGATTGCCAATGTTGACAAAATGTCACCAAAATCAGATTTCTAGGTACATTATCTACAGGAAGCTCAGCTTCTGCTACTCTCTGTCAGTGAGACAACCTGAAGAAAATACAAAGCTGTTAATGTTACATAAAATTAACTTCACTTGTTTCCCAGTCTTAACAGTATCAAGTCTGGTTAAGGAAATAAGGGTTTCTACCCTAGGTCACAGGGCAGGTCTTCAGAGCAAGGGCCAAGTGTTGCACTACAGGGGCCTTAAGCTGGCCATCCCTTAGTGCTCGCTCAGAATGGCTGTTACACAACCTCCCACCTGATCTGTGATCACTGTGCAGTGAAATCTGAAGTAGGAGTTAGCTGCACTTTCATTAAACCCGTGAGCTACTCCACAGTACTGTTAGATTCCCACCAAGTCTTTGCCAAGGTCAGAGGTGAAATTCACATCATCCTCACTGACAGAGCGATCAGAGGACAACCCACCATCCCCACATCAGAGTATTTTTGCCCCAATTTACTTGGACCACTACACAGGAAAACAAAGCTGCACCTAATCATTACAGTGATATCTCAAAGCTGCTGGTGTTCATCTGTCAGCAATGACTAACAAGAGGAATAAAAGTTCTTGCCTCTAACAGGTTCCCTCCACCCAGCCCAGCCCAGCCCATCGTGCTTGCACACTTTTACTCAAACAGGAAAACCGAACGTCAGAGAACAGCAACTCCACTAAACCAGGGTTCAACCCTGCCTTGTGATGAGCACTAACCTGGCATGATGAAGAGCTACAGACCTAATCTTTTAGGCAAATATCCCCACTGCTGTCTAAGGTGATTTTTCCAGCAGGGCTGACAGCTCAGGGTACAATTGACTTCTTTAGGGTTTGCTGCTTCACAGAACATTAAAGAAAAACTAGAATAATATCTTCTTGCAGTCACTTTATCGATGAGATAGGCTTATAGTTTATAATCATATACACAGTTATTTTCTTTTACTTCCCCTGTGACCCTTCTGTCCCACTCTGAGCCGCCTTCCTACTTTGCTTGAAGCTTTTGAAACTGCTTTACATCTAGGGAGACTCACCAGTTCAGTGAAGAATTGGGACCGGGAGCAGGCCTTATGTGAGATGCTCACAGGCATTCCCAAGGGAAGCAGAGTAACACACACATTGGGTAACACAGAGGAAATGTTCAGGATTCTTGTAAGGAGACTGGGAAGTCTCCTTACACCTCTGCTTCCAAAACTCAACACACAGTAACTCCATAGAGTGGGTTGGGGAGCTTTGCATCACCGGGTATGGATAAATATGTCACAACATCTGTTTCCTATAACAGAGCTGGATACAGCTGCAACTGGAGTGTGAGTAGCAGGAAAAAGTCAAACTCCTACTGTCCCTATGAAAAGACTGGTACAAAACATACACACGTGCATGTGGCAGGAGAGGGTTACAGGACTTCTGTCTCTTCCCTCAAATCTGTTCTTTCCACTTAATAATCTTGAATTGATTTCTCATTGCCTTTCATGGTATGTCAGCAAGGTCAATGTGAACTTGGAGTAGTGAAGAGCTGTGGGGGGATGCAAAACAGAAGCCTCCTGATCATATTCTGCTGCAGGACCCAGTGGACATGGCCACAGGTTTAAACTGTCTGCAGCTCATGGAATCAGCCACCCTATTGCTCCTGCTTTAAATTTCATCTAGTCTGTCCTTGAATTGCTGCAGTTTTGGTGCCTAAAGCTCACTGAGGAATCCACCCTGTGGCTCAGCTGTTTCCACCGTTAGATGAGAACTTCAGGCAGTTGCTGGGGCTGAGAGCTTAATGGTTCAGGAGGTCAGGAACAGCTCTCACCACACAACATTCATTAAAGGTATTAAATAGCATTTCTAAGCTGCCAGGGCTGCCATTGCCATTAGCTGATGGCACTTTAATCACTGACTTCATGACACTCCATGGATGAGACTGTAAATGTTTCTAAAGAAGTTTCTACCAAAGACCAAAATTGTTCAGTGTAACTTTCCATCAGATCCCGAATTCACACTTTAAAGGTCATTCACAAATGTGTTCCTTGCACTTTCATACTCTATTAAGTTCAGAAATCAGAGCCCTAGCTCAAGTGTTTTGAAAGAGTGCAATGAATTTTGGAATCATTAGGCCAAAAGCAACAGATCGTTGCAGATAAACAAGGTGATGGTAAGAGCAAGATTGGGGCAAAAGGCTTAGGAAGGACAAGTAAAGGACAAAAAGGAGCACACGTGAGTAATACAAAGCTCAGCCCATAAAAAATCACACCTCAGAATCCAACACCAATTATGAGATAGTAGCAAAAGAAATAGAAGAAAGAAGCCCTTACCAGCAACTCTTTACCATTTAAAAAAATCCTGCAGCACAATCCTTGACAGAGATTTGGTCTAGAAGAGAAAGGTGGCTAGGAAATTACTCCAGAAAGTTCATGTTTTTGTTTATTTAGAAATAGTTAGAAGCAGCTAATTGCTTATATGAGGGAAGGCAGAGTAACCTTCAAGTATAGGAAATCAGGAAATGGACATGTGCTCCATGGGATGGACATGAAGACAAAAAAAAAAAAAAAGACCAAGAGCAGAAGGAGAATCAAAGCTGGAGAGCAGGAAAAGACAGATGTGCCTTTGGCAGGGTCTCAGTTCAGGAGACCCTCTACACACATTTCCATACAGGGCATACCATTTCTTCACTTGCTTGTGGTAGCCACATTAGTATTCTGGTAAACTCAGGAGCAAAACGCTTTGCTTTTTGGCAGAAGACCATTCCCCTGCACCTTCCCCTTTCCACAATGCCTTGAGCAGGGAAGAAGCATTGACATTTGATGTGAAATGTTTGCAAAAAAGGTCTGGTGGATTTGCAACACACCTGTGCTGTCCCAAGGCAGACCGCTACGGAGATGAATGCCAGACCTATGAGCACACTGGGAGGAGAGTCCTTTACAATGCGAAATGAAGTGAGATCCAGCTGAGACTGCAGACATACCCACATTTGCTATTTCTTCCTGCAGTTCTAATGTCCCGCTGAAGACAGTCATGGAATAACTTCTTTCCAACTGTTGTAGTGGTTGAGCTAACAGGCCAAAGTGCACAATGTGATTACAGTTCTGTTCAGAGCTTTCTGACAGCATGCAAGAGAGCAGTACCACAATTACATCACAGTAGCTGCACCGATCATGCTCTCCAAACAGCTCACTCCAAAGCTAAGGAAACTTCTTTTCACATACTTTCTACCTCCCAAAGTAAGATTTCTCCACCCCTAAATTACACTGAAAGTTCAGATTACATAAAAAAATCAGGTGATGGAGCGGCTATTAAAGACAAAGGCTGATCTATGCAGGCGGGATTATCTAGTGACTTAAGAGAGTAAAAAGTCAGAAAGAGATTTGATAAAAGATATGACAACCTAAAAACTTCCACAAGGTGGCATCCCATACCAAATAGCACTAAAAGTTTTAACACAAATTTTGTATTTCTTCTCTCCACAGCTCCTCGATTTTTGTGTTTTCTTCTCTGTTTTTCTCTTTGCCATTCTACTGCATAGCAGTACTGCTGATGCTAAAATTTATGCTTTAAACCTCAGGCCGCATGACAAATTCTTTTTTCACTCGTGCTTTAAAAAACCCCAAATAATTTCACTGACATGGGACTTAATTGCATACAACCATACCAACCAAAGCTGGCTAGGATTCTAGCAATAAAATACCTTTCCCTGACACTTTATTCTATACCAATCTCACTTTTTATACAACGCAAAAACTATAAAAATGCTCTGACAACTATTTATTCTCACAGGATCCACCTCTTTCTGTTAGGAACAACTGAATCCTGGAGTGTGAAAGCAGCAAGAATATATCAAGTCATCTTATTAATTCCTTTTTCACCATATAATTAAATAATATATGCTGCTTGGTATTTAATTGTGTGAGAGTGATGGCACTGACATTCCTTCCCCAGAGAAATGGTTCAACAGCGTAATAAATTTCACTGGATTTTTCTTCTCAAAAAATGTTGGCTCATTTCCCTCTCATGATTAGAAATCATCATCCTCTAGGCAACCATCAAATCTCTCCTTCCCCTGGTGTTTATGTCACTGCAGAACACTATCATAAAGTCAGTCACTTTTACTTACAGGGCAATTTATCCAAGCTATGGTACACATATTTTAAGCTTAAAAGCAAACAAAAGGAACATCAACATCCTTACATGTTCTCCTGCATTTTGAATTCTCTTCAGTACCTCAACATCTATCTGTCTTCATCACTGTGTCCAGAAAACATACAGCGTTCTAGGAAACATTAAGAGTCTCAAATGCTGCGAGGGAAATTAGAACTCCAGATAAACTCAGAGAGAAAGAAACGCCAAAACAAGCCTTTCCCTGACAAGTACGATCACCAGTATAGGAAAGGGGCTCATTGATTTTATTCTGCATTTTTGAGTATTGTGTGACCTAATACAACAGTACAAACTTTCACAATAGAGCATTATACCCAGGTTTAGCTGCCTTAACCATAAAAAGACACAGGAAGAGTTTACAAGACCCAGGAAAGGACAACACAGATGGCCAGAGGTATGCCAAGACTGACATATTGTACAGAAGGAGATTGTGCACAGGATTATCTAGCCTGGGAGGAATTATTAGACAGGATGTGAATGAAATATTCACAACTCTAGAGGTCAGTAAGAAAACCAAACAGCCTGTGCCTCAGACGTTTCCAATAACAGGAACAAGGGGAATATTAGCAAGCATTTGTAGTACATTTTGCTTCACACAACTGAGAAGTAAATTGATGAATTATGCCATAGGTGATTACAAGAATCAAGCGTTGTGCCCACAATTGTCAGTAAGGGCTAGATAATATTTGATATTGGTAATAGCATTTGTCGTTTCTTAGCATTTACACAAAAAATGACATTTCATACTTCTCAGAGTAAGATAATGTGTGCAGAATCCAGCAAAACTACCAAGTGGCAAACAAGCTGGGGTAAAGAAAGGGTAGGAAATGCCATTCTGGTAATGTTTATTAATTGAATAATATTGTTAGACTTGCCCTTGAAGTCATTGAACAGCATCAGAAAAAGGAATCTGATAAGGAAAGCACTACCAAGAGGAAAAGGGATGACGCCATATTCTTTTTGACTTTTGCCGTCATTCCATCCCAGGCAAAGAATGTGTGATGGAAAAGCCGTACAAACAGGCGCATGTGAGAGAAAGAGTGGAGGGAAGGTTTGTTCTTGGCATCAGACTTTCTAGTACTGCTTAAACACCAGGAGAGCTCTTAACACACTTGGAATAGAACAGAAACATTTAGAAACCAAATAGTGAGAGACAACCAGGAGGGACAAAAAGAAGCAAGTGTCTCAGTTTGTAGTCCACTTCGAGTAATATGCCCTGGGCCATCTGTGGCCCAGTTACAGAGAACAGAAAGCTCTCCACCTTCCTCTGTGCTGTGTTAAAACAGGAGATCTTGCCTGTAGCAAAAATGGTACAATGAAAAATACACGGTACAGCTTAAATATGGCCCCATAAAATGGCAAAAAGCACAGGAGGTTTGTTACAAGGAAATACTGACAGCATGACTGCGAAAAAAAGTGTCAGCGCTGGGAACTGATTTCAGGACAACTGCAGTGACAAAAATTCAGTCTCTGAATTAGGTTTTGACAGACTTCTGTTGAAAAAGAAAGTCAACAGGAAGACAACCTGCACCAAAAGGACAAGCATGAAGAAGCCACGAGGACAAGCAGAATGTACCACCAAAGCTGAGCACAGAAAGGTTTTTCAGTGTCCAGGTGGCTCTTAAAACCCTCCCCTTTTCTGGGGTCCGCAACACTTTGGAAAAGCTGCCAGTAATATTATCCTTCTGTTTGGTAAGTCCCACAAGATAAAGGTAACCTATCTCAGGTCTTCTTTTCAAGACAGAGAGGTTTTCCACCATTTCTCCAACTGACTCTCAGACCAGTCAGTGTGCAGATGAGGCAAGGAAGACAATGATGGCCCTTATGAAGCAGCAAAGTCTTCTCACTCTGATCCTGGGGTTTGGGGTTTTTGTATGTTTTGGGTTTTGGGTTTTTTTTTAGTATTTTCCCCTCTCCTTCATTTATAGTATCTTAATGTATTACAAATCAGAGTAACTGTTCTGGAAGGAGGCGGGGATAAGAACTACATGGTTTCCACCACTTCAAAACACACTCCAGAAGAGAGATAGGCTTTCTGCAAATTAAGTTTTTGGATGACAATTTCCAACTCTGGATTTGGGTGGTTAATCCATCTCTGGAAAGGGCTGGTGCTTAAAGGAGATTTTCAGGTAAGATTAGATAAATTTTCCTGCACTGTCTAGATAATCCACAGGATTAATCAAAACTGGGGCTTAACAGCTAACAATCTCAGAGGTCTCTAGCAAAGCAAGATCATCTTCCAAATATGATCCAAAATAGAGCAAGGACACCAAAATCTGAGATACTCTTCAGCCATAGGCTAGAAAATGAGACTAGAGTATGGAAGTAGGTGAATAAACTCAAATAAAACCTACTTAGTGCTACTGCCATAACACTCTGGCAGATTTAAACTCCTCTACATTCCTAAGAACTGAGCATTGATGGAAGACAAGGGAATCATTTTGATGTCTTCTCTGAGTTCTGTAACAGCTGTACTGACAGCCTGTGTGTAATAGAAGGTACAGGACTGGAATTTGTGCAAATGCTGAATTTCCTTAATCCATCTGCCAGAGGAAGCATTTATCATCTTCCTGGGGTCATTCCCCCAAGCAGTACTCCTGGGATGGTCCTGACAAACTGAAATGAGGTATCAGAGACTGTGATCTTCTGTGGGGCTAGCAGAGGGAGAGCTATCCTGAGGAGCATTAAATTCTGACACTTTTATCAGTCTATGTTTTTGAAATGTGTAAATGTGCAGCCAGAAGCCTTAAGCTTTGGCTTGGATGCTCTTCCCTGGTCACACTGGAGTCTTGAATAAAGGATGTGTTTGTAAAAGCAAGTTCTAAGATCTGGGTTTGGTTGGTTTGTCAAGGACAGCTTAAACTTTTCTTTATTTAGTTGAAAGGCAGCTCGGGTACTTAAAGTTGCACTTTAGGAGAAACTTTTACTGAGAAATTAGTACAGCACTGGAGGGAGTTACCAAGAAGGTGTCAAAATCTCCAGTCACAGAGGTTTTCAGTGCTTTGCTACAGGCAGTCATGGTTGACCTGAGCTAGCACTAGCAGCAGCACCACTTGGTATGACTTGCAGAGATTCCTGTCAAGCAACATTTCTATGATTTTATAATTTCCTCAGCTACCATGTTCTTCCTAATTTGTGAAAAATACAACAACCATGTCATTTCTAATGAATACATGAAATCTCTTTCCTGTGGAAGCCCTATGGGGAGAGCTCTCTTGCCATGCTGGGGAATCAGCGCACTTGTGTGTGTCTCTCCAGTGCCTGTACATTTTATGGCAGGGAGTTGCCATATTGTTTACATTTGACAAATGTTGCCGCTCTGTGATTGGCTGAAAACAGTTATAAAATGGACAAAATGTTCTTTAGTAAGAGCTAATGGAGTAAAAAATTCAAGTGTACATATAAACAACACTAAAAGGCTGGGGTTTTGTCCCCCACTTTAGCAGACTGCAGAACAAGCCCTGATATGGGCTTGTGGGGGGGAAGTGGGGGAAGGCAGGAATGAGGTGGAAGGGCAGCAAAAGGATGATGGACATAGACAAGCTGAGATATGCCCAAGGGTTACAGACCCCACCTACTGGGGCCAGCGCTGCCATTGCCATGCTGCCTCTTCACCAGTGACCTGGACAATGGGACAGAGCATTCCCTCAGCAAGATTGAAGACAAACTCGAGTAGCTGACACACCAGATGGCAGAGCTGTCCCTCACAGAGACCTGGACAGGATGAAGAATCAGGCAGGGAGGACATCTCATGAAGTTCAACGAGGTGGAATGCAAAGTCCTGCACCTGGGGAGGAATGACCTTGTACACCAGGACACACAACAGGCCGAGAGGCTGGAAAGCAGCTCTCCAGGGGAGGGCCTGAAGTACTTGTGGATAGCAAGCTGTTCAGAAGCCAGCAATGCAACCTCAAAGAAAAGAAGGCCTACAGCACCCAGGGCTGCACTAGGAAGAACGTGTCTGGTAGTTTTGAGTGCTATCCTTTTCCCCTACTCAGCACCAGTGAATCCAGCACAGCTGGAATGCTGTGTCCACTTCTGGGCTCCCCAATACAAGACGACATTGGTGAAGACCAGTAAGGGAAAGGGGCCTCTTAAGAGGCTGAGAGGGCTGGGACTGTTTGTCCTCAAGAAGAGGAGGCTCAGGGGGTTCTTACTGATCTGTATAAATACCTGATGAAAGGCACTGAAGAAGAGGGAACTGGACTCCTCTTAGGAGTGCCCAGTGACAGGACAAGATGACCACAAATTAAGACACAAAATTCAATGCAAGACCTGTTAAGGGGGATCAAACACTGAAGTAATGTTTCCAGAGAGGCTGATGAGCTTCCATCTGTGGAGATATTCCAAACCTGACTAGACAATCTACAGGGTAACCTGTTCTAGCTGACTCTGCTCAAGCAAGGCATGGCAGACAAGATGATCTCAGTATGTCCCTTCCTACCACACCTCTTCCATTATTGTATTAGGAGATAAGCTCTCAGTTATCAATTAATAGCTTTATTCCAGGTGTATTCTCTACTATGCACACATACCCACCCGTTTTTCCCCCCAGTACACAGTGTCCACCTGAACAGGTAAGGAATAAACCCACTAAGTTATTCACATCTTGTGTCCAAGACAAGCACAGCCCTGATTTTCTAATGATTGTCATTAATAATTAGGGGATAAACATCTCATTCATGAAATTTCTAGGTGTTGTCAATATTTAAAACTAAGTATGGAGAAATGCAGCAGTAGAAAGGAAACAAAGGACTAATTTAAAGAACATATACCTGTAGAATGAGATTCCCAAATACAGCCTTCCTGCAAAATGTTTTGGGAAAAGTTGATGCAAAAAAGCGAAGCGTCAAAACGGATGAGGCATTACTTTGGACTGCAGTAGTTCTTCTCCCAAAACTTCACAGCTATTTTGAGTGGCATGCACAAAGACAACAGAGCAAAAAACAACAAAATTGTCTCTGCCTGCAGCTGTGAAAGGTCAGATTTAGTTGTGCCAATGTCAGCATGATCATCTTTTTGTGTGTAAGTCACAACGCCCAAAGTGCAGGAGGTAAAAACAACTGAACATTTGAAGAGGATTCAGAGATGATGGATGAAGAAGGATTAAAATGCGTACAACACAGTTAAGTGATAGCTAAACTCAGAAGGCAGGAAGGAGAATGGAAGCAGAACTTGGAAACAGTATTAGAAAAAAAAAAATTAAAAACTGTACATCAAATACCAAAACTCCTGAACTCAGAAGGACTGGCAGGGCCCTAACCACTCATTTGCTGGATGGAAAAACATCAAAGACAAAAGAGAGTTCAAAAAGTCAAACACAACATATATAAAATCCAGAGAATAACTAATATAGAAGAAGGAATTATGCAGTCTCTCCACAGAGGAGACCTGATTGGAAGGATATTTAACATAAAATTCATAAAGTCTGTATAATTTTTGAAGGCTATATAATTCATAAAGCCCATAAAGGACTTGTGGTTCCTACAGAAACACTAACCTTATGCATATATTAGAATGCACAGTTATGCTGTCCTTGATAACAGACTGACAATAACAGCTCATTTAAAATATAGTAACAAAGCATTATACATAATCTTCACATTAAACCGTTTTCTCATTAGTAAGCATGAGGATGAGAGCTGAAAAATTCTCTAAGCAATTCATCATAATGAATTAGAATCCATCAGCCTAACAAAGCACTTACGAGCATTAAGCCCTATTTCCTAAACATACGTAACTGAAAAGATATCTTTCTGAAATGCAAAGTTTGGGGATTAAACGCAGTCTCTCTTTAATTCCTGCAAATGACCCTATCCACAGACTTCAAACTGAAAACAGGCAGCAAATTACAATGCTGTCTCTTAATGCACCACTTTTTTGAGCTGCTTGTCAGGAGATGTAAGTTTAGGGCTTTTCCCTATGTAATAACTATAATTACAAAATGGAAATGGCAATGATTTTTAAATTATTTTATTTTATTTTATTTTATTTTCCTATTTATTTCCATACAGTTAATTTCACTTGAGATGAAAATCCAATCTGAAAACCAGCTGGACAGAAAGATCTCCTGAATTCATTGCTCCACAGAAACATTCAGATCTGCGTTTGATAGCAAAAACAAATGCACGTTGCTATTTCATCCCATTAGACCTGCAGAACAGAAAGAGAACTGAATTTTGTTCTCTCAGTTCTTGGAAAAATTGAAGAATATTTAACTGCAATTACTAGTCCCTGTGCAAGCATACCAAAGTACAAGATTTGTACATGTTAGCAACCATGATTTGGCTAATAAGTTTGGTTTGCCTCATTATTAAAACCTCTTTCCAAAACCATTTAATCCACCAGCACTCAAGGCTTTGAAAGCTGGAAGGAGACTTTTCAACAATCTTCATAGATGTCAACAGGAAGAGACAGTTTTACCAAGATAGTTTTCATGGTAACAAACAGTCCAAATTCCAGTATACAAAAGCCCCATGGGAAACGTTTCAGAGAAGACAGGAAATAATATTTTATTCCATTGAGAGTAGAGAGAAAAACAAATGTAATCATGATCAGTTGAGTTCCCTCAGTGCTCTAGTTTTTTTTAAAGCAACTGCATTAAAGCCTCTTTAAAACAGAACTGTGTGGCTGTTTAAAACTATATGCTAACTTCACTTGTTCTGTATTTGCTCAAATGCAGGGGCATGCACCTGCAGTACTTTCTTCTGAGATAGAAGCCCCTACTACTTATTCATGGACACTTTCTGCCCAGCAAGGAGCACAGTCAGATTCTGGTCAGTCCATTAAATACACATTTGCAATGCTTAGCATCCACTGGCATAACTTTATGGAATCTAGGCACCTCTGCTGGTCACATGTTGTTAATCTGTCTCCTTTTTCCTGAGCCAATTCTCCTGAAGCCGCTTTATCCTCTTTGTTTATTTTAACCACAGCTGCTTAATTCTACTATATCTCTTAATACCAAATAAAAGCAGCAGGAACAAAAAACCAAAAAAACCAAAAAACAAAAACAACAAAAAAAAAAGTTTGAAGGATTTGTGGTGGGGCAACAGTCAGCAATCCTCATCCAAATTTGTGTAAAAGGACTGAGGACCTCTCCAGCCCCAAAAAAATTACTGTGACTTAAGATACTCTCTCCGAGATGTACTACAGGCCACAACCAAGAACACTGTGCATCTCTAACACTTAGTTCTTCATCTGCTCAAAAAGGGCTTACACTGCACTCTGCAAATCCACTTGTATCCTTCTCTTTCAGCTGTTGGAGGCGCTTCTGAGAAAAGATGCAAGGAATCAGTGTGAAGAAACTATCTTCAGAAGTTATTTGTAAACCAGTTCACTGCATATGTGTGAAGTAAGCCTTATACTTGTTGGACTATAAGCATTTTACTCTTGGTCAATTTGCATGTTAAAACAGCACAAAACTCAGGGGGATTCACTCCTCTCTTTAATTCACAACACCTGGCACCACTGACAACTGACTAAGGAGTAGAACTGACTTCTAGTTTTACTTATTTCACACCAGATTGTAGCATGGCTTCCAGTTCCTAATGACCTTGTATTGCTTAAGCTGTCAGTTGAACAAGCATTGCAATACTCAAATAAAACAGACAACAGGAATGAAGGCAGTAAAACAAGTTCTTTGCCCTCTGCACTGTCTGCTCTCCTTGATAGTGAAGTGCAATTTTGTAACAGCAATGATCATAAATAGCAATAATAAATAAATAGGGAAATAGCAATGATAATAAAGGATGAACGGTTTTGCTTGGAATTCATTAGGAAAAAAAGTAATCAATAACTCTATTAGATCAACCAGAGAAAAATGGTATTAAAAGTAATTCAGTGCAGATTTTCTATTTCTTGGGTAGTATTTTATCTCTTTCTATTGATATGTTCTATTTTGAAGCTACTACCTGGCAAATAACATCTCCCAGTGGACTGGGAACACCTCCTACTTATTGTTAAATACTCTGTCAAGAGGTCTTCAATTAAAAATATTTTATGTGTTATCCATCCATTGCTTGAATCATCTCTATCTCATTACTTTCCAAGATGTAAAAAACCTCACGCAAGTGAAACTTTTCACCTGCAGGTTGCTGGAAATACTACAAGGCTGAACCCAATTCTCTTCAGAGAGACTAACAAGGGTTGACATTATAAAGGGGCCAGATCAGATAAATAAAAAGGGGGAGGAGAGTAGCCATGTGCTACAGTGAGGAGAGTTAAAAGCATCCGAGTAGGCAGATGACTTGTCAGTTAACTGAATCTCACTTTTCCCTCCCATCCAGAGAGCTGTCTTTGGGAAATGAAGAACAGGCAATCACGCTGGCTGAAGAAAAAAACATGAATATTCAGTAAGAAAATTCAGTCGGCTACAGATTTAACAAATGCCTTTGCTATCCCAAAACAAACACGGGACAGTGGCATTAGACCACTTAACAAATACAGATGCATGCTGCAAACTGAGTCGCACATCACTTCCAAGAAAACACATTTTAAAAGTTCTCACCAACTTGTCTGAAAGTAGACTGAGGAATACTTATTGTGGAAGCAAGGAAAAAAAAGGAAATGTTCCAATTCATATCTAGAATATTTTAACAATATGTTCATGCCAAACTCACTACAAGAAGAAGGAACCTGCAGAGAAACAGGTGCCAGAATGGTTTAGTAAAAGGAGTACTGAGGTCAGGTCTGATCCTGCTCAGTGTTGATTAACGTCCATGGTCCAGCTACTATCAGGGTGAGAAAGACATGGGGCTGTTTCATCACTATTATGGTATTTTTTTTCATATACCATGATGAAACAATCTTTGTGTCAGAAAAACTAGGAAAGAAGCTACTGTTGCCAGACAGGAGATGTGATGTTATCTTGGTATCTGAAATGCTGGAAAATGAGACTGGGACAAAATGATGTCTAGCAACCATCTGTAAATATCTCTGTAAACAGTTCTGGCAATTACTGTATCAAACAAATGAGCATTCATGATGTTTATATATTTAGTCTTCTGACAGGCACTGCTAATAAAACAGACAGCACAGTTTGTAGTGCAGTGATTTCAAAAGAATTAGGAGGTAAACCCAAACGTCCTAGAAAAGATGAGTGAAAGCAACTAGAACAAACAAGGAGGACAAACAAGGCCATATGTGAAGTAGAAGATAAGCTGTATCTCTTTTTTCCACAAGCCAGACTGAGGAGGAATTGGGTTAGCAAAGAAAAATCCAAGGCCCTAAGGATTCACAACTAGCAAAATAACTTCATACAATAACTTGAGGGGGTTCTGCAAGCAGTACCTATGACAGTGACACCTGATGTCCCTGATGCCCAGGGAAAAGTGCAAGGAGTGCCAGGCTTATTTGTGGTTTAGGCTGTCTTTTCCCTACCACATGTTCAGTCTGCTAACATGACCAGTGGATGAAACATTTTAGGTGGCAGACATTCTGTATTTTCTGTGCCTTTAACAATCTTCCTGAAACTGATGTGAAGCAGAGAAAATTGCTTCCCACTGGAGTCCAGTTGCACTTTGCAGTTTTGTCTTCCCAAAGACAAAAGCAATCAATATAAATGTACAGGAAAACTCTAGACCCTAGCAGAAATTTACTTTTTCAAAAATATCTAAAAAATATCTTAAATGACATTAACTTGCCGTAAAATCTGTGAAGTTAGAGGTCTTGATTTCCACTGTAACACAAAACCATTTGGTTTCTGTAGGTTCTCTACATACCATATGTTCTCATTTTTGGGGCTGGATTAGGTTCACAGAAAATACTACCAGAAGTAAGGAAGACTAAGTGAGACTGGTGCTTGTTCACCCTTCCCTCTCTTTCAGTGATGCTGATTTTCTGACAGCATTACATGTGAACATGCTGACAAGACTGCAGTGGTCACGGCTGGGAAGTACCGGGACTACAGAAGACAGTCCCATCCCACTGTACGTGCCCTGACAGACCTGTTCGTATGCACTTCCGCACGGATCAGAACAGGTACAGAGTTTTTACACCAATTAATCTGACAGGAGTAAATGCATTTTATTTTGCAAGTCAAATAAAATTCAGCAATCAACAGAGCAGGTGATTGCCAGATTAGTGGCAGTAGCATGTAACAATTGCCCCTAAGTTTTGTATTGACAACAGTTACAAAGTGTACTGAATGCTTTCTGGCTACCAGAAACAGCAGCAAGTAAATCAACAAGTGTTACCTACGCTGAGGAAAATATATCCTCAATAACTCATACTCACTTGACTATGGCTTTGCACTCAGAATTATTTTGTTTTACTTTGTGCTTTTACCTAAAAACAGTTTCAAAGCTGACTGCAGTTTAAAATACCCTTTCAACAATCAATGAAGATAACAAAAGACACACTTCATTAGAAAATGTTTCAGGATAAGATTAAAAAAGCTTTTGCCACAACATCACGTAGGACATCTCCCAGGCTCTTATCTCTGCTCTGCCGCTTTGAAATATGGGAAAGCAAAAATAAATGTACCAAATAGCAGAAAGAAAAGGTAAAAGCCCAGTCTCATGATCACATTTTACTCAAGTACTGCTAACAACACGCAGATACTAGCAGCAGCATCACTATTTGAGAAAATCATTGTCTAACTGCATCATACGCACATAGAAAAAGAAAAGCAGTATTCAAATTCTGTAAGGAACAAAAATCTGTGCCTACAAGCTTCATCTGGGTATGATGCAGTGAGACTAGTCTTAAGGGCTCAAGCATTCCATGCCAACACTGAATCAATATAATATTTCCTATGTGTGATTCTTTCCACATGCAGAAGAAAACTCCAGCAGTTCCTCAAACTGATTTATCCGTTTTAGTTCACAGGAGGGAAATATGTCCTCAACAACTCATACTCACTTGACTGTGGCCTAAAAAAAGCAAATGACTTTGCCACAGAAGACATAATGAAATGTGGATTCCCTCAGATTTGTGGCTCGTGATTGGAATCTCAGCTTTCTGATCCATTCTGAACTAACCTCTGTTAATGCCCGCCCTCTTAGAGGGCATGTAGAACAATTTGCTCATGTGTGGATTCTCTGGCATCTAGTAAGGCTGGAGTTCATTCTGCAGGCTTCCTCTAAGGATCTGTATCCTCTACCCAATCACATCTTCAGTTTTATTTCTGTCCCAGCAGAATTCATTAAAATGTAAATTACGTTCTACTGAAAAAACATAAGACTGTTAATGGAATTTCATCCATTGCATTATGCAGAAATCCAAAATAGACAACCACTTTGAGCTAGTCATGATATACAGTGAAAGTTATCCCCAAAGGTCATCTCTAAAAGTAAATGCACTAGGTTTGATTTTTTTCTTATCCCAGGTGCTATTTGTTTGTGGTTTGGACACATGCTTGACGAAAAAACTTAAGAGATGGAAGGAATTAAATCCCTCAAACATGGCCTAAAAATACCTCCCATTTCCCTACCTCTAATTCCTTATTCAGAAGTTAATTGCCCCTAAGCACTTTTTCCTTCCATTGCTGCAGGTCACCTCTAAGTAATTTATTAAGAAAAAAAAAAAAAAATCCCAGGTACACAGTAGGCTGTTCTTTTAGTAAGCCCAGGCCATACTCCCCAGCAATGTCTGACTTGTCTAAGACCAAGCTACCAGATGCACTTATTCTGGTGTCAGAAATAGTTAATGGTTAACCACTGAGAAGAAAACCAACAAAATACTGTCACAGATAATGACTTATGAACCCCTACTTTAAATATATTTCTTCCAAACAAAGGATTCATTGCCCTTCCTGTCATCCAACTTTGTTATGAAAAAAAATTAACTGGTAAGAACCTAACACAAGACTACATATAGCTACTCTTTACATCTACAAGCCCAACTGCAATGTTACATTCCTTCAGTTTTCACCAAAGTCAAATGCCTTAGTTGTCAAGATATTAATATATTCTGTAGCTATGGGATTGTCTAGATTCACACCTGCTAATGGCAAATGTGTCTTCGTATTTTCATACTGTAATAATGAAACTCAAATGAAACTATCTGGTTACAAAAATTTTATCCGTGATGAAGAGAAATACACATGTTTTCAGGTTATTCCTCAGCAAAAGCTTCATTTCCCTGAAGACTAACTTCTACATTTAGGGTAGTATTGCCTTCGAGTGGGAGCTGACTCAAGCACTAAACCCAAAGGTATAAACAAACTTCTCACAGAAGTCTCACTCCACTGCATGGAAAGCTTCAGCAACTTACACAGGAGACCTCAATTCAAGTCCCAGCTGTTGGCAAAACAGTTAAAACTTCTCCATCCTATAATTTTATGTATTTCCTAAGGCACTTTAAAATCTCATCATCCTGGGCTGCCTATATAAATATGCACACTTTCAGAAAAAGGCTTATGCCAGCTAGAAGTGGTGCTCATTTTGGATAGGCACCACGTGGGTAACAGCATCCTACACAGCCCACAAGAAGAGACAGAGGTCATTCACACATACAAGCTTTCTTGTCTTTGAAGTTGTGGCATAAAACTGCAAAGCTGTATTGCCAAACACGGATCAGGTGGAACTAGAATTGGAAGATGCCCCACTTCAGAATGCATGACAATTTGGAGCACTGAAAGTATCTGTATTCCACCTTTACAAGTAACACAACTCATGCAGATAGAAATAAAACATAGCTCAGGTCTAATGGGATGAGACTTTGTGTAAAAAGGTATAAATAGCATTTGGAGTCTCACACCCATCTTTTCATTTTTTCCATCAGTCTCGATACTATATATAAATTAGCCATTAATGAGGACAAAGACATTACTGCATGTAAGTACTGTGACTCAAGTGAGTCAAAAGCCTTCTATTACTTCTGAAATACAAGATTCCCCATCTAGAAGATTAGAAAATAACACTTCTATACCCTACAGAGGTATCTTCTTTCTCTAATTAAAACATCCTTATGAGGAAAAGCAAACACTTGAAGCAGCAGAATAAATCAGGGAAAAGCCTGGGAATAAAAAGAGAATACAGAGTCTATGAAATACAAACAACATTTCCATCTTACTACCCCACATACTGAACTTTTTTGTGATTTTTTTTCCTACTTGTATGGTACTTTTGTAGCGTCTACAAACTTTGAACATAGAAGCCCCTCAAGAGGTACGCCATACCTTTTTTCAGTTATGCCAGTTACCTTCATGAGCCTGGGAATCGAAGGACCATTCCTCACTAAGAATAATTTCTGAGTGGCAGTCTTTCACTCCCTGGATTTTCCTGATGCTCCTCTTCTCAGTGCCATTTCGTGTTTCTGTATTTTGGCACATTGTTTCCATGGCTAAACTAGTGTTCAACCGTAGCTATCGAAAGCCATTCCAGCAACCTGATTCTTTAATACTAATGATGGTTTTGCTGTCTTTGTAAGGACAGATACATGAAAGCCGTATGGATGGCTGAAGCCTGTGGAGCCATGAAAAGTCTAAAAAGTCTAAAAGAGAGTAAAATATAGCTACAAGCTCCAAAATCCATATTTGGATATCTTTGTGAGTTTAAAGCACAAAGGAAAGAACATTCTTCATCAAAATTAATTTTTTTTCTTTTTCTTGAGAAAAACCCAAACCATTTCAGGCTAAACTCATTCTAAGCCTGAACCCACCACCACCATTTTCCCTCTGACTTGTATTTTTTCTCAGAATGATGTTTCTTCTTTATGAAGCCAGTGGGAATGCATGGCTGTACACAGTCTCCAAGAACAGCTAGTCTTTCACCAAAACCAGCTGAGTTTACTGCTGTGAAGGAGTATGCTTACTTGTCTTTACTGGCTGCCACAGGACACCTCAGTGTGCCTGGAACAGGACTAATGGATTCTCTGGAAGGTGACAATTCATAACACCCACTATGTGGAAACGTGTTTGTTTATGCAGCTCTGCATGACAACAGATGATGGAGCTGTCAACATCAGTTTGAATATTTGATGTCTTACAGCAGATAACCTTCTATGCTTTTAGTGATTGACTTGCATAGCACAAATTCAGCTGTCCAGAAATGGCAACTTCCAAAGTCAGAGGTCTTGATCTGTTGATCTTCAACTTCTCACAGTTTTGTCTCTGGTCTTCCTTTCAAACCTGGTATACCTGGAATGTCCTTTCCCAAATGGGTTTGCCAAGTCATCAGTCTTTATGCATTAAAGCCCATCTGGAGGAACCTTCAGTTGTGCTGAGACTGCTCATTTACTATATTTAGACCAGCGAATTATCTGCGATTATGCGCAGACAACATACTCAAAATGGCACAAAGATGAATCACAGAATCACAGACCAGTTGAGGTTGGAAGGGATCTCTGAAGGTCATCTGGACCAACCCCCCAGCTCAAACAGGGCCACCTAGAATCAGTTGCCCAGGACCATGTCCAGGTGGCTATTGAATGCCTTCAATGACAGAGAAGCCACAACTTCTTCAGGTGACTTGCTCACCCTGACAGTAAAATGTTTCCTGATGCTCAGTTTTTGCCCATTGCCTGTTGTACTATCACAGGTCACCACTGAAAAAACCTTGGCTTGGTTTTCTTTACACCCTCCTGTCAAGTATTTGAATACATTAGTTAGATCCCTCTCTTTGCCAGGCTAAACAGTCCTGGCTCAGTCAGCCTTCCCTCACAGGAGAGATACTTCATCATCTCAGTGGCCCTTTGACTCATTCCATTATGTCCATGTCTCTCTGGTACCAGGAAGCCCAGAACTCCAGCTGTGCCCTCACCAGCACTGAATAAAGGAGAATGGTCACCTTTCCTTGACCTACTTGGAACACTCCTAATGCAGCGCAGGATACTGTCAGCCTTCTTTGCAGCAAGGACATATTGCTGGCTCCTGTTCAACCTGGTATCCACCAGAATTCCCAGGTCCTTTTCTGCCAAGCTGCTTTCCAACTAGGTGGCCCAGCACAAACTGGTGCATGGGGGTTTTCCTCCCCACTTCCCCTGCTGAACTTCATGAGTTTCCTATCAGCCCGTGAAAACAATCTCCACATCATGTTTATATTTTGGCTGAAGCAGAAGGAACTCACCTGAAACTAAACTGGGCCTCTCTGCAGCCAAAACCCATGAGTTGATCTATTTTGAGCTAAACAGTGAGAGCTACCAAAAGAGCCCTAAGACTTGTTCTTCCTGCAAGGGCACACCGAGATAGGTCTGTCACTCACATGCCACTACTTTAATAGCTTATGCAGCCTGTGATGAGTTCACAATCTGGCAAGCACAGGAAGGCAGAAGACAGAAAGAAGAGTTTCCAGGAGCCACATGTGAAAGCATAAGCAACACATAAACAAAATCTCCAAATCTGTGAGAGTGGCAGCATTTAAACAAACAGAAAAAAACAGTTTGACCTATATCAGAGGGATGTGTCATTGAACACATATGCGGGGACTGGTTACCTTCTTACAGAGTCAAGATAACCTGTTATTGTATGCGAATCTTGAGTTTCCTTTACCAGGTCTGTAGAACTCATAACAAAGCTCCACTTGCTGACTGTAAATCTGTGCAGTGTAATCTGCCTGCATTGTGATGCTTGTCATAAAATCATTCTGGGGTAATTTTCTTATATGGTATTTCAGTACTGACTTGCCTCACACGAGATATCTGATTGGCAAATATAGGTAATCCTAAACTGCAGGCTGTGCTACAGATTTCAATACAAACATGGGTTACATGAACATATTGACTAAAATAATCTCCCAGCAGAGAGGCAGCCATGGGATTTTGACCCTTCCAGTCTCTATCCAGAAAGCTTTCAAGAAATACTTCCCATTCCACAAGCTGAAATAGCTTTTGCTTCAGCTGGAACACCCAAAAGCAGTCCTTGCTCACCTACTTTCCAATACGCTTCCATCTCTTTTACCACATACACCAAAGAGAAGCTAAAGTGACCCTCTGTTATCGTTGCCATTGTGAAATTCATCCAGCAAGACCTTAAAGTCAGGAAAGACCAATCTAACTCCCAGTCTGTCTTCATATGTGCTGACATGTTTCTCTGTTTATTCTCTGACCTCAGACACACTATAAGAATACAGAACCCTGTGCAGCAGTTGCTTTGCTGCACATCTGACTGAGGCTTCATCCCTGTGCCTTGCCCTCATGAGCTGCTAGCTCATGCTTTACTATAGAAGTTAGATTACACTTGAACATACCTCTTAGCTACAAAATGGAAGGCAATTTAAAAAAAGAAAATGGTGCTAGAATGTGAATAGCCCTCGACTCCTGTGTAGAGTCAGAATATTTTTTTCTCAAACCACCTGCTATTTAAGTTTACTGTTTGCATTTGCAGGTTTCAAAGAAAAGCAAGTGACCCCTGTAGCAGCAACTAACATCATGTCCCATGGATTAGCATACTCTTGTGTGGCTTAGTACATCTATCTTGCATTTCCAAGGCAGTTCAACCACCTCCAAGAGGCACAACTCTTGTCTGTCTATCTGCTTTAGGAGAGAGGTGAGGGAGGATCAGAGTGCTCAACCGTTTGAAAGAGCCTGTAAACTGTGTATCAAATGAAAACGAGCACAGGACAATATATGTTAAAAAGACTCAGAGATCTGCACTCCAGACACGAAATCCAGCTTCGTCTACCCTGAACATAAGATTATGAACAACCATGCATTGCAGCAATGACAGCTGGAGAAAGATCTCACCACTCTCCCCAGATGTGGAAAAGGAACATTTTGCTACTCTTCTCAGGAACCTTTGGAGGTGACCTCTGTTCTCAAAAATGCTTTTCTAATGGGTCAGGGTCAATGCAGATTCATTTAAGTCACAGCTATTTAAAACATCAGCTCCCATCGTCATTTAAACCGAAAGAAACTTTGAATTCAAAGTCAGGAATTTTAACCTGCATTGCTTTTGTACCCTTTACTCATCTTCCCTCTGTAGACAACTGACACATCTTTTTGTCAGGCCAGAAGAGAATCTGTTTCCATACACTAACTCATCTTTTGTTGTTGTTTTCAGTATGTCGGAAAGCAGTGAATGATATGTTTTGGTTGGTTTGGTTTTTTTTTAAATTAATGGTAATTGAATTTTGGCAGAAATTGGCATTTAATCAAAAGCCACAATACATTTCAAAACTATACACTTTTTGTGTATATTTAGTGTGCTGTATGAATAAGAAATGGGGATGGTTTCTTATCAAGAAACCATCATAGTTTTCATTTTAAATGGTTTTATTTAACAGTGGCAGTATTATCAGTAAAGAACTGAACATTTCTGATGACCAAACTCTGTCAAAATGTAGAAACTGTCACCCTTATATGTTAATACCTCACTCTCTATGTGCTCAAAAATAGAAAGCAAGTCTGTCTGCTTTTTCAGCCGCCAGTTTTTCAATAATAAATAAAATAGGTGTTGAGAAGAACTAAAGGAATAATCTGAAATGAAAGCTGCTGCTGGTTTAGGCTTTCAAAAACTGGTTTAGTCTTTCAGTCAGCTTTGCTTCCAGCTGCTAAGTCTTCCACCAGTTTTTCATTTGCCTTCTTTGCAGAAACTGACAGCAAGTATCCACCCCTTGAATATTTTTATTTAACTTGCATTTTCAGAGATTATAGTCATGAAATGTGTTGTGAAGATTTGGAATGGGTTTAGTTTTTCAAAAGAAGTTAAATAGAGTTAAATAAAAGGGTACCTTTTTTTTTTCCTCCAGCTTAGAATGCTAATTAACAAGTAGCAAAAATTGGAGAGGACTCTCTTGGCAAAGCATGAAGGAATTCTAGTAATTCTTTATGTTGTACTTATTCAAGTCCTTTGCCTTTTCAAAAATAAAAATTATTTTCACTTTCCTCTTTAGTTTAAAAAAAGCCCATCTCCTTAGTAGTTGTGCTGGAAGGGCACAAAGATAACAGAGCAGATGCTGTAAGGATTCACACTGCAGTAGCAATGGAACAATATCTCTTCATGCCACGGTCAAAATAGCAGCATGAATGAGTACCACATGCAAATTCACTCTGCTGTAACAAACGAGGAAAATATTTCCATAAAAAGCAGCAACCTGGGAGTAACAGTAAAGACTTTAGTCCATGCTGGTTCCCTAGACACTGTGGTCTGTAAGGCTCCTCTCTCCCTGCCAGAACAGCACTGTTTCGGTTTACTCTGGTGTTTCTGTCCCAGGCATAACTGTGATGATTTTGCAGTCCTACCTCACAAGTTCCTGTCTGTCCCTAGTAGTAGGGACTGCTTAGGTGAGGTCAAGAGGGACAACAAAGCTTGTACCGCATAGTGAGAACAAAAGTAATGAAATAAATAATTTTTTGCCTAAAACATTAGAATTATTTAACATTGTTTTACATATAATTTTACTAGTTAAGGGATCTCACTTGCTTAACTTACATATCTGACATTAAAGGACTGGCTGTGGCCATAAAAAGCAGTTTAAAAGCTGTGATTACAGGTGTGGTCAGGAACAGAAGCGGAAGAAGAGGGAAAATTCCAACTAATAGTTCCATTATGCCGTTATTAACCAAGAGAACACTGTAGGTTGTAGTCGCTCAGCATGTGTGAGAAGAAAAAGGGGACACATAGATGAAAGACCCTGTGGGTTTATTCAAATAAAGAAAAATAATCAAAGTTGCATAAATAAAAATTCAATATCTAGCACAGTGATGTAGCAGTACTTAATAGAAAATGACACTTATTTGTTTCACAACATTAATGGAAGGTGCAAAATGAAAATTCCTACAGTTTATCAATATGAAGTGATAAATTTACTTCACAATTTTTTGTAGAATGTTTCCTGGATGCACAAATTATTTGATCCTGAGATGCACCACTACTTTCCCCCTCCAAAAAAAATGCCATCAGAATCACTCTGGCATATGTCCAGTACATTTTAGACACTAAATGATACCTCTGTGATGACCTCTAACACTCTTCTTCCCCTGGTCTATTTCTCTAAAAGTAGGGAGGGTAAGGCTTGCACCATCCTTAGCACTGAGAGAATGAGAGCAATTTCCCTTTACACAGTTTAAAATAGAAATACAAACCTTGCCAGAATGATTTGAAAGCATTGGCAGATGGATAAAATATTTCTGAATCTGCATCGTGTAACATTTGGCAGCTAGCATGAGTACTGAACAGCTGACTTTTATGCAATGACATTATTAATTATATCTTCCTTGCCAAACAAGCACCGTAACTGAGCCTTTGCAGCAGTGTGTCATTAGGCAGCTCATGCATGTCTGCTGAGCTGCTCATACGGTAAGTGATGGAGCTGTCCTGTCCCGGGCCTACTAAAAACATCAGCCTGACCCAGCCAAGCCCCCATCTGATTGCAAGAGCTACTATATATGGGCCAAAGACAGTGCAGCAACCAGAAGGGGGTATGTTCTGCCCGTGTCATCAGACATGGGACAACAGCCATTCCCAACATTATTCCTGGCTTGCCAAGACCACCAACAGTGCAAGACAGTCATTCATGCCTACTGACTAATTTGCATAAAATTTGCTCGCAGGCTGACATATCTTCATTTTGGACATTTTCCATTCAAGGGGTTTTTTTTTTAACTGGAATCTGCAGAAGCATCTCAAAAGCCCGTGTATGCCTGCAGGCATATATTAACTGAGCTGGGATTTGCACAGTGCAGAACTAACTCAATGAAAAGCCAGCTCTTGTTTCAGGAAACAGAAGAGCTGACAGAAGCCATCACGTCTCTAATCCTAACTGCCTTAAGCCTCAATTTTGTGCAAACTCCATGATCCTTCTCACTTCAAGCCAACATAAGAAATATCGGCTAGATGTATTAGATAGATGTATAAGTGTCTGCAACACTAATAATTCAAACAAAATACTCACATATTCTCTGTCCCAAATCCCAACAGCAACTCATGCACAGCAGCCATGTAAATTTGACTTCCCTGTTTCACACATCCAAGCTCTCAGCAGTTCTGCTGACTCCTGGAACCCAGTTTCTGGTGTTTCACACTGTTTCACACAGAAATTCCTGAAGGAATTTCATCTTGAATCTGACGATCTCCCTTCACTTCCACACTAATTCCCTCTTAGGCAGTCAAAAAAACAGGTGAGAGGCAGCACAGATTTGATTCCTACTCAGGCAGCGTAAGCTCCTAGCCAGCCATTTGCCTTGAAATCCTTTGGATCATACATAACCATGGTGGGGCGTTTGCTGTCCTCCAACAGACCTCCTACTGTGTCAAGACCCGGCACGTTCAATTATATTTCAAACTTTGTGAGCAGCTCCACGATTCCATAAACTTGACTTATTCTGACAGCAGCTTATTGAAACAGGCAAATTAGTAAATTGGATTGATGCAATCTTCACAGAGCCCTGAAGTAATCAAAAAGTCAATGTTAAGTTCAGTTTGGTTTTGAGTAGACCATAAGCAAGCACACTGAGATGAATGATAATGTATGGGTATGAAGAATGACACAAACCATCACTGTCACCATCACTGTCACCAGTTTCAGTATACTTAAACATGGAAAATATGCAGTATTGTTCTCACTTTCCAAAGCTACAGATGGAACCTGTTTTGAATATGCAGCAGTGTTGACTGCCACCATGGGGTACTCATTTCCCTCTTGCTCTGAAAATTCATCCTGCTTTATCAATGGATTTCTTTATTTTTTCACAATTATATTCAAGTATATGACATCATATCTGAGTTCACAAGCTCTCTGTTCCGTGCATTTCATGGGTCATTCCCAGCACTGCATGGTAGCTTTAGCTCTGTCATAATGTTAAAAATTCAAGTTGTAATAGCAACCAATATAAGACAGAAAACTAGAGCAGCAACTTACGTAACAGGAGGGCAGAGGATACAGAGACTTCTGCCACTCATAAGCCAGCTGTTACTGCTCTTGTACCTTCACAAAGAGAAACTGCTTACACACCACAAAGAAGAGTCTACCTTATATTTACAGAGGAGAAGAGGGAACAGTGAGAAGCAGAAATGCCCTGGCAGGAGGCAGGGAATGCCAGTTCTTTGCCAAAACATTGGCATTGACCAAAACAGCAAGAGATGACCATCCACCGTATGTTGTGAACAAGGCTCCAGAGCCACCCCACACAGATGAGATTTACACACATCTCTGAATAAAAAGTTTAACTGGCCCTAGACCTTCCACCACACAGCAGAGAGCACCAGAAAAAGGGTGGAAAGAATGCAATATGACTTCAAGGACTTCTTACCTGTTGGGGTTTTTTATGTCAGAGGTGGGCAACTGGAAATTCTGCAATACCCCAAAGTGACAATCCCGGCCAAGGGAATGGGCAGGAGTGCTAAAGGAGCACTTGCTTTACAGAGTTTCTCCAACGCACCCTCAGGTCTGGAATTTCCCTACAGATACACTGAAGGCATGAATAACAGATCCCATGGAAGCTGTTAAACTGTTCATATCTAGGAAGGTGCCTCTGTTGAATGCACAACACTCTTTCAGAGGCTGAACTGATAGAATGTGAATTAAGGCAATACAGTGATGGCTAATTATGTCGCTTCACACCACTCCAAGCTGAGCGCTCTTGACTTCCTATGTTCACAGGATTTGCCTAGGAAAGTTAGTTACATGGCCCTAGCCATAGGAATTGTATACTATATTACCATGATTAAACTTTAGGACTCCTCCTTGGGAATGGGGCTGACAAGAACTAGACAAGTCTCTGATAATGGTTTTGCTGTGTTATCATTAGGTTTTAAATTTGCTATTTTGAAATTACATTCACATGCTGTTGTAAATAGCCTTGAAAAATGTTGAAGAAAAGCAGCAGTACAGTTCTAAACAGAGTTCTTATTGCTTGGGTTCTTGCAAATGTGTGACTTCAGTTCTGGAATTACTAAAACACAGTTTCAGTTTAGAAAGGTGGAACAGAATAATCTGATGGAATGAATGAATGAATAAATGAATGAATGAATGAATGAATACACTATGTTCGTATTAAACCTCCTCCCCAGTTGCAAAGAAGCAGCTATTTAGTCTTAGCTAAAGCAGTCCCCTGTCTTGTCTTAGTCTGGGAATATTTTAGAAACCAAACCTAAAAAAAATGAACTGTTTCCAGCTGGATGGGGGAAAAAAGCAGAGGCAGACAATATTTAATCCCGACAATGTTGTAGCATTTTTATCCAACACAAAATAGTCGTAAAATAGGAAAGCTTAACCAGACCCAGACAACTCTTATGAGGTGGGGAGGCAGGGGGGAAAGTATTAATACTAAATTGGTATTAATGATTCGAGTATAATATAGAAGCCCCTGCTTTCAAATTTCAAGGGAAAAAACGGTTACTAAGCAAGACCTTGAACACATCTTAAGACAGCATCTTAATGACCACTTTGGCAGACTCTTCATTATTCAAATGAAAATTTAAGAGTCACAAATAAGAACAGTATGCCCCATGATGCAGCTCTTTTCCTTGCTCATACAAAAAGCGAAAATGGCAAGAATGTGCGGTCTTTTGTGGAAAAAGAAAAAAGATCTGTTAGCACAGCCTGTGGTTTTCAAAAATACAAATTAAAAAAAAAACCCTTTTTTTTTTTTTCTGAAATATTTTTCCTTCTCCCCTTCTGCTGCTCCCCTGAAGAAGCTGTAGACTATGATGAGGTCACCCCTCAGCCTTCTCTACCCCAAGGTGAACAAACCAAGTGACACCAGCTGCTTCTCCTAAGTCTTGCCCTCGAGACCATTCACCATCTTGGCTGTCCTCCTCTGGACACACCCTAATAGTCTGAAGTCCTTCTTATATAAAGGCATCAAAAACTGCCCTCAGGACTCGAGGTGAGGCTGCCCCAGTGCAGAGCAGAGTGGGACAATCCCCTCCCTTGCCCGGCTGGCGCTGCTGTGCCTGATGCACCCCAGGACAGGGTTGGCCCTCTTGGCTGCCAGGGCACTGCTGACTCATGTTCCACTTGCCATCCACTCAGGCCCGAGGTCTTTCTTAGTCATGTTGCCATTCTTGCTCTGCCCAATTTTAAGCAACACAAAAAGAGCAATGTAATTGCTGTGAAGAAATGCAACTCAAATGTCATGGCAGAGGCTATATAGCAATTACGTCAGGCACACGGCACTCTTACCCTCAACTTGTCATTTGTCTCCTGACGTGTCATATGACCACGGACTAGTTAGTTCACAACCCGAGCTAGATGTATTGCCTTCTTTGACCTGTAAAACCAGATGATCTTTGAACTAGCAAAGCATCTTCCTGATCACTCTGTAAGCATGTTGACTGCCTCAAACATTTAATCTAGTGCCCCAAAGCTGTACAAAACCAAAGTACAGATGCAGATAGGCACACATGTGTCTGACCATTCTGTCAAGTACCGGCACCTTCTGTTTATTCCTCGTGCCCCTCCACTCACTCTATGCAGAAGAAAATCCAAGACACTTTTCAGTGCACTGGTTGCACAATGATAGCACAGTCTAGACAAACTGCCTCTGGAACTGGGTATATGGGGCTCAAAGGAAGCAGTTGTAAAGCTAAACTGGCTCTAGACATGGGCTAGGAGGGCTTTGCTGTGTTATAAGTGGACTTAGTGGCACTAACTAACATTAACTTGGAGGTCTTTCATTCAACTTTATTGACCAGCATAGCTTGCCTGCTGTTGGAAAATCCTTAAGAAAGACAACTTGCTGAACAAAAAGTCCCACTTTTGTGCAGTAACAATGTCTCTTCTGCCTTGCCCCTCTGAACAAAACATTTTCTATGCTGTTTTCCAAAGCCACTGTAAAGATTTCTCCACTCATTCTCAGCCCATGCAGAACTTTTTTGTGCACATGCTAAACCATGCACATCCCAGCGGGTGTACAGCTGAGGTTAAACTGAACCACCAGGACAGCTCTCTCACTTTTCTGTAACCTCTGCAAAAAAAGTAGAAACTGAAAATGGCCACTAAGACTTCAAAATGAACAGCTGACACCACATAAAACATTGAAGGAACACGGAGGTCAGAAATGAAGCAGGGTTAGCAATCAGAAATTAAATGTGCTGAGATTCTTTGTTTATGCATCACTTGCTTTGTGCTTCAAAAGAATTATATCTGTCCAAGTACATTTATGAGGCGGCAGCTCAGGATTAATTTCTGGCTAAATGAATCCTTTCTTGGTGACAAGCAGTACATGGTGATTTCTATGTGGCAGCAAAAATTTTCAAAGGCTATTTCCTTCATGAATTCCAGAAAAGTTTCTAGGGGAAGATGGTTTCTTAGTTAATTTTCTAACAGTCCTTGTAAGAAGGTAAAACCATAAAATCACAGAATGGGTTGTGTTGGAAGGGACCTTTTAAGATTATCTAGTCCAACACCCATGTTTGAAATGTTTGAAGAAGCTTAAGTATTTCTTTAATAAAAGTAGCAATGGCTCTCGTTTAACATTATTGCAGTCATTTCCCCGATTCTGTTGGCAAAAAGTCTTAAGGAACACTTCTGTTAGAAAAAGACTAGTGTCCTAACTAAATACAGTTTTTAAATCACTTTCCAAACAGCGTTAGGTTCAACTTTCAGATTAAATAAAGGCTTGTCTGACACCAGAGATCAGATGTGCTTTGTGCAGGGGAAAGCTGGCAGAAGTTAATTTTAGGAAGGAAGTACATTCAAATCCACTTCTCTAAACTTATTTCTGAACTGGGCTTTTTGATCTCATTGTCATACAGATACATGTGTGTGAAAGTCTGTCATACGTATCTGAAATGTCTAGGCCTAGAAAATAAGCTACACACATGACAAAGACTTCAAAACATTTCATTCATATCTATCTTAATTTCTTCATAAAGAAAAATAAACTGGCACATTGTTTCCTGAACAGCAACAAACTACAGGCAGAACATTTAGATGTGACTATAATGGAAAAATTAAGTAATAAAAAGAGTCTAAGCATAAACAGTTTTCTTAAATATAAAAGAGAAAACTCTGGCTACAGTGGAATCAATGTTATAGCTTCTGCTGACTTAACAGAATCACAGAAAGGAGGGATGGAAGCCAGGCTTCCCTATCCTCTTCATTATAAATGTTTCATAATAAAGATAGGTAACACAAAATTCAGAGTAGAAGGAAGAGATGGTAAGAGGGACAAGGACTCCACCTTATCACTGGCAGCAGGATCCAAGCCAGGCTACTGTCCCACTTCTGAACACACAGTTGGGTTTTCAAGCAGCTGTTTTTCAAGAAATAGATTAACTCCTGCTTACCACTTTTAGGAAAACATTTCTGGGGAGCCATAAAAAGAGAAAAGAAAATCACTTTTATGCACCCAGCTTCAAAAATGTAGTTATCTATTTTATTCAGGTTTTAGAGACTAGTGAGTGGAATGACCTTGCCCCTTGGCAGATTTTTGGCAAGAAAGCCCAAGACAGAAATGCAATAATGTGCTCCAAGATCTTGACCTAATCTCTACTTAGCATGTTTCTGACACCTATCAAAAGGGAAAAGTCACACATTACCTTTTTAGTTCAACAATTAACAGCTAGACAAAAGCAAAAGCAGCTAAACCTAGACATTTCAAATACAGAGACAGCCAAACGAGTACAGAATTGCTGATCTGCCTAGCATGGGTTTCTGTACTATGGGTGCTTAGCTGCACTCAGAGAATTTCAAGCACTTTTGAAGTATGGAGCGTTGCCAAGTATTAGCTCAGATGTGTTAAATACGTTGTCAGGTGGCTATACCCTGGTCAAATATAATAGAAAGTGACCACACATTTCCTACAGTTTGGAGCTTTGCAGCAAGAATGTAGAATGAATGAACTTCACACTATGCAACTGACAGAGAAGGACACCAACTGTTCCACCTAGTGTAACTGAAAGAACAGAACCTAATATCTGATCCCTTTAGGCCCTGTAACAGCATTAAAAGCTACTGTAAGTAATGTAGAATCATATTCTGCTACACGCAGGGACAATTCTCTAAACTGCTTTGCCTATGTTTTAGTTTAGATCTTCACCCCAGCCCATCATTTTCACTTGTGTAACTTCTCCCTCTCAGGGCAGCTGATACCCTTCCATTCCCAATGTGGCTGTTTAGAATATTCAGGGAATCAAATTAAAATAGATACTCACATCAATAGTTTGGATTTTCTGGCCCTAAATGCTAGCCCCTGCCTAGAGGTGCTAAGATTGGTACAAGATTTGAGAGGACCTTATTTGCAGTTTCCTAATTTTAGATCTTCCCTGTGGACTGTACAAGCAGCCAAGACAGAAGTAGGTCTTTGACCATGCCCTAGGTGACCGTGCCCAAACCTATCGCTCTTTCTATAGGCAAAGATGTGCAAAACAGCCCTAGAAAGACCTTTAAAGCAAATTCTTTTTTTTTCCTCTTTTCCTGCCAGCGAGATAGAATGAATATGTTCTACACAGCTATTCACAAAATCCTCCCAAATTTTTTCTAGTCCCAAATGAATTTCTAGTAACAACCTGTCATCTACATGAAGAATCAATCAGTGAAGGGAAACCAGAAAGAGCAAGTCTCTTGTTCCCTTACGAGCATTAGAGATCACTTTCAGACAAATTACATTAACTTTTTTCTCACTTAATGAGTGACTTAAATGTACAACAAGAAGACAGAGAGAGTATACCAGCTGAGTCTTTCATGTTATTAGCACCTATAAATCTCAAGTTATGCACAATGCTAGTACTGTATCTATTAAAATACTCAATTTTGCAGTATAGATTTGATGAGAACTATCACCTCGCTTCTGGATAAGGGATCAGGAATCTTCACCACTTTTCACAATGCCTTTCTACCCCTTACAATAGGAATTACAGCACATATAGATTCCCACCCACCTCTGGTATGAACACTTTCAATATTCAATCATTTACAGAAAAAAAACACAGTATCTTTTAAAGGGAACACAGCCTTCCATGTCAAAATACTGGGCTTTTTTCCTAAGCCAGGCTTCATTTTTTTTTTTAATATTGGGTATTCAGAACTTTGTATGAAATCAAAACAAACTGAAGGCAATCAGGTCCTTGGTAGATCAGTCCTGATGTGTTAGTGGATGCAGGAACAAGAGAACAGCGTGACCTTCAAGACCTAGATTCTCTCCTCAGCACGATGCTGGTCTGCTGGAGGGCCTGCAAGGAGTGATTTCATTGCCTGCGATTTGGCTGCTCCATTAATAAAATTGGCCTAAGAGCATTTAGCTTTTTTTGAAAACACTTTTTGATCTGCTGATGAAAACCACTACAAAAATCAGTCTTGCTCATTTCCTCATTCTGTATTTGCATAAGGACCTACATAGAACTCAATAGTTCTACATCAATGAAAACCACACTGAGTCTGATGATAGTAATCACTAGGAAAAGATTTAATCAGGATAGTCATTGCTACTTGACTGTCAAAAACCAAACCCCTACCACCTGAAATCTAGTAGTCCCTGCATGGGTTTACCTTATGTTGCAGTATAAAGATGAAACAAAATCAATTCATTCACTTCTAATTAGCAGCAAAGTTCTTCTAGGTGATCTGTCATCCACGCAGCCCTCAGGTCCAAACCTGCTCAGCAGCTCCATACAATGAAAGTGAAGTTGTCAATATCTGTTTTTCATTGGAATTGGGCTAACTCCTCACCAAGTCTTTATACACAGAGGAAGACAGAAATTAGATGGCAACAGATTTGTTGCTAACAACCTAGGATAGATTTAAAACTATAACCTGCTGCACAATGCTTTATATCTCAGACGAGCAGTTCGCTTTTTCCTGTGTCTCAAGTGTAAAAGAAAGTATAATGGCGGTATTTCTTTACCATAACATTATTTTCTTGAATTGCATGCCATTACCACGACATAAATTGCCTTTTACTACCACACCCTCAGCCAGATGTCTATCCCTATAAAAATGCTCTGGAAACAGCATCTAGCCTAGACATATATTGCTAATGGGCAATTTGTACGTGCATAATCAGATTGTAATAAAAGAAAAAAACCTGCACACCTCTAAGTAGTATGTGGATACTTTTAAGTCTCCAAGGCCTAGTAGAGGATCAACAAACCACTCAGTTGTCTTATTACTGGTCTTCATTTTGGATTACTGGATGAAAAGTCCTATGATGGCTGCAGCGTACACCTGCAATCTTTTCCATAAAATTTAGGAGACTGCAGAAATGTCTGTGGATTAAAACTGAAACATTATTGCAATAGGACAGTCCAAACATAGATCAAGAAAACCCAACCAGCTGGTGTCCTTTTCCTGCCTTGTCTTTCGCCCCTCTGTCCACACAGGCTTATACATACGTAACGAGTAAGCCACATGCTTTGTCAAAAAAAAAAACAACAAAAAATTAAGCTATCCCTGCATCCATTTTGTATACACACAAGTAATGCTTGTGCACATAATTAAAAACTGAGATTACACTTTCCATTTCAGTAGATTCACACGGATGACAGGAGATTGCCATTTCAAAGGTCAACGAAATTCTTAACCACAGGGCTAAGAACATTTCAATGTCTAACCATTAATTCCTTTCGTTAACATCTGCTTAACTAATTCATTGCAAATGTGCTGAGGAAAGTTCCTTTTTCTAACAGCTCCACATTTTCTCCTCAGCCAAGGAGAAAGTCAGAAGATTCCGCCATCTTCAAAGGCAATCAACAATAGCAAGCAACATCAGAGTCATTAGAGTCTTAGTTTGTCAAAAGTTAATGTCTTGTCGAAAGTTATGTTGTGACATTTTGTCTTAAGAAGGAAAAGTAATCTCAATTTTTCACTCTCTGCCTATATAATAGAGAATGGAAGACAAGAGCAAAAAAGACTTTTTTCAACTTTGCCAGTCTCCCTGAATTCTTGCAGCTAAAGCTGCTTTAACAATAGTCCATTTATATACTAACTGATTAAAAGTGAGTTACGCAATGGAAGTGACGCACAGCAGCTTTTTAAGAGCCTACAAAACTGAAGGCTCCAGTGCAAGAATACTAGGATATTTTTTCCTAGTGACTTTAATGTCATTCTTCCTTTTATGAAATTATCAATTGCTGACTCTTCTGTGAAGACACAATTCTTGCAACCTCATATGTGTTCACTATGGCTTCAGTATCTGAATCTACAGCTCACTTGACACCTTGCTAGTAGGTCCTTAGTTCTGTCTCTCAAACATCTAGTTTACACTAATCCTGCCACTAAAATTAAAGTTCCTCACTCACCTCCCCTTGTGGAGCAACTCATTGTTACTGTAGTATACTAAAAAAAACCCAAAGGAAATGAAGAGCAAGAACAAAAAAAGATCATTAAGCCTGTACGGTTTGCATTTCAATAGGGAGAAGAGCAAAAGAGAGCCTCAAAATGACTACACTTTGTTCAGCATTCTTTTCCACTGCACTTTAACAGTAAAACCTCTGGGCCATGCTTTCTCACAAAGGTATTCAGAGGATATTTATTCCCCCTTGTTTCATTAAGATCCCTCTTAATTAGTGTTATTTTAAAATATACACACAGGACCATTTTCATAAATTCAAGAGGGTATCACGAGGCAAGTGCATGGCACAGCAAAAGCATTGTTTCATAGCCAGTGTGAGAATTCTGCTAGGAATGTCACTTTCGTTTCTCCCTGGTTAAAGAACAATGGTGCTGTAGGCTGACAGTACCTCGGTCGGCCACGGCATCTTCCTGTGTTAGGGAACTCTGTGTCACAGAAGCTGCACCACCACTGCTCCTAGGAAGGTTCATGCAAACAGCCTTGGTCTAGTTCACCCCTAACAGCAAATACTGCAGCCTAAGAAAACAAGAGGCTTTCCCTCATTACTGTCAGCAGTGCAGGACTTAGCCAAGATCAGTGACTGAAGTACTCTGACACTACCCCACAGAGGACTGGCAAATCCAAGTAGCATCAGAAGCCACCAGGCTATAGAAGTGAGGCCTTATGGCAGTGTGAAAGCATGGGGTAAACTGCCAATCATATCTTTTATTCCAAGTTCAGCACCATAATTTCTAGGGTTCTATTACAGAAGAACTGCTGTACTAGAGCAAATGTTAAGTCCCCACCACGTCAGTAGCTTGCCTTTGACAATACGTGAAAACCAGACACATTCAAAGGAAGCCCAATAAGCAAAACACACCCATGGAAGTCAATTTAAGAATGTCAGCTGATGCCTTAGAGACAAAGGTCAGATTAAATCACAGAGCAAGTGAGATTTTTTTATGGCTCTGATATTTGACTAGAGGGTAATCTTTTCACAGAGAAACCCAAAATATCTCTGAACCCTTTGTTGTTGATATCATCCTATAGCAGTCAATTTCACAACCAAAGTATCACGGGAGCAGCATTTGGGATTTTTTTGGGTTTCAAGTGGCTTGCATATTGATTCTCCACATTTTACAGAACAAGATGAAGAGAAACTACAGATTCCCTTCTCTACCAAGTTTCACTATTTTGCGTTCTGTTACAGTGTTATTTATTCAACTCATGTCATTTCATTATTCAACTTATTTCTATGACAAATTTAGTCTTCTAAGCAGTCTTCTCTGGCTCTTCATACTTCCTGTATCTCTTTGAAGTGAAGAACAGCAGAGCAAGCTTTTCCCTTCAATGCCAAAAGTCTGGAAGGAAGAGAGTCTTTCACCCATCCTGTCTCCATTACAGATGAAGCTCAAGCATGAGACAGCACAGCACAAAGACCAGCACAGCATCTCACTGTGACACATTCTCGGTCAACCATGAGCAGTTACAACTGCAATGCAAATAACCTCTGCAATTCACCACTCCACAAGACTCAGAGAAAGACAACACATTTGCTTTGAGCATAGAAAAGTGAACCCTAGCAGTTTTTAAAGGCCAGCAGCTTAAAAAAAAAAAAACAATTATGAGGTTAATCCATACCAAAATGGTATCAGACTGTTTCCTGCTCTTTTCATGAGGTAAAGCTGCTTGGCTTCATTTGCTGACGTCCACTGAAATACGGAGAACTTTTTCAAGGAATTGGACAGTTTTATATCAAGGTCATGTGACTGCCTCCCTGCTGAAGCCCATATATCAAAGCAGGCAGCTGCTAGCCTGAAAGCACAGCACAGCATCTATTTTCACACAGGAATTACTGTGTCGCTTGGCAGAATTCTGTTCTATATTCAGGGGGTGACATAAACCACAGCAATGAACCCTGGAAGCTGAGTCTCTCTCTCTCCCCACCCTGCACTGCACTCAGAGGTGAAATACCAGCAAAACGAAACCTGTCCTGTGCCAGGGAACTGTATGCTGAACAAGCATTCTCTCAGTCTTTCTTGGTCCTTTACTCCAATAAGGAAAGGCTGGGTGCAGCTTCATTAATAATTAAAACTAGATATGCATAAATTATGTTCATGGTAATTATGGAGAGGTTAAGCTGAACAAATTGAGAAATAATCCTCTAGCAATACATATTTCAAAATGCCATACGCAAAAATACTACTCTGCGCTAACATACCGTATGTTACTGTTTAATGATTCTATCTATCTGAGTTACAAACTTTTAAAAGGATTAAAACACATTTACTTCTCAGTTCTAAATTGGCATGAGTCATAGAGATAAAGAAGAAAAAAATCAGGTTCTTTTTCAAAGAAAATAGAGTTTTTGGGTTTTCTCATCATTTATTTAAAAAATTACACCCATCCCATAAAAATGTACCTTTAAAATTGGGATATTGCCAAGGAGCTTAGGCTTAACACTCAATCTAGTAATAAAACTGACAGATTGAAGGAGAGGACAGAAATGAATCAAAGTGAACTACAATAAAGACAAATGGGAAAGTGATTCACAGTGATTATGCCTTTTTAATGCACAAAAACAGAAGAAGGGTTAACTGGCTTGGCAGATGTTCCACACACACAGATCTTATTGGCCAGACTGAGACTAAATTGAATACTGAATTTGAATGCCAAGATGGTAATCTTCCCAAAATGGAAAACGGCACAGCAATCTCAGCTGATGACACATGTAGAGAGTTTTTTAATTTATTCAAACATAAATCAATGTGTCAGGCTAGACTATTTTTAAAAGTTTAAGGGAAATGTGTGACAAAATTGTTTTTCATTTCCTCTTTAGCAACCAAAAGGTAGAGGGCTTCTTGTTCTGACAGCCTGTTCACTAGCCAACATAAGCTCTGGCTGCAGGCTGATAGCTCAGCTTCCCAAATCCTGCAGCCGAAATGCCTCCCTAGGCATTCATGCCTGGAAATCTCAGTAAATATTTTACTTAAAAATCCATAGACGTGAAAATCAATTCAGCAGTGCAACTAAGCTTACACTTATTTATTGTACAAGTCTCTGTATATTGCTTTTGCCCTGACCTTTCATAACTAATTTATGTATTATTCGCTTTCTAGTCTTCATGTTTTGCCTTTCATAATGAAATGTGGCAAAAGACCGGTATTTAGAAATCCATATTTTCATTTCTTTTTCCCTAAGCAAGTCTTTCTTTCCTTAAATTAAGCTAACTCCATGCTGAGTAATGCCAGTGAATGTGGGGCTACAATAACACAACAAATTTAGAAAGGAGAGATGATATATGCACAGCTGAGAGGTCTATTCAGAGCATGGAAGGCTTACTAAAAAAGAGAAAGGAAAATCTCATTTACCCATTAATCAATAGAAACAGAATTAGGAATCCAGTTTGATCAGGCTGCTGCAGAGAAGTTAAATTTAAGCTTTATTTTATCCTACGGAGGTGAAGAAAAAGGAAAAAACAGCAATTTCTATCAAATAAGTGGTAGACAATGTGTGCTGAAAACTTCAGAGCCATGATGACCTTGGTGACCCGAGAGTGAAAGAATTCTGTCATTCTGCAAAACGGGGGGAGGAACAGAGTATCAGCAATTAATAACTGAGTTCGAATACTGCGCACATTCTGAGACGTCTGTTTTACCTAAGTGGTATTTTTTGACAGACAAAAAATCCCAACCAACCAAACCCTAAGCTAAGAATCCAGGATGCAAAAAACCCCAAAGTGTTAGAAAGATTGGGAGTGTGCGGTCTTTTGGTCATATCCTTGGATATCCTGTTCTTTCCAGTACACAGTTAACTTTTAGCCAAAATTCAAGTGCACACCCAAAACATTTCCCAAGCAAGCAGCCAAGCTCTTCACTAATCCCATCGCCTGCTCTGGTCACCAGGGAGGAGAATGAGGGAGAAAGACACAATGGCAGAGGACTCTGTACCAGACTGTCTCCTATCTCCTCACCCCATGAACGTCTCACCCTTATCTCAGCATGGTACACACTGTTCACTAAAGGAGGGGAGCAGGGCAGAAGAAAAAAGCATCTTTCAGCCTTTCTGTGAGCAACCTGTACAAGCCATTTATTTCAGCTTTGCCTGGGATTGTCTTTCACTTCCCAAAGGCCATTTCTGATGGTCTTGAGGCTAGTGCTGATGGTTCACTCAACTTGTGGCTGCACTGTCACATGTGAAAAGCCACCAGCTGGCTCTGACATTTCAGCTTCTCCTCTGTCTTCACTATTGGAACAAGGTCACCTGCACAGCTGCCCTACTTAACAGTGACAGTGGAAAATACTCTGCTGAAGCACTCCTTCACCTAAGTTTCCTGTCTTTCCAGAGTTATAATCAGACAGACACCATACTCCATGTTTTGCTGGGACTCTGTTCACCCCAAAGCACTGTAGATGTACATAGCAATGACTGCAGTTAAACCTCTTCAGCAGCCATAGAGGACACAACACTATCATCCACTTTGTAAAAACCCAGTCCAGTTTATTTCTTTCAACACCACCAAACAGCTGCCCTTCAGATAGAAGCTTCAGAAGTTCTTTACTATAGGGTTTAAATTACGTATGAATTATTCCCAATGAGCAGCGATGACAAGAAAAGAGACAAGTCCCTTGCAGACCCTTTATCTTCCACTAAGAGAGTCAAAGGGACATGCTTTAATAAAGAGAGCTTTCCCAGTTAAATTCCTGTGAATTATTTATGCTCTTCTCAGATGTTTAGGTACACATCCAGCCCTTAGATTACACACATGCATTATCAGCAAGAAATGGAGAATCATTCCTGCAGGGAACTGGAATTACAGCAGAGTCTAGTCACGAAGAAAATGTAGAGCCAGACAACTACTGCTCTCCCCTCCAGAAGCGTTCACACTTGGAGTTTGCCTGCAATACAGAATAATGGTTGTCCATAAACCAGAATTTATGCACACGATTGTCATCATAATTCTATACCTAAAGTCATACTAGACATGTGAACACATACTTTGTGAGCACAAAGCCCTGTCTTTCATGTAAATGACCTCGCCTTCTTATAAAAACATAAGAAGTTCTACATTTGATTTTTTACCTGGTCCTTTTTCTATTTATCTTGAACAAGGAGATACTAATGATGAGCTAAGCAATAACTTTATGTGCTCTGTGCATCTGACTTGGACGGAGGCAGAAGTGCTGTCTTCCTCTAGATATACATCAACAGCACTGGCACAGCAAGTATAGAGTTCAGCAATCATACCAAAATACCACATCTTTTTTATCAAACCCTACCAGTGAACACCCGCTGATAGCACTGTAAAAGGAAACAACGTGCAGAGAGTTACAAACTGAAGAAGGAAAGAGGGAGAGAGCAGCTAAAGGAAACACTGGGAACAGGCTAAGTTCTCTCAGGCTGCAATGGGCTTGACACAAGGAAAGAACAACCAAGTCTGGCCCCTTCATGCCAGTAAGCATCCTGAGCTGTGAACAAATCAGTCAGCTACAGATGACAGCACGCAGATATGGGTACAGGGAAGCAGATCACTAAAAACACATGGCTTTTACAAGTGCCAGAGCTCAGAACCTGAGCCAACTGACAAAATTGTGAAGGAGTCTGTGGGCTTGAAGCAGAGCTGTGAGACCCCCGAATTGTGAAGCTAACATGAGTCACAACCCAACAATCACTCCTCCCTTCCCAGCTTTTCAGTTCAAAAGCCAACCACAGGCTGAAGTGAAAAGTCGCTGTATTTGAACTGTCAAACCAATGACCAAGTACTGAGGATGCTGCATGCAGCTATAGTGCATGCCAGATGTTTTCTTCTTATTAAGCTTTATGAGGCAGAAAAAAGAGATGTGTTTGATGTTTCCAGTAAGAAAATGTAACCTAAAGGCATGCCAGCCTGTCCGAATTATTTCCTGGAGGAGCAACCTCAAGAAAACAATGGGAAAAGGATCGTGTTGACCCCTTCCCTTCTCCTTCCATAGTCTCAGCCTCTTCCCAACCCCTTCCTCTTCTTCCTCCTCTTATTTTCCCTCCTCTTTTCTTTTAAACCACCCAAACCAGCTACTGCAGTCCTCCTACTACCTTATTATTATGTTTTTTACTGCTCTGTGGCACTTAACTTCTTCCATTTCCCTCCCTGAATACTTCACTACAAGCATGTTGCCTCACTGCTCTGTCCCCTCAACACACATTATGTGACTGCTTTGCATAAGAGAGAATGAAACTGCCTGTCTAATTACTGAGATAATTAGCGAGTACACAGGTACATGGGTGGTTAACAATTCTCAGAAAAGGCAGAGGAGGTCCCAAGTGCCAGGTCAAAGAAAGGGAAGGGAATTGCCACTAGGGAGTTGACAACTCCACCCTGGAAAGGCTCCCTTGTGTCCCTCATTACAGACCTGGAGTTCCTTCTCAGAGCTACTGAACACATCCGTGCTCTTCCCAGAGTTACGGTGAGTGTTCCTTAGCTGCTTTTATTCACTGGAGTCAGGAAAACGTGTTGCAACAGCTGCACTGGTAGAATAACCAGAACATAAATACTGTCAGTGTTTAGCAAGGCCGAAATTAAACCACCTCGGACTAACAGAGCTGAAGCAGAGTTCTACACGCACACTGAATCATGAGAACTATTTAATTCTCAAGTGTGACATACCACAGAGGGATTATTTTCTCTTCACCCACAAAGAAATAGTCTGAAACCTTATCTCTAAGAGCAGTCTTTTACATGCAGATGATGTTAAATGAGAACTTCCCATACTGGTAGCAGGAAAGGGGCAAAACACCTACAAAGCTGCTGCACACTGTCATGAATCACTTAAAAAACATCTGCCACAAATACAAAAAATAAAAAGACTTCTTTTATGATGCTAATACATTTTATGTGTATCTCTCTCCTCAGTCTTTTCTATCAGTATTCTATGGCACCAAAAGCTGCAAAAAAAAAAAAAAAAGATACTGGAAAAAAAGCCCAAGACAACAAACTAGAGAGAGCTGTTAAAAAGGAGTGAAAGGTTCGTATGGAATCTGTAATATTAATAGCTAATTATTTTCTCAGTTTTCGAATTCCAACATGCAAAGAACACATTTACAGTTCATAAACACGATTAAAGAGATTTTCTCAAAATTCATAGCTGTCACAGATGGCAACAGTTATACCTTTCAGCCCAACTGCAACAGCTGGCTGTGTGAACTACAAACAGCTGGATGGAATCCACTTTCAAGGCAAGCAGTAAAAACTACGGACAACCACACTACCGGTTTCTGAGAATCAAAAAGAATGTGGAGGAAAACATAAATCAGAACAAAGGAAAAACTGAACTATTTCAAAATATACCTTCTGAAGAGCTTCAGTCTATCATCTCAAAAAGATGCCATAAAATAATATTTATACAGCAGACAGAAACACATTTGTGCAGGACATACAGCACTAGTGCATTCAGTTATGTATCTGGGAGGAAGATCACTCAGAATAAAATGCATCCAGGTCCATCACACCCAGCAAGAGTTATAGACCTCTACAAGATTTAATCTTATTTTAAGAAGATATATTTGCTGTAATTAATGATGTTATTTTAATGTATTTGACTTCTGTCCTAATATCAGCAAATTAGATTTCAAGATAAAATTAGTTCTAACATTGATTCAACTTGAGTACTAATATTCCTTTAGTCATTAAAGATAATAACTCATTACCACAGACAACAGAAACATGCTCACCAGGTTGTTAAAAAATCAATTTGTCATACATCTCATATGACCACATCCTGTGCAAGTTAAGTACTACAATCACAAGGTAAGAAGAGAGATGCAATGAAATTCATCAAGTGCTCTACTTTGTGCTGGTGCAGTTTTGGGTGCCTCAATATATGAAAGATATAAAATGCCCAAAGGAGAGTCATCCTCAGATGGTGAAGGGTCTGGAGGTGAAGCCGTATGAGGAGAGGCTGAGGTCACTTGGTCTGCTCAGCCTGGAGAAGAGGAGACTGAGGGGAGACCTCACTGCAGTTTGCAACTTCCTTGGGAGGGGAAGAGGAAGGGCAGATGATCTCTTGTCTGTGGTGACCAGTGACAGGACCTGAGGGAATGGCCTGAAGTTGTGTCAGAGGAGGTTTAGGTTGGATACCAGGAAAAAGATTCTGCACCCAGATGGTGGTTGGGCACTGGAACAGGCTCCCCAGGGCAGAGGTCACAGTACCAAGCCTGACAGAGTTCAAGAAGAGTTTGAATCATGCTCTCAGGCACATGGTATGATTCTTAGAGCTGTCTTGTGCAGGGCTGGGAATTGGACTTGGTGATCCTTGTGGGTCCCTTCCAACTTGGGTCCCTTCCAACTCAGGATATTCTATGATTCTAAGTACCTTCTCTGACACTCATCTTTTCTTCGTTATTTCCTAAAAACAGCATTTAAATAAATAAATAACCACTGAAAATGCAATGTGCACTAGACTTTCATACACTGGAGTAAGCGTGCATTTCTCACACTCTCCTGCTTCCATCATAAGCAGGATTTGTCTAAGTTATCAGATAATTATTCAGCCAGCAAATTTGACTGCCTCTGGCAATGGCCAATCATATCTAGTTGAACACGAGCATATCCCTTACTGTGCAAAATTATCCCCAGCTGAAAAGTAGAGTAGTTAGAAAACATGCATTTGACAAGAAAACTCCAAACTTCTTTATCTTTGAAGGATGTTCATTAATAAATTTCAGAAGAAGATTTCTCTTATCAAAGAAACATAGTGTATGACATATCTGAGCACAAAAGAAGGAATCTTATCCTGTACATCCTTAATTACGATAATGAAGCCTTTGGGTTCAGTGGGACCACCTCTGCAAATAAAGACTCCTCAGGCAAAATGCAGGAATAAGTCCTGCTCTCAGAAGTTTTTTCTTACATATCTCACATTGGTGAACTTCACAGGAAGGTCATAAAAAAACCTCAGTAACTCTACAGATAGCTAAATTTCCAGAATGCCAGGGGCCAGACCAGCTGTTAACTCAGGACAACATTACTGCAATGCCTGCTTCCTGTAAAAAAGAGACAATATTTTACTTTATTTGTCTCCCTTACAATGCAGACTGTTTCCACAACAGTTAGATGCCAGAATCCTTTATCTAAAAAGGATTTCTAGGGTACAAGCCTATCCCCATACGTTGAATCACTGTAGCATTGACTGCATTGTAACTAAAAAATGCTTGGTGCTTCCTACACGACAATGACAAGGGATATTTATAGTGATAGGATGTGTGAGAATGCTTCAAAGCTGCCTTTTGGGAGGCTCAGAATTGACATTAGGAAGCATGATTTTACTGAGAGGGTGGTCAGACACTGGAACAGCCTTCCTGCAGAAGGCGGCCAATGCTTCAAGCCTGTTAGTGTTTAAGAGGCAATTTGGGAAATGCCCTCAACAACCTGCTCTAATTTCAGGTCAGTCCTGAAATGGTCAGGCAATTGGACTAGGTTGCTGTAGGTCCTTCCCAACTGGAACAGAGGCTAGAGTCCTACACCTGCTTTTTTCCCCGTTGACACCAATCAGTTGTGTCCTATTTCTCATTCTGGAGTTCCCCCTGACAAGCAGCAAAAGTAACACATTTGAAAGAGGTGTAGTGGAAGATGCACTGCGCCTCCACATGGCTGCCAACAGGCCTGCTGTCCCTGCTCCAGGCCACTGTGCACTTGGCCTCCGATCCACGCAGCTCCATGTTTCCTGAGTGCACTTGAAGTGTGCAATAACCTGAAACATGACAAGTCTCCAAATACAGAAGAGCACTTAAAGGACTCATAACTCCAAAATGATTCAATTCAAGCCTAAGACCCATACATATTTATAGTGCTACTCTCTGTTTCATAACATGGACTTTAACTGCACATTTTACAAGTTTGTCCAGAATGGGATTAAAACTTCCTTTTCCCAGGTGACTCTTCAGAACAGTAAAGCCAGGCTACATACTAAATAGGTAAGCTAGAGGTAATGTATGGTATGGAAGCTGTCAAATAAATTTGCCATTCCAAATAGGTAATTTCAGGTACAACATGTAAGATAACCTGCATACTGAATAACACAAGTCTGACTGAGCACAAATAATGCCACACTGTTCTTATCCAAATCAGAAGCACTACAATTTAAACCATTTATTGTCAGCCCATTAGCTTGAATTTAACTGATATGGGTATGCGCATCATTTTACAAGTGACTATTTTACATTGATTATGCAATCAATGAAAATTTTCTTGTGATTCAGAGTAATAAAAAACCCCATAATCTACAGTCTATACACCTAAGAAAAACCAGAAACTCAGACGAGATCAACGCTCAGATAAAAGGATTACATTTAGCTAAAGATGTACCTATACCTCAGTGTACATGACACACAAAAATACTAATCATGATCAGGTCTGATGAACAGAAATACTGAAACTGATTTTATGTGCGGAAGTAACAAGCAAGTCTTGAAATGCACAGATCGAGTTAAAATTAACACTGCTTGCTACGGCTCTCTAAAAGACTAGTAAATAAAAGGGTAGTTACTAAACTACCCGAGGAATATTTGCATGTCATTACAATCACTGTATCTTGGGAAGAATATTGCTGCAGAAGCAAGCAATTGAGATTACTTCATTTTGTGAATCTGTGTTGAGGAAGTTGATTATTCCGACGTGGCACTTACAGGTCTGACAAACGAAAAGCAGGAAAGTGCTGGAGATGAAACAGACTGACATCAATAATCAATTTCAGATGGTACCTAGTCTAACCATAAGTTGAAATACAGACAATATTTCGGAACTCCTTAAACAAAGTGAGTGAATTCACTTGCTTTTGACCAAGATCCTTTCTCTTTTCCATCACCAAAAAATATCTTCTTTTTAATAAGGTTGCATGTTCTAAAACTACATGACTTTCTCATCCTCTGCAGTGCTTAAGGTCTCAGGCTACTTTGACAAAATGCAGGAGTGCAGCAAGATAGAAGAAATGAAGAGCAAATGATGGACTTGTGAACATCGAGATTGTGTCAGCACTGGCAAAAGACACACCTGAGGAACAAATGGGTCTTTCAAGCCACTGGTGACAGATGGAAGTACCCAAGAACATCAGAGAGGCCTGATAGCACCTTTCAAACAGAGTAAATTAAAAAGTTTCTGATTAGTTTCCTACTTGGACTTCTCTCAATTTTTAATTTTTTTTTTTTTTTTTACTTTTTTATAATAAAAATTACAATTAAAAACCAATCCTTTTATTGATTTACTGGTCTTTCAATCATTCCTTCAGAGCTGTCTGAAGTACAGCAAGAAGGAATAAAGCCACACTCCATTCAGAACACCTGCATTCACAGAGAATGTTTTCACACAGTTCTTATCTTGCTTTCGGGGGGTTTTTTAATGTCCCTGCACAACTTGCCAATTTTAAGTGTGTTCACTGTTTGTCACTTTTTACTCTCAGTTCAGAATTTTTGCTGAGGCAATGCTTCAGTTGATAATTAAACAGTAAAAAAATCCCTGGGCCAACAGCATACCATTATTTACACAGAAAAATGCACATTTCCTTCAAAAAGATTATAACTTTCCATTGCGAATCAACCTCCCCTTCCTCCCATACCCATCAAAAATGTCACTGACTTATCTCTGGACATGTTTACTCTATTAACCAATAAAATCCCTCCTTACTTTCCTCTCCCTCCTCTGAACTAACACAGGGGCACAAAATGGGGATTGCATCTTTGAAAGGAAAAGCAATCATTATTGACTGCCACGTTTTGCATTCTGCTCTGTGTTTTCCCTGCACATTATTAGAGATGGGAAGCTGGCAGGCCAAGTGGAATGGTTCTCCAGGCGAGATCCAACCCTGAAAGCTGAAACAAAACTGGACATTAGATAAAGAGATTGCACATCAACTGTGAAGACCATGTTTGAATTTCCAATTTATTTGGGGAATGAGAGGTGACTCATTTCATGTCAGAAGTTGCACACACAGCAAGTAATTTGGTATTATTTTTTATTTCTACATTTGGGACACCATTCAAAACCTCCCAAACATCACAGCTTCCACAAAACATGATGTCCTGGGGAAAGGACAGATGTATCAGATGATGTTCTAGAAGCAAAAGCAGATGGAATAACAAAGCAATAAATGTATTTTCATGGATGTAGTTCACACAGTCAGAAGGAGGGAAACCTGCATCAATATTGAGACTATATAACCAGTTAATGGGAAGCATTTTCTCTGAACGGGATGTTTTCCAAAATTTTCCCAGGAAACAGGTATCCTCAGCTACTCAGAGTCACTGAGCAGGCTGTCACTGCAAAAATGTCATTAACAATCGTGTAAAATATAAAAAAGGAATGGCATAATTTAAGAGCAATATTGCTACTGCTGATCTGGGATGCAAAGCCTGCTTCCTATAACCTTCAGTATCATTGTATCCAGCTCCATCCTTAGAGAGATAAAGTAGCAATGGGTGTAGGACAGATTTAGCATTTTAAAATAATCTTATTCTTTCAATTTTACAGCCCCATTTGCCTGGCAGAATGCCACCAGAGTATGCAATTTAATACAGTCATTGCTGTCACAAGACGTACGAGATTGCTCTATCCATGGACTGTCTTCTATATATAACTGATAAGAGCCTGCATAATTAAGGTTGCATTTAGAAGTCTCAGCTATGTAACTAACAGCTCTTTGCGGTGTGCTTTCATTATGTATGAAACTCAAACTTCCCTCACAACAGTAGTTTTTTCTTCTCCAATAATGTTTTGTTGTTGTATTTACAGTGATCTTCAGTGTTAACAAGAGCTCTAGATTTAGAACCTGTTGTAATTTCTTTGAACTTTTAATATTAAACTGCAGATGTTTTCTTCATATAGAAGAGAAACAGAATTTAATATGAGTGTTGAACAAGGAAAAGTCTGGGTATTATTGTTATTACATCCTGGACTGTGAAGTAAGTGGAGACTCCTTTTCCTGAGATTCATCAAGGAGTCCATCTCACTTCCTACACAGCACAAAAAGATGCTGTCAAAAGGAGGAATACCAGGAAAGCTACCAGTAAAAAGTAGATTTTGTGCACAGTTGTGGTACTTTTATTCCCAGAGGAAACAAATGCATCTAAGCGTGACAGAAGACCTTCTCTTCCCAGGTAGTAAGAAACCAGTCATAAGAACAAATTTTGAGATGACAAATATAGGAGGTACAACTGCATGTTTTGCCTGTAATTCAGAGGGCTTTCTCCATCAAAGGCACTCTGGTTTGTGTGCTCCAGTTGTGCACTTGGGTAGTAACCCACAAAATGACACAAAGCTATTTTGAACCATGAAAGCTAAACAGACTCAATTAATTTACAACCTCAACTTTAGAATAGTACAATTTTCTTCTTGCTTGGCACAGGGCAATGAAAACAAGTTAGGTATTAAACACTCAGTACATCTTTTACAATCAGTGTTGTACAATCAGTTTCCAATCACAGTACCTTTGCAGGAGAAACAGGCCACTTATCAGGTGATTAAGTGATTCACTAAAGGTATCTGTTTAATTAGAAATAACAGTTGCAGGATCTGAGGTATACCACAGCTTTACCATTACCCAAGACTCACTTGAGTAATGGTAAAGCAGTATTTATTCTCTTCAGCAGTATTTCTTCTTCTGTTAAGAAGTTGGCAATAAGCACAAAAAACACCCTGAAAATGAGCACTGGGTCTTCCAGGAAACTTCTAGGAAACTTCTGCAGCTACTGGAACAGAATTCAGTTCACAGGTTCTGCTTGATGGAGCATTAGAGTTATGCAAGGGCTTCACTTCCAGAGGCTTTCAGGACAGGATTTTGGACAGGTTCTACTTTGCTCATTTTTAAATAATGTTAGGAATAGTCTATGAACCTCAGACAAGTGTGGGCCATTTTGACCCTATACATATTCAAAGCAGTTGGAAGTCAAGTGAATTGAATTCTCCGTTCTGCAACTCTATTTATTGTCCAAGAGCCAATAAGACAGAGAGAGTTCTTCTTTTGTTTCCTCCCCCTGTCCCCAGGGGTAAATATGCAATTTGAGTGTACAGTAACAACCCCTGTAAGAAATTTGTGACTGTTGTCCAACCACTTTGCTTTCACTTCCTATGGCATAAATTCCTACCATCACAGAAATTAAAATACTCGATACTTAGAATAATATTAGAAGAGCACACAACACACTGTACCTTGCAGCTGACTTACCACTGACATGAGTGCATGCTGAGACTTTAAAAAGACGTTAAAATGAGACATCTGTTGTGAGCACCCAGGTAACCTCATCTGTAGGTAGTGTAATTTGCATTTATTTATCAATCTAGATACTCATATGGCTCCCTCACTGTGTTACTAAGGCATTGCACAGGCAGCAAAGAACTTTCCCCAGGAAATACTCTTGCAAAAGAAGCAGGATTATCTCCAGGTGAGACATGAAGGACAGATACAAGGGAACAGAGTGCATTGCTGAAGGTCAGTCTGAAAGTCTGAAACAACCATTGAAAGTCTATGAAACAACAGTCAGACCAGGAGTCTCCCAAAATCACAGACTGGCTGTGACTCCTCCCATGCTTGTCTTTCCTCTCCAAAAGTCAAAAAGAAACAGTAACATGGCCTTTTGTCTCTCAAGCTTGAGAAAATATTATTCCCTCTGACTGAAATAAATATAAAATGTTAAGAATGCTGAGATTTTCTGTGTCATGCAGCTGCAAATACCTTAGCGCGCATTTATCCCCAATATTCATGGCAAAATGCTTATATGATAATTATCCTACCAATCCCTACTGCTGCTAGTGGTGGCTGTGAGAGATGAGTAACAGAGGCTATTTTCATCATACAGAAATAATTCTGCAGCAGCTCATACTGAGTTTATAGCATTTAGGAGGAAAGACTACATCAGTCTACAATTCAGGGGTTTTTTAAGAGTCCTTGGCCGGAATGATCAATTTACATCAGCTTTAAATCCAGGATGGGTGTGTGTCAAACCTAGCTGTTTCCTAAAAAAAATCTATGGAGATGATTTGAAGAAACATAGGGATGAGAGGAATTCAAATCTAAAAAAAACAGTTGTATGCCTAAACCCATCCCTTTTTTTTCTTTTTTCTTTTTTTTTTTGGGAAGGTGGGGAATCAATTATAATAAAAGGACTATGTTTTCCTACAAAGCATTGCTTGCTTTTAGCCTCCGACCTTCACAGCAGCATAATGCTAATCCTTCCTGATGTTCATCCTAGACCACTAGGGAAAAACTCAATGCTCGCATTAGAAATTACCCCACCACAAACAGCCTGATAACCCTAGGAATGACATTGGTAAGCAAGAGTATTTATAGCTTGGCTTTGATAGGCGTCTCTTTGGGAACATAAAACACAGACTTCATGGGTTTGTAGTGCTCCTAGCACTGTGAAACTACCAGGAAGCTTAGAGGTGTGAATTGACTATAAAAGCAAAGTAGAGGGAAGCACAGATTTAGGTCCAGAAAGGAGCTTCCTTGAAGCAGGAATTCTAGGACCCACGGGGGTAATTTGCTTACTCTGTAATGCTGTCCACTCACAAGGACCAAATGGTCATTTCTGAATAACAACGACCATATTCTGTACAGACCTAGATGCCTAGCATTTTCCTGGAGAGTATGAGAGCTTTTTTATATTTTTCATGCTTGTTACAAAAGACATTTCGTTTGATCCAATCTACCAGAGTGTTTTACGGCTTACACCCGTGGAGGGTAGGTCTACGGATGTGTGTTGAACAAGCCTCTCTGCACCCTAACACGTCACACGTTGCCTGCCTGAACAAATCTCATGGACTTTTTCTGTCCTGAGTTCTTACCCCATCATCAAGCCTGAGAGAGTGCCTGAACCGGGCTCATCCTGTCCATACCAAATCTGTCATCAGGAGGATTGTAGAAACAGCACAGGTGTCCATACAACTTGGAGGATGAAGAAATAAGAATGTCATTTAGTAATCTGTGAGCTCCCAGCATCACACACTAGCTAGCTGCAAGCAGCACTGCTCAGGTGCACTGCTTCCCTTGAAGCAGCTCATTAATGATCAGAGGCACACTTAATGAGTTTGAAGCAGCACAGGTTGAGGATGACATGGCTCAGGCTGTCCCAGGGAAGACAGAGATTGAAGGAGTAGCTCAATGTCTCCCTCTTTCCCCATCAAACAGACAATCTTGAAAAAAATTCTGATCCATAATGGCAGAAAATCATCAGGACACCTCCATTTCACACCAAAGAGAAATCAGCTCATGCAGGAGCTGCACCCATAGCACAGTCAGTGTGTGTTCCTCTCACCCTTGACAGTACTGCAACCAGCCATTTAGCCAGCCAGCCAACCCTTCCAAATAGCTCATAAATCAGCACCACAATTCCAACATCTGTTGTTGAGACAGCACGTGTAACTAATGGTAGCACTGAGATTAGAACCTGGTACTTCTCTGGGTCTTTCCTGTGCCAGAGAAGGCTTAAAGGGACATACATAAACCCTCTAAATGAGAACTGGACAAGTCAAAAAAGGACTTTATCTTACAGAGATGACAAAAATAATTCAGCTTGAAAATATGGCAGCTGTAAGGAAAACCAACACATCATCCCAGCAAACTTCCCATCAGGATATTGTGCCTTACCAAAGTACAGCATATTGAACTATTTCTGAATGGGATCACAGACTGGCATCTGCTGATTCTCAGCATCAAATCCTGCAGCAAACAGCCTCCTTTTAGGATCACCCAGTTGAGCCTCCACCATGCCCAACTCCAACACAGATGGCAGGACCAGCTCAGCCCACCATGGTGTGATATAAGATTCCACAATCTGGTGCGACAAGAAACTGTTTTTCATTAAAGTTCTATAAATTTGCTTCAGTACGTATTTTCCCACAAAAGGTCTCTGGATGATTTAAGCACCCCAAGAGTCCCACATCACTTATTTCAATCATCTACTTCCTCTAGCAACTCTTCACCCTCATCTTCCCCTCTGGTAAGCATCTAGAACAGATGCCAGACATAAAAGATCTTCTTTTCTCATCCTCTGACACTTTTCTACATGGTTAGGATGAGAGTTTTCACCCTTATTTATCAATTCAGTGCCACCTTCAGCCTCTGTCCCTGCAACAGATGAACCACTTACTGAATCCCTCTGGAGAACTGAGCACCCTGGACCCATTCCTTTCTTTCCATCATCAGCTGTGGAGAAACATTCATGAGCAGTAAACATGTCGGGTTTTTTAAATATTCAGGAATTTACTACAAGGGTAATGGCACCAGAGAGAGACCCTGTCTTTGCATCCCTTTTTTGCCTCCTTTCTCACATACATGAACTCACATAAAAGATAGAAGTGCCTTCTTTCCCCTACGTGCACCCTTTAATTAAGGAATGTTCCTTTAATTTCTTATAGTACTCCACACATCCTTTTGATGCACTAGTGGATCACTACTACCATTTTATTAGCACTCCCCAGCAAGCCTTAAAAGGCTGCAAAACAGAATGATGCCACACTTTTGATGTAGATATTGAGTGTTACAGCCCTCTTCTACACAAAGGTGGCTGCTGGCACACACTACATACTCCCATGAACTTATTTATATCCTTTATCTTCTCCTCCCCAACGACAGGCTCATTGCATTCCTTTATTAAAGCCCTTCAGTTTTCCCAAGTGTAAAATACATTAAATGTATAACTTCAGCAGGATAATAAGACTTAAACTAAGCTAGCTTCAAGTCAATACTTCCATCCTCAGCTTCTGGCTTTAATTCTTAAGTCTACCACTAAGTGTCAACGCTTGTACCCAGCTCTGGTGCTGATATTCAATGGCCAGCAACTTGACCCTGGCCACATAATTTCAATTAGGCTTCCCATCCTTCTTACTTGTACAGTGCTTGTAATTCTCAGGCAGGGAAAGCCATTCATTCCAAATTTTCTTACAGTAAAAGTGTCACAGTACCATGATGAAAGGTACTATGGACGTGTAAAGTGATAGTAAAATGTTACTAATGTGTGTATGAAGACACCATCACCTGAACTTCCAAGCACATTTTCAGCCCTGGGGAGGACATCAGAACCAAGAAACAGTGCTGCAAGAAAACTAGCAAGGGTACAATGAAGGGTACAATAACAATAATACATTTTTTCTAAGATCAAGACAGAACCCTTTTATTTTTTCCTCAAGTGCTAATGCAAAACAGTACTGGCATTTTTACAGTTCTTGGCATTCATTAGTACTAAGAGTAGTAATCAAAGTGCTTTCTTTCCAACTGAATGAGACCAAAGAGAGAAATAAATTCTCGAATTGAAAAAAAATAGCAAAAGACTGACATACTCACTTAGCTCTAAGTTTATACGTTTGACACTCATACTATTAACTTCCTATTCATCTACAGAGAAAATTCCTTTATCTTTATAACAAAATAATTTCTGTGCAGCAAAACTTCAATCTAATATTGAAGCCATAGCACACATACACGCCTGCACATCTGTACAGCCAAACTGAGCAATCACCTCTTGCAGCTAAAAAGTAACTTCCATCTTTTACATTTTTGCAAAGTGAAGGTGTGTCGAAACATAGCTGGGCAAATTGATTCTGGAATCAGGCCGAACCTGAAATTAAATGCTTTGTGACACCTGTCACTATTTGTCTGTCATGCATCAGAGAACATCAGGCTGTACTGTGACTTCAGCTGAAGAACATACATCCTTTTGTCTAAACTACTGACTAGTTCAGCGCTCTCATGACAACTCTTGAGCTCATTTCTTATACCTTTAATTGATACCCGGCAGGCCATTACACATGAAATTCCACTTGATTCTTTTCTCCCAGGAAAGTATAAATGCTCATAGGGTCTCGGCCAACTTTAAGCCTTGCCAGGTAAAATGCAACAGCACAACTCAGAAACAGTCTCCAGACCCTCAGCAGCGAATCCAGAGGCCTTCCACTACTTCTATGGAGTTGCAGTTACCATTGCTTGTTAGTCTACCAACAGAAGACCCACAAACACCTCTGGAGAAAATGACACGACTGCACATTCTCATTGCTTGTACCATAAACTTTCTCCAATTTGCAAACTAGGCAAATAAAAAATGCTTTAGTCGAAGACTCTCCATTATACTGAGCAACTTGCTTTGTTAGTAGGCAACATGCCAGTTGTAGGGAGAGCTTGGGAGTATGTTGATGTACATATACCAAATACAACTGATCATATTCCTCCACAGCACAGTTGCTAAAATGGCGAAATCAAGGAAGATGGGACCAAATGTTAAAGTTATCACACAATACAAAACATTACATCCTAAGGAGTCTCAACATGACCAAATATTTTATACTTTAAAAAAAAAAGGCAGCAGATACTTGGAGACAGACATCTGAACACCTGCATCTGGAGGACAGATAAACAGCATATGGGTCATAAGCAGAACGCTGTTGCAATATCGTTAATCAAGATAGCTCAGCCTGATGTTTTTCATCTCTTTTTCCACAGGAACCAGCTAAGAACTACACTGTAAAATTTTGATCAAATTAGTTTGGAAATGGACATGGAATTTAGCTGTAATAGCTTGTGTTTGTGCCAAGTATTACTGCCATAGCACAGTTCTCTTGTTAATGTCTTTAAACTATGAGCACGCTGCAATTACTCTGCATTGATTTTAAACGCAGACTTAGCGCTGTAACGTCCCCAATTTGTAAGCAAAACATCAGCACTATAAATCAAACTGTTAAAGTCACTGTTTGAGCCAAACATGAGCAAATTAACAGAGAACAAGTATGGAGACCTGTCTTTAGATTTCCACACATTAAATCTGTGGACTTTGGCACCCATTGCTTTGTGTTTTACGTCATCCACACGGCGGAGGAAGAGAACTGCTGAATGACAGTAGCTTTATTGCTGTGTCCCTCACTGTTAGTGCATATACACAGTGCTGAAGATGACTTGCAGGCTCTTCCTTCTGCAAGTTGAAGTGCAGACACAGGAAAGCCATTTGCTTGACACTACAAGCCTTTCACACGCAGCCTTACAGTGGAAATGGTGTCAGAATCTCCAAACACTGTGCTATGAGAGAATGCCAGAAGAGCAGGATGTTGAATGAGCAAGTGATAATTACTCGATATAAGATTTTATTAGATCAGTATCTCTGTGTAATGTAACAAAACACTTCATAACAGCACAGATGCCCTGTCAGGGCAATGAAACTAGAGAAATTCATTATATTTAGAAGTTTCTTGCTCGGAAGACTAGAGATATTTTAAGGTTAAACTTGTGATGCATACAATAGCACACACCTCAGAAACAGGCAATGAAGTCAGAAAAAGATTCCAATTAAAATTAGGTTCTGACACTTTGCCATCACACCTGAGCAAATGTGTCCAGCACAAAATGAAAGGCTTATTTTTAAATCTGCCAGCTTCCAAAATGACACCACGGTTCTAAGAGGTGTGCTAGCTTCCTGATTTTTGCCTTATCCATAACAGAGGTGTCAAAAATTCTCTTGTCTGTGATGTACACAGCTGAAGAGAACCCCAGCACTGCACTGGATCTGCCTGGACACTCCATAGACACCGAAACATCTCAAAGGTGCCTCTGGTGTACTCAAATGTGTGGTAAACACACATCCGTGGGCGGGGGCATATGCAGCCACTCAGACATACCTCTGCTCAGAGGGAAGAAAGAAAGAAAAAAAGAAAGAAAGCCGGGGGAAAACACATTTCTTCTGAGCGTCAGTACCAGAGAAAGAAGCTGTTGTTGCTGCACTCTAACCAGGCAATGACTGCAAGGCACTTAATTTTTTCAATTAATTAGATCCTAACTCTAAATGTAGAAGTAACTGATGTGTCAACACAGACAAATGAAACAACTCTTGACATAAAAGCAAGGACGTTGCATCTACCCGTCAGTACTGGATGACAGATTCTATGATTTTTTGTAAAGAATTGCGTCAGTGAGAGGCAATGCCACTGCAGCTCAGCAGCCATGTAGTGGCATATTTATTATATATGGTGCCTCCACATCATTCCACGCTTTCAGCAGGCAACACATCCCTACAAAACTCACCACCTCTTTTCTTCAACTGTAAAAACTCCTTTATTGTGTTTTCAACATGCGGTTCACCTAAGTATTCACTGACACCCTTACCTTCCAAGCAGTATTTGCTTACTTTTGTCAAACACACTGTGAGACATCAATTCAACACTTAAAATTGCAAAGAAAGATGCCTGATCTTCTTTTAAAAGCCCTCTGAAAAACAGCAGCCAACTGCCCCCAGTTAGATGAACTGTCACCAAACAAGACTTAAAGCACTAAGAACTTAACACACACCAGTGAATCTGCTACTTTCCCTTAATTTCCCTTTTGCCTGGGCATCATCCACTGCCATTTAATCAAATTTCTTAACTACAGTCTTCATGGGGCCAGGGATGTTTTCTTTGCCTTCATTTATAATCACCACTGCAACAGGAGACTTACTGGGTTCTACCAAGCCTTACCGAAGTAATAAAGCTGGCAGAAAGAGGCACAGGGAAGCCAAAGCAGGAGTTAGTTGGGAAGCTTACATAACATCAGAGCAATTCCTCCCTATCTTTTTTTTTTTGTTCTGTAAACACACACCCACACGTGTGCACACACAAACACAGAGTCAGCAAGCACTATCAAGAATTGTTGTAAGCCTTTTTGTAATGCTAGTCTCGTTTTGCCTTTTTTTAATCTAACCAAATTACTGGCTCCAGGGAGGAAGCTTTTGACTAGCTTCTAAAATGCTTGATGGGAAGTTGAAAACTCACTGGCAACCGAGGCATTAAAAACAAAAACACTCCCAAACCCTTCACTAAGCCATGCAGCTGTTACGGGTCACTGTCAACGTGCTGTACAATACTCCAGTTCAGAATACCTGAGTTCCTACCATTCCACTACCTTGCTCATATATCACTACTAATCTCCCTTTGAATGAAAAATGTATTAACAGGATACCAGAAATTCAGTAATAACTTGGGGAGGCAAGTTTCATCTAAGTTTAAATGAGGGTTTTAAGAAAGTCAATTGATAAATGCTTTTTGCTTTATCCATTTAGTGTGTGCAGGCATTAAAGCAGGGCACCATCCACTCCTTCAGCATTTGAACTATAAATGTTACCATGCAGGAATGGGAAGGAGCCAGATGGCTCCAGGGATGACAGGCTGGTCAAGGGATATTCCGTCTTTCACCTTATCTAGGTCAACAGTTTGAAACAGACTGAAAAAATTCCCAGTTGACAGGAGAGGACCTGCCGGCCCATCCCAGTCCCCATGTTGCGCACAGCAACTGGCAACTTTTCTAACATCTAATCAGCAACATTAGGGGATGAACAAGGACAGAGATTACCTCAACCAGTTCTGTCTGGAACACCACCAGGATGAGATACACAGCTGTAGGAAGCTTCCTTGACAGAACCCAAATTCCTCTGTTCTGCAGCTAAAGGATACCTGCTTACACTGAGGATAGCAGACAGTTAACTTTTCACTGATAATGAAAGCTTCAGCAGAGAGGAACAGAAGGGAATTGCCATTTCAAGGAGGTAAAAAAATTAGCTCAGCCCATTCCCCCGGCAACACTGTCTTACTCAAATGTTTTCCGAACTCTAACACACAGCACCCAAGACAGATGAAAGGCTGATTCAAGTCAGTTCTGACTTCAACTCTTTCTGAAATTGTATAAAAGCTCGTCCTCCTCTCAAGTTGTTCAAATACCAGGAAACATTACTTTAGCTCTGTGAAATGCTGGCTGACGGACCACCACACTTCCAGCTTCCATGACTTTGACTCCTCTCTGTGCCTACCTCATATACAGGAGGGGTTACACAATGGTTATTACAAACCCTCTGATTAGAAATCCCTTCTCTGGGCATACATCACAGCAGGCCTAAATGAGTAGGAATGAGAGCAAATTCCGTAAGAATCCATTTCTACAACACCTAGGGGAAAAGTTCCTTCCTTATCTGCTTCAGTACCAGCTTTGAAACACCCCTTGCTGCAGAATTGCCAGTCACAAGTGCCACAACCCTACAAGCAGCGAAATTGTGGTTTCTGACTTTATCAGAGCACTACAGAGCAGAAAACAAAGAGAAAAACAGCAGCATTCCAGAGCCCACTTTTCTAACACACAGTGGGCTTGGCTTTGCATGTTTATGGACCCCATAACTTCCAGATGTCAGATTCAGCAGCACCCCAAATACGCTAGCTTACTCCCTTCTGCAGGCAGGGACCGGATCAGCCAGCAGCCTGCTTCTGGCTGCATGATTAAATCCAGGCACTGGCTCATCTCAAAGTATTTCAGAGCTACAGAGTAGCTGTCCTAAAGCATATGCTTTAGATACTGGGCAACTGAGTTCTTTCCTAATAATAGAAAGTCTTCCAGAGAGAGCAGTAACAGGCACATCTTATTTAGCAAAGTATACAGAGCTGTTCACTAGCAGCTCTGGCTTGCAATAAATTTTATCTCCCTGTTAATTCAGGTATAGTCAAAAGTACACACAACTGGAGACAGCAGTCGAAGCAGCTTATGATACAGCTGAACATATTCAGAAATGTATTTAAAATTTAATCTCTGTTTAGAGACTCACTTCAAGATGCTGCTAACGTGTAAGACAGACAACCACTACACCTGGCATTCTCCATTTTATACATCTCTCATCTCTATACATCTATCTCTACACATTAGCCCCTCTATACATCTCTGATATTCTCTGTACATCTCTATTCCCTGGCATTCTTCTAATCAGCATGAAAGGTGCTGACTAAGCATTTGCTCCTTTTGTGAAACAGCTTGCAAAAGTAACACAGCACAGGTGATGGTCTGTTTAAAAATCAAACCCTGACTCTTGTAGGCTTCTGTAAGAAATTTTGCTGTGGGGGGAGAAGGAAAGAACACGTTCTATTTTACTGGCCTTACTGTTTGTTTGCATGCAATGGCACCCATGATGGACAAAGCACTGCTCTAATGCATGAGGAAGCAGAACTCTGGCCCCCAAAACCTCCACATGAAACAGGATCTCATTTCACAGAACAACTAATAAGAATTAGGAAGTATTTCAAGAGAGTGCTGCAGTTACTTAATAAAATCTGCTTTGCAGTATATTGCCTCGCTGTCTCCTCCACAGCTAAACCTTGCTCCTCGCCATTACAAGCAGGAACAATGCTATTGGCCCCCTTAATACTCTTTTTTGTATTAACTCCCTCACTCGGAACGCCCCTTTCAGCCCTCTCGATAAATGGATCGATGGGAACAGAAGACAGCAAAGTGCTGAGTCATCACTCATCTCCCACTGAGAATACAAGGAGCTGAGCATAATCAGTCAATGGAAGGACTTATTCTTAGAAGTCTTCCAGTTGTTACTGTAAGAGAAGTTTCTTTCACTTCCAACCTGCTATTAAAATGGCCCGACTACTTGCTTTCCAAATGGACACTTAGACTTTCACTCTTTACACTCTTTGTTTACAGTCACGTGCCTCTAAAACTCGTATTTAAGACCATAAAAACCAATCAAACACACTAAAAAACCCCACAAACAAACAAACAAAAAAATCTCACAATGACATTTTGTATTAACTAATATATTCTGGATTATTTTTCTGTCTTCAGTTCTGCCCTTATAAATTTTACTCCTGTTTTCAAGCTTTTCTGCCAGGGCTAATGCTCTGTCTAGCATTTTGGTTTGTTTTCTTTTCAGCTAGTATTTTAATAATCACATTACTCTGGGATCAAGACCTTAAGGTAACTGGAGAATTAAGATCACGATATTTGGCAATATTGAAATCTTTCCATTTCTAACTCCTACAGTGCTATGTTATCATTTGCTGGTAAAACCATCCCATTACTGGTTTCAAACGGAGCATAAATCTAGTCAAGGATGCTAACATCAAGAGATGTTTCTTACCTACCCATACAGTGCAAGCACACATTAAAAAAAAAAGAGGTGCTACACAAAGAGAAGGAATTTATTTGGGATCAAGAAGGCAGAACACCAAAATGCTAAAGCTGTTGAAACAAACAGCACAAGATGACAATTCATTATTTCAAGGGTTTAATAGAAATTGATTTTTTTCATAACTTTGAGAGACTCTTCACCGTTTAATTTAGTCAGAAGACTATGAGCAGGTTCAAACATGAACCAACCAAACTCCTTTGTTTATAAGGACTCATCTCTCCTGCTCCTTTTCCATTCCCCACATCTCTGTTCACTGAGTGTTGTAAGCATTACAACACAAGACATCCTTCTAAAAGTTTAAAACCTAACATTTCCAGAACACAAAAAAGTGGAGAGTTGTTCTCTTGGGTGGTCATGTTCAGCTGCTCAGTAATGGGGTAACTAAGGATTCAGAACTGAGGACAAGAATCATAAAGAAAAAAACAAAATCAGATCTTGGGTAGCTGAAGCAGTGAAAGTATGCTGGTTTGCCTCTTATCCAAAGGAAATAAACCCATCATCTGCTAGGATGGTTCATCTCTGCAAGAACATAGTTAAATAAAACATAAAACTTACTTCCACTCAGCAGTCAAAAAGCAAATGTAGACCTGTGTATTTTGTCAGCAGACTGGGTTTTGACAAGAAAAAAAGAACACTAAGAAAATTGTGCTGAGCTCTCCTAATTCAGAAAAAGTACTGCAATGAGTAAAGAATTATTCTGTTCCTAAGGCTAGGCTATTTCAAATGCCACTTGTACTCACAATAGGTATGGGGGCCATGAGAAGTCAGTGGGGGAGAGATCTTACAGCTCCCTCACAGCTGGGCCATGTGCAGGCCAGTTTCTGTAGTTTGCGCAAAATGACAAAACATTTTGCTTTTTATATTTGGTTGCTCAAAGACAAGCAATCATCAAGTTATGCAGGGAATGACTGAATGAAAAATCCACATTTGCAGGGATAGTTTACATAAACTAGCATAGTAAAAAGTAACTATACCCTAGGACACTAACATAAACAACAGATGCGTTTATGGCAAGTGTTCCCCAATATCACAAACAAATAGTGAGATCTCCACAGTAGCTGGAAGAGAGCCATTCAAAAGCCAGATGGTTTGAAGAACAGTCCAGAGTTCTCTACTTGGGACTTTTTCAATCAGATGATACTCTTCTAAACACTAATCCGTAGCTACCAACCCTCTTTTCTTTGCTTTCAAATACAGAGGAAAAGCTGTCCCACCTAAGCTACCTACCAGTCTCAGTAGCAGCAGGGTACATGAACTGACCACAGCAATCGCCAGTGACCCGAGCACTATTCCACTCCATGGATTCACACAGTGTCCAGCGGGAAAGTAATGAAGAGGCCAAGGTATTCCCCAAAGCATCTTAAACTCTGGAACAAAGTACTGTTTTCCCTTCTGTAACCATAGGCACTGTTCCAGGCTCACCCCAAGCCATGCAGAACTGGGCACCAGGAAGTTTGACCCAGAGACCAAGCAAAGATTATGAATCCCAGCTTGTTCCACAGTAGGCAAAATGGCACTGATGATCACAGAGAGTTTTGCCTGTTTCCATTGTTTCAGTCAGTCACTCACTCGAACAGCAGCTTGCCCAACCTGCCAATCCCAGCTTTGCTCTACCAGTTTCCCCATCTTCTTTGGCCTAGAAGCTCCCACCTCTTCTAAATTTCTTTTCCCTTCCTTGTGAATTCCTTGTGAATTAACTCACCACTTCCAGAATGAATTCCACTCCAGTTTCACCAGCAAATGTCACCCCATCAATCACTCTGCTTGCATATTTTTATCCCTTTACCTGCTTCATTTTCCATGTGTGTAAACTCCCAAAACAGACCCTGCCTTTAACTCTGAATCTACACAAAAACATGAACAACGAGGCCCACGTCTCTAGGAGTCTCTAGACATTCTACTGACACTTACATTAAGGCTTTTTTTCTCCAGCTGTGTTACTTGGTCAAATAAAGGTACAATCTCTTCCTACAAACCTCAGCACAATAATAAGAGGACAATAATAATGGTGTCAAAAGCGAGAGCCGCAGCACTGTGTAAGATCCACATTATCAGCGCAAGTTACAGCAGGGAAAATACCTGTGACACCATGTTCAAGACATGGATTGAAGAATAGTCTGCCCACTCGGACACGATGTGGAATTTAAGAAGGCACAACATAATTACCGAAGCTGGTCTTGGCTAGGAGGCCAGGATTAGCACTCCAACACTTCTGAAAAGTGGCCAGAAAGGCTGTTTCGCCTCTCATCCAAAGGAAATAAAACCATCATCTGCTAGATGGCCCCCAAACACCATTCGAGGCATCATTTTTACACAGATTTGACAAGTGTCTTTACTGATACACCTGAGTGATTTGCAGCATCAATGCAGTGCATTGGACCAGTATCAACCCAGAAAACCAAGTGCTCTTCCCTGTCTCATAAATAACACACCCTTAGCTATCTTAGATTTTCTGTAGATTTTACAGCCAGTTACACAGAGACATTAAAGGAAACAGTGACCTAATTCTGACACTGTGGTTTCATAATGTAAAGATAACCTAATTCTTCAGTAGTCCCAAAACTCCTCTTCCTGATAAATGACCTTCTCTCTAGAGTATTTAATATTGCTTTCAGCAATTAGAGGACTGAACAGAGTATGCAAACTGGAAATTAAAAAGCCTTGCTTTTCCTTTAGACCAGTTAGGATGATGTGCACAAACACAGAAAAACAGTATGAATGTTATTGATGTGCTGCTCTGCATCCTAAGATATGGGCAATCAGATCTCTTGCTTCAGTCAGTACTGAGAGCAGGGGTCATGAAGGGAAGTTGCTTTCCCCCACAGTACAATACTGTTGCTTCTGTGCATAGAAATTCCCTTTCATTTTCTTAAGCATCAACAGGTATGGGCTCTAAACAGATCAAGAAAGGTGTTGGTACAACAGTTCCAATTAGAGTTAGCAAAGACCATGGCCAAAGACATTCAGCAAACAGCAATATGACAGATTACTACCATATTATTAATCTGATCAAAAATAGTTTACATAATCAATTTAAAATATCTTAGCCCCCAATTCAACAGAAAACTGCACTGAAAAGCAAAAAAATAGACAAATCAACCAGGATACAGATTAGCTTAATGTGACTTACGCTTATGCATGGCCTGAAAAAGTGGAGGAGAATAAGATGGGGAATGGTCATGGAGTTTTCAGGGAATAGGCTAACTGGATGGGTCCATTAACAACAGTTAGTGAAGTAGAGAAGAGCTTTCCTGCAGCATCATGCCAGGTATGGAGAATCGCCTTTCTCAGAGGAATGCCTTTACTTCAGAAAGGAAGTGCAACAGATGAAGCTGAGTTTTACCTTCCATCACTCCTGCATTACTATCAGTGCAAGAAAGGAAGGTCTAACTTCTCTTGTAGCAAAATCTTGTAATGAGCACACACCCCTACACACAGAATCTTCACACACACACCCAATCATGTTGCTATTTGCAAGCATTATTAAGATAATCCAATAATTTAATTTTACTTCTTAAAAACACTAATGCTAATGCTAACGAATACTTTATTAAAATTACGGCAATCTGCCTTTTTGGATTGCTTTCCAGACAAAATGCTTGCTGAGCATTCGCCCTTCACTTCTGCAGTCTTCACCCCTTTTGAAGGCCACATGACAGCCTCATATTACATCACCTGTGAAATTCACTGCACAAAACTCAATGCACTTGCTTTGAGAATTTGTGGCTTCCCAAGACTTCTTTCCAATGACACCAATTGCATAAATCCCCATGGTGCATGAAAGCAGAAGGGTAAGTCCTCCACCCTGGCCTAAGAACCTCTAACAAAATGGTCACTGAAGCAAGAAAACTGCATGAACTAAACAAGTGCCAGGCTTCAGCATGAGGACTTGGGTCAGCTTGGACAGCACACATTATTGGGAAGCATGCAGAGAAAAACTTCCTTTCATAAGGACAACACAGTTACTAAGAGCAACAGGATGAAACTTCCAAAGCCCTCCTGGCTAACATCTAATAACACTTTATCCGTGAGCAGCATCCTCACTGAAAGGTACACATTATGTCCTTTTTCTCTCCTTCACAAGTACTCTCCTCTAACAGATGGTCAGTTTACATGTGGTAATGATCCACTGTAATTAAAAACCCCATTCTCATTAGCCATCCTCCAAGAATACGACAGCTCTGGCTCACTTTTTCTGATGAGTATGCGTTTTGTTTAATGATAAACAGCAGCCAGGAGAATAAAAAATACAGTAAATTTCTACACTGGGGATGAGTGGAGGGGTTGGATTGCAGATTCCTAAAAGACAGTCAAAGACCATTCACCAAAGTTGAGAATGCCAAGTTTGAGGGTCAAGACAGACCCTAGTAATCAGCATGTGAAGTTCAGCTGCCTTTTGGAAGGACTGACTGAGTGTAATTCATATTCCCTTCACCTTTCAAGTCCTTTTCTCATTTCAAGTGAAATCAACATTTACAATCAACTGTTCTACCATAATCACAGAACACAATAATCACGAACTCTGTTTTCTATAGAGACATAGATTTACTGCTTCCCCTTCCTGTAATTCCTCTCCTCCTCTCCAGTTGAGAAAGTCAGAGGGCCAACACAGACATATATTTTTCAAGAGTCATTACCTTCCCACCGACTCTACAGATCATTTTGGATTCAGTGTCACTCAGAAAGGAGACCTTGTGGACTATTGGCAGTGTCTGCAGAATTACTGACTTGAAAAATCTGTAACACCCGAGAAAGACCATCATCATCTAGAGGTCCTAAGGGGAGGAAGAACAGCCTTGCAGACAGGACCTTTACTCAAACCTCTGCAAATATGGGTTCAATTCTTAGTTCTTCCATAAATCACTCTCTAACACTCATCATCTGTAAATATATACGGAGAAGCATTTCCCACTTCAGATCACAAACACTCAGCTGCTGGGAGCACCTTTTACTATCTTTTAATTCAGAATCTCATCAAGCAGAACCTCAGTTGCTGAGTGGCATCCCTGAGATGGTACTTCTGCATATAACAGCACAGGCAGAGCCCCACCATGCTCCACACTAGGTTACCTGCAGCGTCCCAGGAGGAACAGTAGAGCCACAGAGACAGACAGAGTAGTACAAGTTAAAGCATCCTCCCAGGAATAATTTCTTGGCTGGCAGGTACATACTATGTAGCAGGGTTTAAGATAGGCTTTTTTAGTCTCTGCAGCTCCTCTATCAATTTTTCACTTACTTCAAACTTCCCACGAGCCTAGCAAAAACCTGACTGCAAGTCAGTAAAAAGCAGGTATTTTCTAGTGCCAGATCTGACTCCTAGATAGAAAATTATAATTACCAAGAAAAAATTATTTCACATGGCAGTGATGACACACAATACCTCTTACAGGGAGCTCTATTTTCCACTTCAAGCAAATAGATTTTCTGTCCTGAGCATCAAAAATTTAAACCACTCATACTCCCCAGTGTTTTGCATTGAGCATGGCTCGTTTCCAAAAGTCAATGTCAAAAAGCAGTAGGAAGGTCCAGTGTTACATTACATCTCAATTTTTTCTGCATCAGTCATGTTTGGTTTGCAGTTTTCAAATACAGTTTTATCTGGTGGTTTTTCTGCTGACTCTGAATCCTGAAGTATCAGCCCTGGGTTTTAGAGACAAACTGAGCTATTTTCTTCTGTCACACTTTCACTAATAGCAATACTTTCACAGGCAAGTTCTGCTCTGCTGTGCAGGGTCTCATTGACTGAACAAAGCCACTGTTTCTGTGAATCAGAAGCAGATCTGCTTCTGGGCTGGAGAAGCACCAAAAGGACAAAAAGTTAAAAGCTCTCCAAGTTACCTCAGTCAATAAAATCAATAGATGTGACTACGTGCATCACAGGTGGCCGGCTTAGAGCATTTGAGCCACGTAGGGAGCGCAGGTAACATTCACGGGTCAGCCCTATCTGACTACATTCCCAGGTTAGCCTCATGCAGCAACTAAGCACAGGGACCTGTAAAAAGCTGTTGTCACCTCACTCTCCTGAATTACTCATAGAAATCCCCTTCCCCAGAGCTCTCCTAAATATGAGGTATGTACTCTGTGGGATTTCACTGCTGAGAATTTTAATGCATGTCTCATAGGGTTGGGAGAGCTGGACACCTACAAGATACAAATGGCTTCATTAAGTGTCACTTTTATACAGCTCTTGGACCACATACAGCATAGCTAATAAAATGTCATCTCATCTGCCTGCCACTTCAGAGGTCATTACAACCACATGAAAAAATAAACAAGGACAAAAAAGCAGAGAGATGATCTAGAGCAGACAGGGAGTCTGACTAGAAGAGAAGTACACAGTGCTGATTTCAGGTCTGACACGTCCTCCTGCATGGCCCTGTTAAGACAGTCAAACCCTCAGGTGCCTCAGGTGCCTTGTAATCCTTAATAAAGGGCTTTGAAATTTGAAGAAGAAAGGTGTCTTAATACCCCTTGTCCCTATCTTCATCTTGGATTTTTTTTAGTTTCCCTGTCAGGAGCACAGGGAAATATTAGGCTTCCAATTGTAGCAGGACGCTCTGCCTAGAGTGGGGGAAAACCAGCCTCAACATTTTTATTTGCAAAGCTATCAGTGGTGAATGGAGAAAGGGATGCCATGCTGGTTTTGGTGTTGAAGAATGCTGAAACCAGCCAGACTCATCAACCCCAAAGTTAAACATTCTGAGGAAGAAAAAAGTACCTGATAAAGTACCTGATAAAGGAACCAAGAAGTGATACTACTTACAACTTAAAATAAAGATGCTGAGCTGGCACAGCTGGCCTGGAGACATAGGACTGACAGTCAGTCACTTTATACTACTAAAATCCATTCCCATGTTTTTAGCTGTAGAGTGTTCTAACATGCTCCCTCTCCAAGCGTGTGTGTGGAAATTCCGCCCTTGAGTGGGGACGCTCCTCAAGGCTGAGAAAAGAGATTTCCCCTCAGCATAGGTGAGTAACATCAATCTCTACTTAATAATTGGTTTTGCTAGCTTAATATAATTGCTTCAACATTGCTCCAAAAATAGTACACTATACTAGTAGTTATAGCTACCTATCCTGATTAAGATCTTTTAGTCTGATCATTATAAGTATCACAATAAGTTTAAATAAAACATTTATTTTATAGATAGATAGACAGATAGATAGATAGATATTTGGGTTGCCATCCTTAATCCTGCAGGACAAAGTTCTGTAAAGGTTCAATTACACCTATATAATCCCTTAGAGATAAACTGTTGGCAAAGTCTGGGGCCAAGACTGGTTCCAGCTGCACTAAGACTCCCCTGTGAGAAGGAGTTTAGAAAGCAGGAGGATCCTTTCTGCACCTCGTGACTCAGCAGGAGGGCTTCTTTAATACATTTTGTCTGAAGCTCCCATTCTGCCTGCAACACTCGTGAGTCTTGACTTGATTTATTTATTTGAATTATGCTCATGAAAGGCAGCAGTGAAAAGTGAATTGTACATAGCCACAAAGTAAACATGGTATCTGCCAGGTCCTTGGGTTCTTCTCACTTTTGACCCCCAGTTTTTGCTTAGGAAAATAAAAAACGACAGGGTTTTTCATCTGCAGCAGAGATAAGACGCTTTCATGCTCTGCCAGTGTATGCCAAACCTATTTGGAAGGCAGCATCACCAGGCATCTTTTTGTGAACAAATCTATTAAAAGAAAGCTCTGTAAAGAAATTGCCTCAAGGCTCCAGTTCAGTGGTAGCTATGGCAGTGTTCCTGCGCTGTTGGCTTGCACTCACTGTGGAAAGTCCCCACGAAGTCATGAATAAACGGAGCTCTTTATGCTTTTGCCATGGGATCACATGGGCGTATCAGTCCAAAATGAGCAGGAATCTCTTTTACAAAACCCCACTATTCTGAAGATAGAAGAATGGATTCATTTAAGCAGGTCTTCCCAATTCAGTACCTTTGAATAAGAACTGTTAAATAAAAGCTCATGTCATTTGTCAGCTGAAATGTATTTTCTATCTCCATTGCTGTATTTGAGTGACTAGGCTTTGAAAACAACTTTTAAAACTCTCTTCCTAATTAATACCTTAAACAGAGATAACCTGGAGTCATGTGACTTAACAGCAACTACATCAAGGTAACAGTTTTTGCTCAATGCCAAGGATACTTTAAATTAAGTCTCCCACTGCATGACAGACAACTCTATTCACAGAAATGAGAAACAACAGAAAGAAAAAAAACTAGAACAGTAAAAAATGCTAAAACAAATCCATGTGGCCTGTGAGTCTGCAAATGGAAACATCATTGTCCTTACTCGGGCACAGCAATGCTAAACTGAATATTCAAATTAAGATCCATCACACTTTGCTTAAGCCATCTACAAAGTAGCAATGGAGAAGCTCTTGTAATCATTTTTACCTGTCTGATCTGCAGCACCTCCCTCACGAGTTCAGCCATAGCCTCCCTATCACCTCCAAAGGGAGCTTTTGGGGAATCTCTCAGGTACAGCATCCATAGCACACACCTCCACAGCACCTATCTCTAAGCACCAATAGATAATTAAGCAAAATGACTCCTCTCCATGGAGCTGGAAAAACAATGGAGTTTTCCTGATACAAAGAATTCTGTCACAAGCTGTTGAGAGCAAGCTCAACAAATCCTCAGGCAGTAGCATCTGGCCAGTCACTGAATAGAGTACCAGGCACTTTAGAGTTTGAAAACTGGCCATCAACATTCTTCTCTCAGAGAGCTGACTTCAATGGCAGCAAAGCCCAGTCAGTGATGAAACCTTTCCAAAATCCTACTTTTGATTATGACGTTCAGGTTCAGGCCTTCACTTGAAATTGCTGGTTTTTTTGCTTGCCTGTTTTGCTGCAGTTTTTTGAAACTGATGTCTCAGGTATAATTTTCTAAAAATTGATTTCAGATAGGACTATAGAACAAGGCTTGATTTTACAAGAGCTTGCAGAAGTGTTACAAAATAAAAACTTTACTGAAAACAATAGTCTATTAAAAAGGCAATTTTAATGGGCTCAACTGTTGTCAAGAACTCAAAACCAATTCCAGTTCATGACCAAGAGTACTCAGTCTTTCTCCAGTGCCCACTGTTTCACCCTGGAGAATCAAAAATATTTGTAACCTCTTCCTCCTCCTCCTTCCAGGAGTGCCAAGCAAAAGGCTGCCTCTGCTCTATCTCAAGGAACTCAGCTGTGACCTATCATTAGAACGATCTCAAACTCAGTCCCATGTAATGTCATGCTCTCTTATCAGGGTTTCTTAACCATTTCTAGATGAATAATCCTTCAGAGAAAAAATAACTTAGGGTCCATCCAGCACAGTGATGACACTGTCATGTCTCTGTGGCAAACTCTTGTGTTCCCAATGCTTTTCCTTTCAAGCATGTGCTCCCGAATCTTTACACGGCCTTTTGTTTCAGCATAGCAACGCTCATTTCAGCCCTAAGACAGATCTTAAATCTATACAGTCTATATAATCCTAGGCAGACGTAATTCAATAAGCCTGTTTTTCCTTTTCATGCTACTGGGTTTGAACATTTTCTTTGCTAAACCTGCCCACAACACATCCTGTAACACCGAAAACCTTGAGCTGACTACCCATAAAATATATTGCGTCAACGACCAGACATAAATCTGCGCTGATGCTGCAGCAAAAAGAGCCACTGCTGAAATGAATGTCACATCAGGTTGTGGTCTTGGAAGAACAGACAGAAGAGGAGACACTACAGGGCAGAAACAATAAAGGAAGAAGCCTTCCTCTATCCCCCAAGCTGTTATGAAGCAAAAAATTAGGCCAGAGACTGTCATTAAAGCAGTATTGTAATTACAGATTCTAGAACCTTTTACCAGTAAGTTGAGGACAGAAAGAAGTTTCTTTAGAAGGTGCCGAGCTTCTTTCAACAGAAAAACATCTCTCAATCATCCACTCAAAAAATGTGAAGTCACGTCAGAGAACTGTGTGCATGCAGGCACAGTGCTATCAGATTTATAAAAGCGGTGCCTCACACAAGTGCAAATGAACCCTCTCAGCTTTCTCTGGTGGAGGCTGGGAAAGAAAGCAAGTAAGCCAGCAGCTGTTATTCCTCAGAAACTTGATCATAACCTCGTCAGGATCTTTGCTTCCCTACTCAGTTACTCAAATTCTGAACCACAAAAGAGCAGGTATGACATTAGTACCAGCATGGCTGGGCATGGAGAACAGATCAGTAGGTGTACAGCTGAACTTCGGGCAGAAACAAATTGTGTGCTGTGGATCCTAGCAAAAGAAAGAAAGGAGGAAAGAGACTGTGGGAATTCAGGGGAAGAAATGAAGGATGTTTTTATCCTCTAATTTTCCCTAATACTTCTTTATGAAGCACATAGCAAAGCTTTAGAAGACAAAAATACTTCTATGTCTACATTCCCACAAGTAAGCAGAATTACAAAAGTGTTGTTTCCCTCCTTTCACATTAATTTTATGCACATCTCTCTTGAATACGTTTGTTGAACAACTCTTCGTAGATCCAGAGTCAGGATCTCCTAATTGCAGTAGAAAGAGTTCTCGAATAATAAGGAAACAGAAACCATCCAGACCCAGACAAGAAATTCTTCCTTCTTTCTGCCCTGGCTGCTCTTCCCTATCCTCCTGAAATGCTCTAGTGCTGTTTCTTCATGTTCCTGCGAGTCTCCCAAGATGCAGGAACTGGGAGAGCCAATACCTACGAAGAGTTATACACAGAACCATAGAACAAGGTGGGACACCACCATCAGGGATGCAGCGGGTAAGGACAGCCTTCAGGAAGAAGAAATCTTTTCCCACTTTTTGCATGTCACCTCCTGAGATTTAAAAAAAAAAAAAAAGGGAATGCTGCAAAGAAATAATAGCTTCATGAGAAACACATTTCATGGTGGGAAGCACAGAGCAAAAAAAATCACTGCTTAAGAACCAGAAAAATTAGAAAGAAGTAACAATTTAAACATCAGTGACATTTCTGATAATGTGTCTAATGGCATAGCACAGAAGAAAATTAATCCTTAACTTTCTAATTTGGATTTATGGGAGAAGTATATAATTCAGTGGATGTCCAGTGTGTAACATACAGGGAGTATTTCAGCTTTCCAGAAGCATGTGCTGCTTCAGTCAGGATATGTCACTGGAATAGGTTGGGGAGTACTCATTAAATCACTTGTTTATTATTCACACTACAGGAATGTGAGTTCTATTGGTAAAATGAATCAATCAGAGAGCAAAGAGCTATTCTCTGGAGTCTGCATTAATCAGCCCGACAAGCTGTCACTAAGGATTGGGTCAGGCTCATAACATAGCATCCAACCAGTGGGCAAAAAAATCCCCGAGACGGCTGAAACAGGGAACAGTTCACCCATTTAAAGCTGTCCCCAGAGGCTTGTGTCAACCATTTATTACTGCTCACACACAGCTGCAGAAGCTTTTAAGCGAGAAACCTGCAATCTCGGATGTTCCAGAACTGCGTGGAAACATGCTTCATCCCAGCTAGTTCTGGGAGGACAAGCAAGATGAAGTATTCTGAAAGAAATACTGCTGGGCTTTAATACAGCCCTCTGAAGAAAATGCATTCACGAACTTGGAAAAGGTCTAAAACTAGGACACATGTCAGAACAGATACACTGCTGGGAAACACTCAGAGTTGTCATGCAGTCTGCACTTCAATAAAACATTTTTAAAAAAACAACACTATTTTTACAGACTATTTTTCATACAAGCACATTGTTTTCAAGATTTAGCAGTTGCCCAGACTCCCTCAATGTAAGACTAAAATATAAAGTATCATTTTAAAAAATGTCACTCATGAGAATGCACCAAAAAAAAAAACTTTTTGGGTTTTTTTAAAAACCCAAACAAAAGAAAAACCCACCACCATTAACCTGCCCCACTTCCTGCCCTACTGGTAAAACTCATGAACCCCTAAAATCTCATTATTTGGAGGTATACACTCTGTTAATGAGAATAAACATTGTAACAGAGAATACAAGCACTAGCTGGGCTGCAGGAGCCCTAAACAGACCAGAAATGTGGAACAAAAAAAAAGCAGTCAGCAGTTCTGATAATACTGTGAAGCCGTGTAACACATATAGCAACACATAAAATCAATACACCACACCAGAGAACACAATCACACACTGTGGCCACTTGGATGAAGGAGTGATAAGATCAATGTTTCTGTTCTTGTCAGCACTTGCACCAACTGCACCTTCAAGCTGGACAGAGTTTAAAACTGAGCGTGACCTACAGGGACAGAGCTGCAGGATGGGCTACAAAAATTGCTGAATAGCTTAAAGAAGCAGAAGTGGTTTAGCTGAAGTGTACTTCAGGGAAGGCTGCCAGGGAAGGCAGTCCGGAGGGAAAAACAATAAAAGGATGAGTGTCTAATTGCAGCGAAGTAATATGAGTGCAAATGCTCAGAAGTGAGGAAGAAAATCTTTCTGTCCTCACAACAGAGGTTCTCCATCTCACTGAACTCTACATGGAGCGCTGTGCATGCTGCTGCTCTACACTTGATGTTAAAAGCTAGGCCACAGAACAACAGAAATATTAGTGCAAGCATTTAAACACAGCCTCAGGCAGCATTGGCAAGACTGTATCCTGCAGATCAAGAGATGCGATTATTCCACTCTATCCAGCACTTGTTAGACCACACTTGGACTACTGTATCCAGGCTTGGTCATCCAAGAAATTGAAGACCATCCTGCATTGTTCCACCAAGACAAATAACGAGCACAGGTTGCTTCAGGGAAAGTTTTGGCGTGGCTATAAGAAAAATTGAGAACAAACTGAATGAATTGAAAACAAACATTGGAATAGATTACCAAGAGAAATGGTGGCATTTCTCTTGCTATAAATACTCAGTGCTGAGCTTGACAGGGCCCTTGGTAACACAAACTAAGGATTTCCCTTCAACAGAAGGTTGGACCAGATGTTCTCTAGAGGTTCCTAAACCTAGTTTTTTCTATGATTCTATGATCTAAATATATGTTATGCTATATGCAATGCTAAATACTACTTCTGCAGTAAACTCATTTTAAATTAGAATTTCTCTGGTTTTTCTTCCCATTTCAGCAATTAAAAAAAAAAAATAAAAATAGTAATGACAAGACAAATGGAGGACAGTTCACTGTTTTTCAGAATAACTGTCAGCATCTATTGAAATTAGCAAGCACAAGACTTAAAAGGAAATTCACAGAATACTTAATTAAACAAGTGGACTTTCTGCCAGAGAATTTTGGATAAATGGCTGAAAGGAGTCCCATGAATTCATTCAATTCCTTTAGTGTCTATTAAGCATTTTTTACCATCCACTTTAAAAGACAAGATACACAAACTTTTGGTCTGATCCAGTATATCCGATTTTGCATTTGAGTCTCATGAATGGGAGATGAATCAATATACCAGAAGTCAAACATAGCAGCATTAAATTGTAACTTCACTACTGTTTATTTGGATCATGAATTTAAATACTCAAAACAGAACCATGGAAACGCTACCACTAATAAGGTGAACCTTACTACTAATATCTAGTAAATATGAAGCACAACAATTATTTATTTCAATTAAGCTGTAAATGGAAGAACAGACCAAGAGACAAAACAAGAAGAAAATCCAGTAACAGTATCAGGTTCCACTTCTACCTAAAAGCAGAAAGACAAACTCAAATTTCCAAAGAAAATGGGATTCCAACCTGCCAAAGTAACAGATAGCTCTATCACACCAAGATCATACATCATAGCCACCTCCACAGGCATATTCTACTAAGAGAGTAGATAACACCTAAAAAGAGCCTAAACAAACACAAAAATAAACCAGGAGCAAATCTAACTCCAGCTACCCACATTTTAAACTGCATCCTGTAAGACAGAAAACCAGTGTTGCACTGAAAGACATCCCAACATCTTCCCAGATGCTGAGAGTGCAAGGAAAGATCCCATCTGAGAGTTCTCTCTACGTTCCACATGCTGAAAAAGCTGTTAGCACAAACAGCGCTCAGACAGTAAAAGACTAAAATATGGCTTGAGGGGCTATGGAAAGTAGGAAGAATTCTTACTGTCAGCCATGCAACAACTCTACCTTCTGTAAGTGTTAAATCCAATGTTGGTTTATTTGTTCATTAATTATGGAATATATTTCATTCTCTGGTTTGACGTCATAAAAAAAATATTACAATGAAATCAATAGAGATATCCCACAGCCAAGTCTTCACCTTGACTGTCATCTGTTGGATGACAATCTCAAGAAGACCTCCAGTTAACTCCGCTGACACTTTGCAGGTTGGTGGGGAGGTTTAGGGTTCATGTTGTGTCATGAGAAAATTTCCACTCCTCTAGGTGCTTCTGGATGTCAGTGGCATGATGCCAGACCTCTGGAATACACAGCCAAATAAAAGGATGCTGTATCGGTCCTTAACCTGTTAGGAGTTTTGTGCCTGCAGACAACGCTGCACAAGCACGTGGAGGTCTGAGGTGGCTTGGCTCTGAAGTCTCTCACAAGGCACATGGCACATAACAGATGGTCTGTTGCTTAAGACACTTATCAGGGGCTTCAGGGATCCAGATTCAATTTCAGTTTAACTTTGTACAAGTCTCTTAGAAGGACACATCTACACCATGGATATAGACAGATTTAAGCTGCCTCTGCCCAAGCTAATCTGGCAACGAAAGTGCAGGAGGATTGCTGCAGAGACACCCAAGATCGAGGGAAGCCATCAGCAGGACTTCTGAGCTCGTGGGCACTGCCATGAAGATCTCAACACAAGCCTCTCCATGCTGAAGTCTGCTGCACGTGGACTTCTATAGTGGTTTTGGCTGGGATAGAGTTAGTTTTCTTCCTAGTACCTGGTACAGTGCTGTGTTTTGAATTTCGTGTAAGAATAACATTGATAACACAGAATCACAGAATGCCCTGGGTTGGAAGGGACCTTAAAGATCATCTAATTCCAATCACACTCCCATAGGCAGGGAACCTTCCACTAGACCAGGCTGCTCAAAGCCCCATCCAATCTGGCCTTGAAAATCTCCAAGAATGGGGAATCCACAACTTCCCTGGGCAATCTGTGCCAGTGCCTCGCCTGTTGCTGAGCAGTGCTTACCTTGAGTCAAGGACTCTTTGGTGTCTCATGTTCTGCCAGCGAGGAGGTGCAGAAGAAGCTGGGGAGGGAGCACAGGCAGGACTGGCCAAAGGGATATTCCATACCATACCATGTCACGTTCAGTACGTAAACTGCAGGGAGTCAGCCAGGAGCCACCAGTTGCTGCTCAGGGATGGGCTGGCTGGGATCATCAGTCAGTGGGTATACTGTGCATCACTTGGGGGTTTGGAGATTTCATTTATATCTCTCTCTCTCTGTTATTTCCCTTTTAATTACAATTATCATTATGTTGTTATTGTTGTATTTTATTTCTATTATTAAACTGCTTTCACCTCAACCCACTTACCTTTTTCATGATTCTCCTCCCCATCACACTGGGGTGGAGGGGTGAGGAAATGAGCAAGTGGCTGTATGGTACTGCTGGGGTTAAACCATGACAACTTGCTAGTTCTGGTCTCTAATGGCTCTCAGCCCTCTACCCTGTGTTCCACTGCACACATTCTCTTTGTTTTGGTGTCTCAGCTTTCCATCTGTATCAGGAGGATAAAAGCACGGCCCATACTTACAGGGTGTCAAGAGGATAAATACATTAAGTGGTCCTAAGGCACTCTGGGATTATGGCAACAGATGTAATATCAAATCCTTAAAGCAGTGAAAATGGAGAAGACGGGGCAATTGAAACTCTAAGGAAAGAGCAATTGAGAACATGAAGTTTATTTTTTTCTAATTTAACTGTGTCTCCGCATCCAGAGGACATTGCAAAAGAAAACGGGAAACTTTGGAACACAGCAATAGCTTGATGAAAGGGAAAATGTGGGGGATGGGTACAGAAGTAAAGGATAATGAGATTCTTAACCATCAGTTCAGTTTAAAACTACTATGAAATGAGACAAAAAGAGATGTGATATTTCTGAATTACAATCTATTCATAGACACCTCTCTTACCTGCTTAAGAGCATAACTAGTTGGAAACTCTCCAAGGCATTACAGAGGAAGGAAGGAGTCTTGTGTAGAATCCATGCTTCTCAGCAGTGACACAGCTACTAACAAAATGTAAGTATTCAGCAGCACCATTTAAAACAAAGTGTGCTTAATACATCAATTAAGAAGCCTAAAAGAACAAACCTCTGATTCAGAAGTAGCCCTTCTAGTAACTTCCAATTCGCTAAGATAGCAAATTACATGAGGAAATTTGATTGACTAGTACAATGCTAATTCTTTTCCCTCTGCTTCATTTTTGCATCTTTTCAGCCTCAGTGATTGTGCGTTGTGGTATAGAGACACGACTACATATGCTGGAATTACTCCAAGTTAACTGCTTCCACTGTTAACCGTCCCATACATTATTTGCAGAGTAAACTGCATGGTTTAAGTTAACATGCTTTGTAGCACATCCACAACATGGCAGAAATGTGCACACAAGCAACTAATGCACCTCTCTTAATGACTGGTAATTTGTTAAGCTGATGAACCCCTACAGTTTACAGTCATCTGTTCATAATCTTATCTTCATCCATAGCCCATTACTGTCTTGCCTCAGTCTCCTTCATCATAAAAAAAAAAAATTAAAACATTAAACCCTTCTTATTTTAGTAAAAAAAAAGTACTTATCAGTTACAACTCAACACAGTGTTAGGAATTAATAATTCTGTAACAGATGATTAGCATACCAGTTTCTGCTGGTTTTTATTCCTTGCAGCAACTCTCAATACATGTCATACACTCTTAAGAATCAACAATAATGTAATCATTTCCTACTGCAGACCTATAATTTGTACCTACAGCAGCAGAAATTGTACCAGAATGCACATAAAACACAAGTATGGGGAAATCCACAAAAGAAATAAAGAAGATACAAATTCAGTCTCTGATGCTTCATGACTTGCCAGTGTTATATGGGAAGAAAGACATGTAGAGACTAGTTTAATGTATTTTCAAAACTATCCCTGCTGCACTGATTACAAACAGTACATGGCGTTTTCATTCAGGAGAGTCAGAAGACAGGATTAGCAAAAGGAGCTTGAAATGAGGACCAAACAGATTCAACAGAATCCACGGGTACAGAGTTCTTTCCCTACTAAAACAACCAATATTTTTAAACATTACCAATTCTTTTGATTCTGAAAAGTTAATTCTCATCTCCTACGTTTAACAACAAAAACATAGCAAACACAAGGAAGCAAAGAAAGAAATAAAAGAAATGGCAAACTAGTCTTCCTGTGCTTCAGCTTCCATCCTTTTCCAAAGGGTAACCATCAGCTCTGTTCCCAGACAGCACAAAGGTTCTGGGTGAGAGAGAAGAGACCCAGCAAGATAACTGCATAACCAAACACTTAAAAGATGGGTTTGGATTGGTTACTAAGACTGTAGGGACTTGGCTGTGACCTGATTAAGGACAACAACAAACAGTGACTGGGTGTTCTGTAACCCGTGGAGAACCTAGCCCCAGGTGTGTTACCTGAGTAGCGATAAAGCTACTGGCCAGGGCACCAAGTTTCGAGAGACAGCATTGAAGATGAGCTGTAGATGACTTTTAAAATTCAAACTGGCAGCAAGTCCCACGAATATTCCCAATTCTTGCTATACTGGATGCAGTAGTTAAATGAAGAAGGTTTGGATAACCATAAGAACTTTGGCATAGCTCAATAAAGGCAGCAGGAAAGAACAATCATTCCAGTCAAATTTCGAAACAACTGGAAGTTCAATTATCTCTGCTGAATAAATTCCGCTATTTAAGTTGCTCCTAAGCAGCAAGGGACCAAGCTAAATGGAGATCTGAGTTGATTTAAAGCTAATTTGTGTTAGAAAGATCTGAAACAGCTTTCAGCTTGGTGTCTGCAGTAATTTCTGTAAAGTGGTATTAAAATGATTAAGTTTTATGTGAGAAATCTAACAACAAGTTCAGCAAACGTTCACTGTCTAATAACACACCTTCAGCCATATGAGGTCCCTTCCCTTTGTTTGAGAAGTGTGGTGTGTTTATTTCTGCAAGATATTTAAAGCAAAGCCCAACATAAACAGCAGAATTCTTCCTTTTGCTCACAGTTTTCACACATTGCTGAAAGGCTGGGTAACTTTACAAATTATAAACAGAGGAGCTATAGTATTCCACAATATCCGTGGTGACTTGGCTACCGATTAGGAACATCTCAATTCTGTGTACAGCAAAACCCCAATAAACAACACTTTACCTTCCAGAAACTAGAATGCATCCTCCCATCTTTTCTACCCAGGTCTTGTTCTGTGTCAGCAGCGTTTAAATAAACAAATTAGGTGCCTCCTTGGACAGCCAGATAATGGAGTTACAAGCTCATCCTCTACTCACATGAGAAAGATTATACCCCTTTGGATGGGCCTCTTGCAGACCTACTTACCTGGGGGGTAGCAGGAGCAGACAAAAAGGGACCCTGCTAACCAAGGCCCTACCAAGTGGCTTACTGAAATGGGTCTAGGAACGTAGAATCAAGTAGGAAATATCACAGTTATTACGCTTATTCAAAATTGACAATAATTGTACCCCATGATTAAAGCCATTGCTCTATGAAAATTTGATACTTCCTTTTTTTTAAAGTTAGGGGAGTTGAGACATAGAAGGCTGAAGAAATTTGTTTAATGTCATGCAGCCAAAGGATATGAGGAACAGAACCTGAGTCATATATTTAAAGAAAGATTTAACTCTGGGAGTACAAGGGTGCAAGGAGAACTGGAAGGGAGGAATTTATTTTTCAACTTGAAATTCTTACTCCGCTTCTCACCTTCAATGACCATAAACCTCCTCATGTACAAATGAACAAACTGTCCAGTAGGCCACATTACAGCAGTTGTGTACAACAAGTCTGCTTGAGTGATGAATCAACTCGTTGTTTATCCAAAATAATAGACACAAATGGCTCTCACACCTACCTACAGCTAGAATTAAAACGCTTCCAACACTGAAGGAAAACCAAAATAATTTTAAAATCCCCCACACCTAAAAAAAACTCCAAAACAACCTAAATAAAATATAGTGTTAGCAAAGAGTAGTTAGTGAGAGGAACACTGCAAAAAATGCTGTATCTCACATCTTCCCTATCACGTTGAAACAGCTTAGACCCTAAAATGAGTTATGGGGCCCTCACCACCTGAATTAACCAGTGTAACTCAGCTCTCAAGCAAACCTCAATATTTTAAATTAAAACTAGTCTCAGGTCTCCAGTAATGTTTGAATATTACTCTGTGATGTCATCATGCTGTTACAAATGGACTTCATTTACATCCTATTCATTAGGACACCACACAGTCTGAACTCAATATTACCTTTCCTTCTCCTCCCAGCCAAAACATTGTCATGCTAAAACGTTTATCTAATAGTTCTCCCCCACCGAGGTGCACATTTCCATAGGGACACCAACAGTGCTATACCATTTGGAGAGGAAACTCAAACTAATAGCTGGGATCTTTTCACAGCTTCTCAAATCCCTAAGAGAAAAAAAGAATTCTCCTGCTAATGTCACTGAAAACATTAGCTTTTCCAGAATTCACTGTCTTGCTGGTTTCTTTTGGGTTTTTTGTTGGGTTTTTGACGTGGCCGTTTTATGGATTGGGGGGAGGGGTTGCTTGTTTGGGATTTTTCTGTTTGCTTTTGGTTGGTTGGTTGTTTTTGGATAGTCTTATTTTCACAGGATTGTACTGCAACTGTCACCACACTTATGTCATCAGAGTGAAAATACAACAGAAGTAAATATCACTATTATGTCAAGAGACAAGCATCCCAGGGTCACTCACTGTCTCTCCTTGTCATTATCCCCTGTGTCAGAAAATGGGGAATATCAGATAATGCAGCCAGCAGGAGGACAACAAAAGAGACAGAAATTTAATGTGTTTCCTTTCCACAGCTGTTTGTCGTTAGCAATTTTGTTCTGATTTAAGGGACAAACTGTCCACCCCTTTTAAACCTCAGAGATTAATTTTCAGTTATTTGTACAGACAAAGTCTCTTCACATGATTTAACTGCCTGTCCAACAGGTTCAGTTAGGCATTAAAGCTTTGTACTTCAAACTAAATAGTGCACTATATTACTTATTCCAGTTTGGCATAAATAAGTATGGACTACCTTATGTAAACCATTCTAAAGTTGTTAGCTGCTTTACAGTACCAAGAGCTCTGACAGCAGCCAGACCCAGAGAATGGACGTGCTCCCTCTCTGTTAGTCTGATCTGAGACTTTAGTAAAAGTGACCTGCATGGCTGCTGTACTACTGTCTTTGCGCTCATTGATAAACACACAATATTGGTTTTAACCTACAGGAAGAAAAATATTAATTACTTTTGCTATAAGATTAAATTGCACAAATAATTAATGCAGTAAAATATTCTCCAGGAACAATAATCTTTATCCATTATTGTAATAACAGAGCATTAGTGAAAAAATTGCTGCATTTGACTTTTTGCTGCTCCTGCTGGACCAGCAAGCTTCCAGCCCCTCATTTTCTCTTCTAGACTAATGTTTCAGTAAAAGGAAAATGCTCCCAACCTATTACAAAATTTACTTTGAAAGTAAGTATTAAATAATTGAATTTGTAAATTTGACCCCATTTAAATTAGATAAATTATAACTTCTGCTTATAACTTCTGCTTTTAATTATAACATTAATACATAGGTATTATTCTTACCAGATTTTTTTTAACAAATAAACCCCATTAAAGATTTCCTTGACTATGCTTAGCTTTTCCTTAGCTGTTCTTGAAACACAGAAGATCAGACTTAATAATCTTGCTACATATTCCCCTAATTAAACACATTTTATATTAGAATTAAACAACAGTAAAAACTATCAAGATGTCTATTATGAATGCTCCGCTGTATGCGGACTCATTAACCTAAGTTAAATTAACAGAACAAGCCAAAATGTAACCATGACCACTGAGTGCTTGCAAAGTTCCCTAGTGAATTTTTGATAACTTATTCCAGTCACTTCAAAATTTCCCTTTTAAGACCATATGAAATTCTCATTTTATGAGTCAATTTTTAAAAAATATTCATGTTTCATAGAATTTCCTTTTTATAACCAGTAATATCTTCTGACACATTTTGTGTGGAAATAATTATTGTAATCCTTTTCTCTAATAACAATGAAGTGAAATCTACCATAGAAAGACATATACCCTAATGTTTATATTTGTGATTACCTTCCTTGACAATTTAGCTACTATCTGTAGAAGCAAAAATCAATACTTTATTTCTTCTGCAGAGAGGTATCGGCTACTTTGCAATCTCTGCATGTTTGCACATAAATATTCTTGAAGGCAAACTAAATCAATTAACATTTGTAGTTGTCCAGTCCCTTTGCAAAACATATTATGCACTTAGGATGAATTCAGTGTAAATCATCATCCTAGCCACACAATTAAATACTATAAGCTTCCTTAACCCTCAGCTCAGACTTTCCTAATCTCTAAAAGAAAGCAATGCCAGATGGCCATGAACAACTGTTAAGAATCAGAAGGGGCACAGAGAAATACCTGAAGCTCACAGTAATTCAGTGGAGAAACACCTTCTGTTCCAACTTACTGGTAGGCCCCACTTAAGATAAATTTGCTTTGCACAACTCATAGGTGATCCTTCCAGGTTAACTAATACACATGCTACTAATTTTCAAAAGTTGTATTTTGTTGTCATGAATCAAATTCACAGATGATGAATTTTTGCTACAACTCCTGGCTGCAGTTACCACAGCGACAGCATGTTGGCTACAAAGTGCAGAGAGACCACTGCACTTCTCCATCACCCTAAAACAGGTAATTGTGTAAAAGTATCTACGGACACACATTAAAATATGTAAAATACATTGTATGTAAAAATAATGTGTGCAAAATATAATATTCATCTATAATTAGTTGTCAAATCTGTATGTTAGCTGCAAGGCTGAAAGAGTAGTACAGCTCATTGGCCCATGAGGCACAGACTAAGCCCCAGTCTCTTTCTCTGCCTTAAGAAGAAATAGTGGGAAAAAGCTCCTCTTTTCCTAGAGAAGAGCATCCTCCTTTGAGCCAACACTAAGAATCATTCAAGACAATCGTGCCCAGCGTGCTGGGATGCCAAGGGGCACCTCCTGTTTTCATTTTCAGGGGAAGCACCTCACAAGCACCATTTTATACGGTAACAGTGTGGAAGTGGTCTCCTCACCTCTGAAGACCACAAGCCTCATTCTGCTTTAAATTACAGTTCAGGAAATTTCATGTTTAAAAATGAAGCTTCTCTTTTTTAAAATAAATCACCTTGCATTACGAAAGATGATAGTCACTGCTCAAGAGCAGGCCACAGCTTCACGTTTTTGGACTTGGGTTTCTTAACAGAAATTCAGAAGGAAGCAGTGAGAACAGGCAAACCTGGGAATGGAAAAAGCAGGTTAAGAAGAAAGATAGGACTGAAACAGCAGGGAGTGCTTCAGGGCAGGGCAGGAGCGAAGGGCACTGGCAGAGCTGTGTGGGGAGTCCAGAGCTGGGCCAGCAGGAGAGCTCAGGGCAGGAGTGAGAGATGCTGCAGGTGCACAGCATCAGCAAGGAGCACACACAGAGACAAACATTCAAAACCTCTCAGACAGTCATGGTGGAACTAGTGTAGATTCCAGGTATGAAGCCAGATGTGGCAAACTACAGAACACGTGTAGCGTAGTGTGCTTCATTCTAGTTGCATTTCTATCAGTAAAAGGACAATGTTATTCATTTGAATGTCTCAAACAATAAAACAGCCCAGTTAAAAAAAAAAAAAAAAGAATATAGCAAAACTGGAAGAAAGCATGGGAACATCATTCTGGCTTGCAAAATTGACTATAAGACAGCTACAGTGAAGAAGGGGGGACTTCCGAGCAATTTAAACCAGGCTGAAGGATCACGTCTGTTGTAAACTACTTTGAAAAGTACCTGACATCTTGCATTTAGCATTTTTCAGTAATCTCTCAGATTCACCAGGCCAGAGTATCATTTTCATTCTGAATAGCATAGTTCACACACACATACACACACACACACAAAAAAACCCCCAAATATTTTTAGAGTACTAGATAGAGATGTGGGGACAAAGTTTAGTAACAGAAAGAAAAGTAATATAAGCCTCACAACAAAAGACATGGTAAGGAGAGTGTGAAGGGGATTAAGAGGTAAGAGTAAGAACTGAAGCAGCATGGGACACTAGAGAACTGTTCCAGATGGTAGGCTAGTTTTAACCTAAGCAGCAGTGTGTTTGTACAGAAGTCCAGTGGGAGCTGAGCAGACAGAGATGAGCATACAGATGAAGTCTGAAATGTTTTTGCAAGTTCAAGAAATTGAAAAAATGGACTCTGAGGGTCTGATGTAGAGTCAAGAAAATTACTGCTTGGGAAGAAGAAAAAATCAAAGAAAGATGTTGCATCCAAGGAGGTAAGGAGTAAGAGACATCTACACAACTGATCACAGAGGACATGAGTAATGAGACCAGATAAAAGCTTTTCCAAAACTAGTCACCACATACAGATATGAAAAAAAATAGTTCAAGGTGTCAAAATAATGCAGCATTGGGTCAAGTAGCCAGTTTGATATAAATATGATGTGTTTTTAAAATTATTTATCCCAAAAATACTTATGGCAACTGTCTAGTAGGGTTTGTGTACAGAAAAAGAAAAAAAAATTAAAACCATAAGTGAACTTTGATGAGCTGTTCCTCAGTGATCAGTTCTACCTTTCTATTTCAGTAAGATGCCCACAAGTTCAGTAATTGTAGCATTACTGTCTATTGCTGATAAAAGCTCACTGTTGTTTGAGCGGTTCAACACTGTACCAAATCTCCCATTAACTCTTGCTCTAAGAGGTTATTTCAGTAAGTGGGTCAAGATAAACAGAGAACCTGCTAGTAAGGCTCCTAATTTGAACAATGATATCTATACCCCAGAGGTAGCTATTTGAACTAGGCTGCTAATGCCCCTTTTTCCAAAATAAATCCCGGGATGGTGTTTTCATTTATTTAAGAAGCTTACTATATGTTTCTGGATCACAACCATCAATGGTTTTGTTCACGTGCCCAAGCTTTGTAACCACCAGGAAAGCAGTGACCTTTGCTTTCAAACTAAGCAAACCGTTTCATACTGGGTTATATTCATGCATACTCCATATTTCAGTTAGCCTGTGATTTCCTTACAAATACTGGACTGAAGGATGCTTAGCTGGCAGATAAGTTAACTTTTCCTCCCTCCCTCGTACGTGACAATACTTTGCTCAAAGTAGCCATTACGCTTTTAACTTGCTTGCTGAGGCATTCATTGTTACAACTCCTCACGCCTCTTGGCTGATGGAGGAAAATCAATTTTGATCCCTGAGAAGCAAGTGCAAGTCTCCAACTTCACACACCAATGTGCACAATTGCAGCTGAAACTGAATCCAGATTAATTCACCATTCCAGGCATTTCACATTTATGTTGAGACCTTAAGAGGTTAGAACATACATGATATATACTGTTTTTAATTGGAGAAATGGGACAAAACTTCCTTCAAATGAAAAAGCAGTTTGTCAAATGAAGTTTACACAAAGCAAATGAGATTTATGGTGACAATGAAAACATACTTAAAAAATTAACCTGCAGCTTTTTGCAACACAAGTATTACAACAGAATGCAAAAATCCAGCCACTGCAGGATTTTAATGCTACAATAATTCTGGTCTTCCTTAAAGGGCAACAATTCTGCCCTTTCTTAGATAACCCAGTTCAAAGCACATTAGAATAGCAAGTCTGAGCAATTAGAAGCCAAGCTACAGTAACCAGGTAGCAATAAAGATATAGAAAGCATGTGCATTTCCCAACAGACACAAGTTTAACACTGAAAATATTCCAAGCAGGTATGAGAGAGAGGGAGGGGAGGAGAGAACTTACTGTACTGCTTCAAAGATGCACCATACACATAATGCAGCAGTACAGGATACACTAACAGATGAAGGCAACTGAAAAGGCAGTACTCACCCAAAATATTAAATTGAAAAGGAACATCATGTATTTCAAACAACACAGGCAGCCTCTTGCCATGTTGCACTTCTTAAATTCTAAAAGGAAAACAAAGGATAGATCCAGGTAAAAGACCACGTATTTGCTGCCTTTGGGTGCACTGTATTTTTCACTTTTTATGCCAGTTCCAGTCCCAGCGCCGGTCCCGGTTCCGACCCCAGTGTGGCTCTGTGTGCGTGATCCAGTTGTACCATAGAAAGCTCCTGCAGTAAAACCTCGACCAAATTGTCTCCCTGAGGTAGAAGGTTTAGCAAAATCTGAGTCTTTGCTATCCAAAGATGGACTCCGGTGAATTGAAGAATCCTCACTACTTGACTTCTCCATGATCTCTCTTTTCACAGTTGTCAGATTTAATGTATAGCATCTCTCAGCATTAAATGCAGTGCCTTGCAAATGCCACAGTGCGCTAAGAGCTGTCTGTGTTTTGCTTCTCTTTTTCTTCGTACATAAATCAGATAATGACTGCAGAATTTATTCACTGCATTGTTGCTGGGTTTATTTTTTATAGCAATGTAGGCTGTACTCTGTCTGTCTGAAGCATGGATTTATACATTAATATCCCATGCAAGAGCACACTCATGATTTATCTTGATGAATCAGTTATGCAGAAGTTTGATTTTTATTAAAAAGAGCCATAAGCTCTTCCTCTGCACTCCTAGTCTACAGTCCTCTAATCTATAGGCAGCAGATGGTCCTTGCATCCATTTCCAAAAAGCTTCTGCAGTACACCTGGGAGACTCTCCTCGAGCCGGAGCACTTTCCTTGCTCTCAGCTTCCCTCTCTGTGTCTCTCTGACTCTCTCTCACACGCTGTCTTTTTTCTTTCCACCCATTTGCAGTGTCTCATTCAGTAACCAGCTACCGGAGCGCACTCTGTGTTTCACTGCCGTTGCCGTGAAATCATCAGCAACTGCAACCACTGGGCATTTCCCACAGAAATCCCTGACCTAACTATCGAGTAATAAATCCGCCCTCCTGCTCGCCCCTCCCCTCTGCTTTCCATCGGGCCAGTTAGCAGAAGCCTTCTCCTCCAGGACACGCCTCCATGACATAATATCTTTAATAGGATTAGAATTACTCTTGACTATACAAGTGCACAACAGAAAATCTCTTTAAATGTCAAGAACTGTTTAGCTGTTTATGCGCTAGAACTGTTAGGCAGTGATATTCCTTCGATGCAATAAAATACAGGAAAAGTATGGAGCAGATAGACAGGTGCTAACCTCTCTCTGCTCATTAACGCTGACTTACATTTTTTTTTCTGGCTTAAACAAATCCCACGGGACAAGCAATCGGAATAGGCTAGCACCCAGCATACACTGCTTAGGCACACATCTCAGCTGTACATGCACATAACGCGACACCATCACCTGTGATATAATTAACCAGAACCGGAAAAAGCAGAGCTGCTGCCTCTTACGAGATCACCAGACAATTCTTAAAACTCCTGAAATGCAAGGGGATCTGAGCCTGCAGCTATTTACACGCTATTTAACGAGTATATCAGAGATTCTTGTTGTGTACAACAATAAGCCATCTTACATCACAGGTCGTCTGTGAACCAGAAACACTGACCCAAATGCCACATTTCTTTTCCCCAGAGCAGGGCAACATGCCTGCTAGGACTCTGAAACAGGGAGGGCACGGCTGTGCACGTGTGCCGGCGCATATGCATGCCAGCGCCTGGAGGGGAGGAAGAGAAACACTTCAGGTCACTACTCCCCGTACTTCCAAACTCGTCATTTTGTCATAAGCGCAAAAGCAGTGCACCAGTGGTGCAAAGTGCTAGAGCAGATTTAAAATGCAGGTTATTCTTTTGTTTCTGTAATGAAAGAGACCGCATTAGGAGGGCACTCTGAAGGAAATACAGCTACCGGAAAAAGCAAAATTCTACACAGTTTTCAACTGACCCCTTCACATGCACATTAACATGCACTGTTAATTGTTGTATCAGGTATCTCCGAAAAAAGACAATATAACATTTATTCAATCTTACATATCTATGGCCAAAACCCTCTAAAAATACTGTAATTTTTATGTAACAACATCAGAATCAACACACTAAAGCAGTGCTGTACCTTTCTTGACAGGCTTTTTCTGCTAAAAGATCCCTCCACCATAAAGTACATGAAATACCCAGTACTTGAACATGTAATATCTCTCTCTCACCTTTTCTGCTCTGGAATAAGATTTTAACAACAGGCAGATCCAAGCCCATATCAACAATGTTTGTTCACTTTGCTTTTCAACAGTAATTTCAAAGCTCCCTGCATCAAATGCGTCCATCAGAAAGATGACTGCAGGATGACTGCTCAGCACTGTGTGTGACAGCAGAAAAAGTTACACACAAAACACCCAAGTAAAAAAAGATAAATTAGCATTGACCAAAGTAGAATGGGCATTCCTATACATGTCTGTGGTGCACATACCAACTTCACCATGAGCAGCTAAAAGGAAGCAACTTTCTCAGCAAAAACCATAGAAGTGAATTGTGGGTCATGGCCAGGTACCTGCCTCAAACACCAGAGCCTGCAGGATAACTCGCATTCAAACACAAGGCAAATGTCTGAGTATGGATTTAGAAGACTGAAAAAACTCTTCTGTTTGAAATTCACTTACTGGAAGTGTAAAGTTGTACCACTGCAAACCAATGCTGCAGCTAGATATCTTCAGTGGTTGTCACTTGTCATACAAAACTGAGCTCTCAGCCAAAAATTATGAGAACACACAAGTACTTTAAAGCACTTTTAGCTTTTGCACCCTTTGGTTTGCCATAAAATTTACAATGACTTAGACTAGCTACAGAGAAAAAAAATTGCTGTGCACTTGTGAAAACTAATGCAATATAAATATTTGCCTTCCTATTGAAAGTACATGACAAAAATAATTAATCCACCCTCCTCAAGGTTAAAAAATTAAAAGAATGTTCTGTAATAAGCAAAAAAAATTTTCACAAATACTCTAATAGTTTGTAAATAGTGGAAACTTTCTACTGGTGGTTAAAAAATAAAAAAGCAAAACAACTATACCTCCAACCTTTTTTTTCCAAGTTTTCATTATTAGACCTTATTGAAGTTTTCCAGTTTTCTATTTTTACCTCCAAATACTACAAAATACCGGTTTACTGCACCATTACCTCTAATGTACCTTTCATTAAGAGATCTCCATGACTGGTCTACAGCACAATTTGTACTTCAGAACAACCCCAACCAAACACACACGTGAAGTCAAAAGACAGCTTAAAAATCCAGACCTGAGCAAGGAGCACTGGGGAAAACACAGTTCCAGATCAGCCTCTCCTCCTGCTGTGTAGCAAGAAAACATATGACTCTCTTATGATTATGCTGTGGCCACCACGGAGACTTCACAAGCCTCAGTAACCTTCAGCCACTTGAATTTGCAGCCACGGAGCAGCTTTACAAATTTAGAAGCCACTTCCTGCTGCTGCAACTCTAACTCAGTGTTTAGGTAGCTCAGTTGATAAACCACACAGGGCTGCTTATTTGCTGAAAAAAATATGTGGTGAAAAAGCTGTAAGCAGTTCATCCAGCTGGGTTTTGACCAGCCACTGCACTCAACTCTGCCTCTGATCGAGACTTCAGCAGAAGGTGTTGCTGCAAGGCAACAGCACCTTTCAGGGTCCCACTCAACAGCATAACCTCAGCACGAGGACAAGCACATTTTGCTTCACTACAGATCTTACCTCTGTTTAGTAATCAGGGCATGAAAAACGTTCAACAGCTCACTCTGTACTTCATTAATGTTTGATTACTGAATCACAGAATTTTGTTGCTGAGTGATGCCTTCACATCAAGAAAATAATTTCAGTCCCACATGTACCTGCCTGGGACCAGGCAATAAACATCAGTCCATTGCATTTAAATGGCTCTTCAAGTATTAAGGGTAAAAATTTAGGCCACTTTCAGATAGCAGGTATGAAAATCGGTGTCAGAACGGGTGTAGCTGAAAAATGGAAAGGAAGGGTATTAGTAATATGGCCAAAAAAGCATAGGCTGGTTCTCCTACTGAAACTGATTTATTTGGTTCCCTCCTGGGAGCAGTCCACCATAGTCCTCAAAGCAAACATCCCAGCATCTACATTCCTTAGTGAATTTCACAAATTATTTAATCTTTTTTCTCATCCTGTAGTTTAATCTCACCAGAACTGCAGTGCCAATTACACCCAGCTACAGTGCTCCTGAACCCCCCTGTTTGTTTCTGCCCTCCTCAGCTGTTTTTGTGTAACTGGCTTGTGGATTCATGCTACAAAACAGAGCAAAAGCTGACCAACTTTATACACATATTTATAAACACAGATTTTAAAAGACATAATACCGACATAAAAGGTATATCAGCAATATAGAAAAAAATACACTTATTTTCCCCCTTTCAGAAGTTTCAAATCAATTCTACTTGACATTTCCCTTCAGTGAGCTTGGTGACCCAGTGAGAGGGAAAGGGACTACAACAGTCAAGAACAGGAATAAATAATGAAAGCTGAGCAAAAATATCTTAAGCTTTTGTTATGTCTCCCATGATTCCTGAAAATGAAATATGAAACTCTAGGAGTTTTTAAAAAAGCAAAAATAAAAACTCCAGTCACCATGATACACATGCCACTTTACAACTTATCATATATTTTACCTTGCAATTTCTATTAGGTAGGATAATGCTATTGTCACTATTTTAAATATGGAGAACTCGAGGACCAAGATGTTTGCTGAGGATGAATAGGAAACTGCTGGCAGAGGAGCAAACCAAATCTATGCCTCACATGCCCTCAGATACTCCACTAGCCACTGCACCACTCTCAAATTAATTATTTTTGGGAATCATGAGTTTTAGCAACCATGCCACATGACTTCAGAACAATACTGAGCTGTGCAGAGAGATGTACAAATGCATACACTACCCAGTGTTCAAGGGATATGGTTCTTAAATTAATTCTTTTCAGTTGAATTATATTGACCAGGAACTCAATTTTACAAGCCTTCCTCAGGGTACATTAGATAGGCAAAGAACCGAGATTGCTGAGTATAAACTCAGTGACTGCATCTTCCCAGTCACTGCTCTGAACCCTGGAAGTCCATGAGAAGGAGAGAAGGAACAAGAGTTGAAAATAATAGCTTACAACTGACATACAGTTGCATACAGCTGAAAGCTCAGATTAGAGAAAAAAACAAACCAACGCTGATTTTGGAATAAGCTTAAAGGGAAAAGGATGTCCAAAGAATAGAGCTGAAATTAGGATCACATGAGAGACAAAACCATGGGGTTCTCAGGTCTTCCATGCTCCTGGTTCCATGCCAAAAAGTTTGCAGACCCCAACAAGTTAAAATGCCTGGAGTTCTCAGGTCTTCCAAGGCTTCAGAATTTATAATAAAAAAACCTGGATGCTCTGATGGTTGTAATGCACATCCTGGGGCCTTCGAAGCTCCCAGCTTGGATCTTGTAAATCCAAAGTATTCTGCTGATCATGGGATTGGACACAAACAAGGTAGGTTTCAAGGACAATTTTGTGTGGTAGACAAATTTTGAAACCGGCCTGTGTTTTTCAGAACCACATAGCCCAAGCCATATTTAACCCCAACACACTTTCATTACCCACTAAAAAAAGTACTCCATTAGAAACAGACAGAACTACTGTAACTCCAGTTTTGGAGTCTCCAATCACTGATCATAGCTTCACACGTTATTTAGAGCCTATATGAACAGCTTGTTTGATACAAATGCTAAAAAAGAATCACTACCAAGTGTTCAGGGAAGAGTGGAATGCACACTTAGTTTCCCTACTAGCATGAGGAGCAGCCATTTCTCCTATGTTCAGAAAGCCACCGTTTCCTTGGGGCTTAGTGGATAGACAGCTGATGGAGGGAGAGACAGGATTCATTAAGAAACAGGCTTACTCACAGCTGGTGCCTCTGATCTGACCAGCAAACAATCCCAGTGTTCTGTGAGAGACAACAACCTCACGCCCTTCTCTCTTCACCCTCTAGCACAACCAAAAGCATCCAAAAGGCATCACCTGATCCTCAGTTCCACCTGCAGAAGAAAGCCAGCTCCAGAGGCCAGGTAAAAGGATCTGGGACAGGTAAGTATGCACACAGCATAAGCTGGAAGGAAAATTAGGATGCTCAGATGGATTTTTGGAGGCTGGACTCCATGTTCTGGGACTCTACCTAGCACTGGCATGGCTGAAGAAAAAGGAGGCCTGGCAGAGAGACAAGAGTGGGAAAGCACTCCACCATGCAGGAACTGTGTGAAGGAGCACCCCTGAGGAGGCACTGAGTTTGAGATCTCTGGGTAAACCATCTTTCCTTACAGATACAGGAATTGAGTGTCTAGGCACCTCAATCCAACACCCACCTCCATTACTCCTGAATTCACCAAGAGAAATTATATTTCTTGACATTGTTACTGGAAAGGAAACGAATTAATGTGTTTCTATGACACAGAGGCAAGAGCATAGCAGCTCGTGGTTGCCTCTGATGAGTAACACTCCTTGCCTCCCTAGAGTAAAGAGGTAAAAAAAGAGGTAAAATCTCTTTGAATGGCCTAAATTAATACTTACTAGTTTATACTAACATATACCAGTAAGATGAGTTTATCCTTCCAATATGGGGTTCTCACTGGATGGATGACCAAGAAAATAAGATCCTGTTGTACAACTTTCCACTGTGCCGAACATTCTGTGTCATTTGGTCCCTGGGATTTCCATTAAAAATCATTTAGTGCTAACAATGCACGTGTGACTGATGCTTCTCATTTAGGATTTCACACCAGAGACAGAATGACGTTCTGTCTCAAAATTGTACAGAGGAATTAGCTGTAAATCATGTCAGGAACCTTAACCCACTGTGGTCAGATGCAGATGATGAGGTGATATGCTAATGCACAGGAGAAGTGGGACATGCGGATTGAAGTGCAATAGGAGGTCCAAAAGCTAAGAAATTTTGATTATGTCACACCTTCACACCAGTTGTCCCTCAGGGGCCCTCAGACTGAGCACAAAGAATGTCTGAGTTTCCAAAGAAACAGAAAAACAGAATAGAAAATAGAAATCCTGCTACCAACATTTAAGCTTTTAAATCAAAACATTTGCACTATACACAGGGATCTTTTGGGGTTTGGTTTTCACAAACATGAAATACGCTAGATCTGAAAGAAGCACTGTAAATATTATGTTAGAATACAATTCACCATTGTTAGTTTCACCTTTAAGAACTAAAATCCAGAAAGTCTATTTATTGTTTGTTTCTGAGAATCCTGGAAATCAGAGTCTTCTTGGGCTTGGCAGCGTACATACGTAGAGCAAGTCAACCCATACCACAGTCAGTCTAATATCCAAACAGAAAAACAAACATTAACAGCTGGCTCTGAAAAAAAAAAACCAACCCTGATTTTTTTTTCTCTGAAGTCCCAAAACTACCTTACCAATTCTCCCACTAGCAGGTGAAAGAAAATAGGAGATATGAAGGGAAAGAGAACAGCATGTGCCCAAACAGATAGGTCTATCCTACCAGGCAGCAGAGCTTAGCAGATGCTTTGGAACAGTCTGTTTATGACTTTTAGCTTAAGAATCTGTATCCCTTTTAATTGCAGAGTGTTTATCTCATCTTCCATAACAATGAATGCATTTTTTCATCTCCATCAACAGCTAATCCTTAATTCTGCTGAGAACTTAGCCTCAATATTTTAGGGCAGTGAGTTCCACAGATATGCATTATGTTAAAAAAACTCCAGCATCTTCCTCTTATTCACTATCATTATTAAGCTTTCCAGCTCTGTCCTCTGTCTGGATATTCATCCTCATCCCATAATTCATTAGTTTGTAATCCTCTGTTACATCCCATGTCATTGTCCTTCATTAAACTAAGCACTTTTCAGCATCTCCTGTTATTGGAAACTCTCTGACTCCCTAATAATTTCAGTTAACCATCTTAGGACTTCTTTCTAATTGAGCTATGGTTCTACCATAATCTTTCCCAATCTGCTGATTAAAAGATCTTCTTTTTGAAGGACAAGAGTTAATGTTCAGATTCAAAATAAATTTAATCAATTCTGTTTCTATCAACACCTTATCTTCAGGAAAGTGAAGTTAGTCAGATTGAACAGACATTTTTCCATCATCCCCATTCTGCTTTTCTATTTCAGAACCAAACTTTGGCTCTGAAAAGCTCTGAAAACTTTTCAGAGCTTAACAGGAAAACCCTTGTAGTTTATCTGACCTGCGGGAGGGATTTTTCTCACTACAGTGAGATGACTCTAATACTGGTTCCCTGTAAAGTCACCAGCAAGACCATCTTCAAGAGAGGGACTCCATGTAAAGATGCTGATATAAGCCAAATCAACCCTTGGCCATCCATGAATGTGTAGTACAAACTGCTGCCTTCATCCAGTACACGAAAAAGAGGTGTATGTAGGGAGGTGTTTTTTACTTCACATACAGAGAAAATAAGATCAAGGGACCAGAAAGCTGTCAGCCAGAGGCAGGAAGGCAGCAGCATCACATCCCCGATACTCCCATGTGAGGAAACATCACAAATCAGATCTCCAAAACCATGCTTTAAAAATTAAAGACCAAAAAAAGAAGGCAGGGGCGAGGAAGTGAGAAGGGTTCTTCTTATTTAACACCTATTTTTTGCAGAGGTAAAGTACATGATCTGAGTGCTTCTCTTCCACTCCCACTTTAAATGACAGTTTAGGTTTTTATATCTCCTATATTGATGACAGATTAAAGAAAGCTAGCAAATAGCCGAAGGTTTTTGCCTATCATGAGAGATGATATCCCTTCTTCCTCTTTGATGGTGCAGCAGGATTTTATTAATACAATAACTCTTCTAACTGCGTCCAACGCGCACAAGTCTCTTGAACAGAATCAGGTGGATTTTCTCTAACATCTGTTCCAAAGAGGCTGTCTTTCACCAGCAGTCTGCTGTTTTGAATTAACTGACAGCTGGTGTCTATGTATTAGCAGAACTATTAAACTTAAAAACCAACAAATTGAAAAAACCTTCATACAAATGGCTCCATGTGAAGAAAGAACCAAGAGAATGATGTAAGCATTCCTTTTTGAAAGGCAGCACACATCTCTGAAACCTGCTCAGTTATGCCATGAAGGAACATTTCTAAGCACATTCCTTTCACAATTGAGTGAATTCCTTCATTGCTAAAATATTCATTTTTTGGCACTTAAACACAAACAGGTGTCATTCCATGAATGGGGACATTTAAAGCCACTGTGTCAGGACTGGCAGAGACCCAGATGTCTTCAATGGGCAGCAACTCATCACCGGCCACAGCCTCCAACCTAAGACTCACTAGAAGTGGCAGACTGAATGCCTTACTGGAGCGTCATCACCTCAGATGTGTGTGAGTTATCAAAAGGCCGTTTTCCAGCAGCATTTCTAAGCAAAACCTGACCCCAGGCCCCACCTTCAGGTCAAAGAGGCACAGCTTTCAGAAGGGAGTCACACCACCAAATAAAAGAAGTGCCTGCCCAGAGCCAGGGGCCTCCGAGATGAAGCTGGCATCAGAGAGGGCTGACTTCAAGTCACAGTACCAGGCTCCCCTCTGCTGAGCCCCCAGTGTGACTCAGGGCAGAAATGTCTGGAAACAAGGGTGGGGTTTAGTCTCTACAGCCATTCAGTCGTCCTGGCCCTCTCTGACCACAGTCCATCAACTGTGACACCAAACTTCATTGCCTAACTATTCCCAGCACCTACCTCCTTTAGTCTTTGAAGGCAGACACTTCTGAATTCATAAGAAACAGTTTCTGAGTAATTCAAGGTAACTGGAACATACCTACACTGCCATTAACAGCACTTCTCAAGTTCTGATCAAAGCACTGCAGAACAGCCACATTCCATCCTGCTGATTTGGGCTGGACTCATTTCTATGGCTTCCAACAAACTTCCACAAGACCTAGCCTGAGCGAAGTCCACAGACTCCATCCTGTCTTGAAAAACAATCATATCTGACCATCTGCATCTGCCCTTGCAATAAAGCTTATTTACTTTCACAATAAAGTTTGTAGCACGTTGTGTGGTTACACTGTGGGATGTGGTCAACTTCAACATTTAAAATAGGATGTGCCTGTAACGTAGCAGTCATGCAATTAATGCTTTTTGCTTTGCCAACAACAGAGTCGGATTTAAATCCCAAGAGGAGGCAGATATTTTAGCCACCTTACTCATCTCACAAGAACGAGGCTAAATGGTTCTCATCTATTCTGCATGAGATACAAGAAAGGGTGTAAAAATGAAAACAAGGTAACCCTCTTACTATAATCCAGCAGGTTTATGTAACGGTGCTGCCGTTGATGAGCTTTGTGATCCGTGTCAGCTCTCGTTACAAGGGTGTGAGAGATTTGAAATGACAAAGGAGGAAAGGAAAGGGGGGAAAAAAAGGAGTTAGACGTGACCCTGCCTGTCAAGCCACAAAAAAACTATCCAGCACTTCAATTCCCTGACTTACAGTAGGAGCTACTTAACTTTTTACAGTATATTCATTAACAAGCTTTTGTAAAGGCAGAATTATAATGGCAAAATATAATTTTTATGACCTTATCTGCATTATGGAGGGCACATTTACACTTTGAGAGAATGCTGTGTGCTAGCTGCAATACCAGGCATTCAGAGCCTAATATGGGGTGTAAAGAATGGATGCAAGCATGTTTGACTCTTTCCCAAAGGCCAAGCCCACATTCACTTCAGTTTTGGAAAAGTTTAATTGTACCATCAGTGTCTCTCAGAGATGAGAAAACCAAGACAGATACCCTTGATCAGCAGTCAGAAACCAAGAATGTTCCAAAAATTCCTCACAGAGGCATCTGAAAGGCAAAGAAAAAAGCATCTTTTATAGGGGAAAACTATTTGTGTCATTCAATCTGCTCTGATCTACTTAGGTGTGTCACAAGCACGCAGTAACTATTGTATGAAATATCAATTGGCCTTTAGAAGCTGCACTTCATAAGTTCATCACAGGCGGATATTTTCCATTTACAAATTAATTGGGATGCTGGCATTTTATTTCAGGAGCAACCAACACGATGTTTCACACTCTGCTCTGCAGACTGGTTCAGGGGAATCTATCAAAAATACATGGCCATAAACGCTTAGCAAATGGTGTGCATCCAGATGGGTTTTTAAACAACATGAATGAAACTAAAGGCTTGCAAAATGCAGTATCATGTAAGGGTAGAGAGTGATAGTTTTGGTTCAAATATGCCTTGCAGGAGTCAAATTTGATGCCCATAGCAACAATATGTATATGATTTTTCTTCTCTCCTAAATGTCCAAGTCTAGACTAATTTTAAATCTAAACTAATTTACTGAAAAGGATTTGTAGACTTCTTCCCTTCAGGAGAGCAAGCTAATAGTAAATCTACAATAATATAAACCATTGGTAATGTTTTGTTTGCTTTTGTTGTTGCTTTAACTCTATAACCCCCATGTCTATAAAACAGATACATGCAGGTTTGGACATCAATGTCCCTAAAATGAAAGATACTTTACTCCCTGGATTTTATCCAGCTGATGGATTCTCCTCCTTGTGTTATTTTTCTCATATACTCATTTCTTATGTTGCACTTGTCCCTTTCCAGCCAAACGTTTGCCCAGAAGTAACAGAAAATTCTCTCAAGCTACTCGGACACTTTTCAGAAGAGTTTTATGAACTCATCATCTCATCCCATACCTAAAACACAACTTTTCTAAATTGACCATATCTCACTCCTCTCCTCCCCCACTTCTGTGCCAATGGTTTTATTACAGGCCTGCCCTGTATAGTACTTAGTGTTTCTATTCCAACAGCATGGAAGCTGTTATATTAAACATTTATCAGTAATGGGGTTACTCCCTCCTACAAGCTGAAGCAAGGTAATTTGGCAGATAACAATAACGGAAAGATTCTGTAGGTTTGTCTCTTCCAGAAGAAATACAGTACTCGAAATACACAAGATTCCAACCCAAACCTGACTGCATGAACTGCACTCTGAAATCCCATGTTTCTTGTATTCCAAGGATTGCTAAATTAAGTCATCTCAGTTCCCTGTGTTTTCTTCTTTTAAATCAACTTGAATGGTTTCTGCCCCATACACTGAAAACAAAGTTTCAGAAACTGTAATACAGTAAGTGAAAAAAAAAGAGAAGGCAAAAATTCTTCTCACTCCCTGAGTGGTGTACCATTGGAAATGAGGTTTAAAGGAAACAAAAAGCAACAAAAGCTTGATCAACAGAATCGGGACTTACGGACTTCTGAACATACAAAGGGAACAGAGCTGTTTAGTTGCAAGGTGCAGTTTCTCTTTAGAGGGAATATTTTTCCAAACAGAATGATGCTTTGCACCTGTCCTGTAATTAGATGCCAGGCTTATGTATTATGCTGAAAGAAAAAAAAAAGACTAAGAAAGTGTCTTGATCATTTCAAAGTTCAGTGCCTCCCAAAGAGTGCCTATAGCTGTTCTATAGCACTTTTAGCTCCATTTATACGGATATCTCACTTTTGTCCCTATCTACTCCATCTGCTGTGTTTATGTAGTCTCTATCAAATATCAATGATACCTGAGTCTAAAAGACTACATCAATACCAAGCTGTAGGCAGGAAGCGGGGAGTGGGGAATAATGAATTCTTCCCTAAAAATTGTTCCCTAACAAATTGTTCCTAGGCACCAGAGACTTCAAAATGCCTATCACAGAACTATCTTCATGCATTTTAAGCATCCTTCATATTAAGGATCCAGTTATTTTTATTTTAATATAAAGAACAAATGCTCAGAAGCCAAATAATCCAAAACAGATATCTACGGGGCCCTGCATTCTCAAGCACTAAAAGAAAACGCTCAGACTACTGAAGGCCTGACATGGTAGACTGCTACAAAGTTCTGTCAACCAGATTTCCTCTCAGATTTCACAGGCTGGTTACCAGTACCCCTTACGCATAATCTGTAAACCACATTTTTAAAGCAACCAGGGACCCTTCAAAATGAAAAAACAGATACACGTTTTTGACACACATCTCTCAATATTGGGAAAACTTAAAGCATTGACTTCTATCATAGAAGAGAATAGGTACGTGCTTGGGGACAGAATTCCAAATTAAGATACCCTCAAGAGATGCTATACACTGTTTTGAAATAAAACTTCCACCTCATAAAATGTCAATATTAGGGCTTTAGGCAGACATTAAAGTCAGGACAGATGTGCTGCCTAACATGTAAAAGACTCTCACTTTCCAGAAGGCCAATAAATGCCTTTCAGTAACTAAAAAGCAGTTACAGAAGATGGTGGTACTTTGTTCACAAGTATTCACGTTGGCAGGTCAAGCAATAGAAAGAAGTTGCTCAGGGGAGAAGTTGACCTGGGTATAAATGAAAAAAAAATTCAGTGGGAGAACAATTAAACATTGGAACAGACTGCTTAGAGAGATGTTAGAATCTCCCTTACTGGAAATATTCAAGACTCAGCTTGATGGGGCCTGAATAACCTGAACTGGGGCCTTGCTTCCAATAGAAGGTTGGACCACGTGCTCTCCAGCATCTCCTTTCATCCTAGACTTTGCTGAGATTCTAACATTCTGTTCTAAGATCCAAAACTCAGACTGTGAAAGACTGGCACTGAACTTCTTGGAGTAGCAGTGACTTAAACTACAGTTGCACGCACTGAAAAACTGGCAAATTGAAATTGCTATCACACTGATGAGGATGGGTAAAAAGAGATGTTTCTTCTCAGTAGCTAGATTTGACAAATTAGGAACATCCTCATCCTGTCAATTGAGGATCTGCAGATCATAAAACCTGTCTGATCTGTGTAACTTAATTTGGTAGTTATCCTTTCTAATCTGTTAACTACTGTCTTCTTTTAAAAGCAGAAATTTCTTCTTTAACAGAAGAAACAACACAACAAATTCCAGTCTTTCCCATCACCATGCCCTGCTGCTTTTTTCCTACTGGGGTGTGAATCCATACAAGAGTGCATTTGTCAGAAAGAAGGACCTTCTCCAAGGAAAGGAATGTAATTCATTTGTGAAAAGCAGGGATTAGTAATTATTTAAAGGCAATCCATCTGCCCCAAGAGATGTACCAGCTGCACAGATGAAGGGCTGGTTTAATCTCTTCAAGAGTAAATTTCTGAAAGATCCCATATTAAACTATTTCCATGGGAGAAGAAAGCTTGATCCTTGAGCACAGAGATGGTGGAGTTTCTTTTGGTGTTGCCACTATGTCATGGCAGTGGAAAGCTATTTAAAGACACTGACCTGACAAGCTGATACAGTTTTATATGCATCCATCCAAACTAAAAAAAAGGCAAAATGGTGCTACATCTGGCCATATACCCCAATAATTGCTTTATTGTTAGACCTTTTAACAGCTATGGACAATCTTGTTGTGGGGCTGAGCCCCCCTAGATGTTTCATTCTGCCTCAGACATACAGGGTGCATTATTTTCCTTGGGATTTGGAAGGACTATTAGTCATATTGTCTCTAACCTTTTTGAAATGAACTGTTCTAAGGGCACACATTACCATATGGAAACATTTCCTCGCAGTGTTTTGCTTCCTTACTGTGCTGTATCACAAGAAACATAATATATGAAGAAAGCAAACAAATATGGTTTTGATCCTTGGGTGCTAATAATACTAAAGAAATAGAGAAAGAGCTATTTTGATGGAACTGCTGAAAGAGCTAAAATATTTTTAACTTCCCTACTTCCAGTACTCATGTGACTATAAAACACAATTAATTTTGATGATGAAGTTAAAGAATCCTAGGCACATACTTCCAAAGTGTTGTACATTCCTTTCATTCTTACACAATCTGAGGGATTTTTATACCCTGACATGATTTTTGAGGCTAATCTGGGTAGCCATGCAGGTTGACAACAGAGTTTCTTCCCATAGCAAGTGACCATATTCTATGTTAAAGTAGCATTGTCTGCTGTAACTCTAAGGAAAAAAACTTGCTACAGTCCAAAATACCCATGATATAGTTCCTATAGATTTAAAAAGTAATAAGCAATTCTAGTGCTCCTAACAGGATCAGACGTCCTTGAGATTTTTAGAAGTGTTATTTCAGCGTGTCAGTACAGGTAAGCAGACACGTAACAAGACACGTAAGTAGACTCTGCAACAAGAGTTAAAGGGGATTAATGTACAGAAAATTAGCTGAATTTTCTTTTTAAGCTCCAAAAGAACTAGGGCCACCCTGATAAACTTAAGTCATATAGTGGTCAATTCTAGGTTATCCTCGTGGCCTCTCTAGGTCCAGACTTAATTAAACAAAAAAAAATTCTCCCTCTCAGCTATAAATGAAGTTGCAACATGGCAACAGTAACAGATCCTGGCAACTCTTCGTTCCCCAAATCACATAACTTATTCTCACTCTGGATTTCTAAGGAAATAAGATTTATGAATCCAGACTGTGTTCGGTGAAACCTGAGGGAAGGGAGCAGGCAGGGTGCTGTACGAGTCCTGGAAACCCAAGCCAACCCTCAGCAGCATGTGTCTGGAGTATCAATAGCAGCAAGGCAGCACCGTGTGCAAGGCTGACCCGCAGCCCGCATGAAGAACGGGCACACACACAACCGGGTTCACATTCTGTGCACCGTGCTCTTACCCTGCACAGCCCTGTTGCAGGGACAGAGGGGACATCCTGCAGTCTGGGCAGGGCGGCACGTGAGGAAGGGAGAGGTCTGTAATGAGCCCAACCATCGAAAAGAAAATCAGAACTCATTCACTCTGCTCTTGGCAGAATTTTAAACAGTAACAGAACTGGAGCTGGGCAGTCACACCTTCAGCTCGAACTGTGTGGAGTAGCCTCAAGCACACATCACAACAGCAGCAGGAAGTGAATTTCTGCACAGTGTACTCCGCTCTTCAAGCCCCATGGCCTGGGCAAGGGGTTTAAAGTGGCCCTGCACAGCCTAGTGCCCTGCTCAAAAGGGTTTCTAGGACCACAGCTGCCATTTTCAGCACCATGGATTGGCCTCTCTTTTCAATATTTCTCTCCCCAGTTTGGTTTAGGATATATGCTCCAGATAGCATACATTCTCCTGATTGAACAGTTCTCCAAGTTTAATCTCATTTTATTTTCTCTTTATATGTCTAAATCCATCGCCCCCTTATTTTTCTGCTCTGAGGCTCACAATTCCCAGTTTGTTTTCAAAGCTCATTAAGAGAATTTTCTCTCTCCCTCTGTCATATCATTAACAGAAATGTTACACAACTCCAGTCTTACTCCCAACCTACATAACCATTGCACTACTGCTGATAATCAGTTCCTGTTTATCTTTCACCCAACTTTTTCTTCCTACCCAAGCGAATTTCAATTAATCTTCATGTTAGAAAGTAAACATATACCTACTTCCCTCTTGATTCGCTAAAATCATTAATTTTGCAATTCTATCAAAAAAGCAATTACATTGTCTGACAAGATTTATACTTTATGAACTCATGTTGTTGTTGCTTACAATTCTGTCACCCTGCAGACTCTGAGTCTGCATCCTCTTTTAATATCAGGCCCATTATTTTACCAGTGGTTATACTTTCGGGACAGTAATTGCTAAGAAAAACCTTGGCTTTCTTTTGAAGGTCAACATTACAGTTTCCAGTCCTCACTCATACTGACACTTCATTTTAGCTACCATCTTACAAAAACAATTATCACACCATAGTGGCACAGCCAAAAGGCTCACCAAACACAAACTATTTAAACTGAGGGGTAAGAAAGAGAGAAAAATCAACCTTTTGTTCACATACTCCCTTCGTCACTCTTTAACATTAAAAGAAATTTAAACAGTCAGCCTTCTGCTACAAGAAAACACTCAGGGATACTGTTTGGACTTGCAGAATGATGCAGGGTAAAAGGGACCCCCTGAGATCACCTAGTCCAACCCCATGGTCAAAGCAGGGCAAGCTTCAAAGCTGTATCATATTACTTAAGACCTTGTCCAGCAGAATTTGGAGAACTTCCAAGGTTGGTGATTCCACAGCTTCCTAGAGCAACCTCTTCCCACAGCAGGACTCCCAGGAAAAACTTTTTTCCTCACCTCCATATGGGACTTACTGAGGCACCAATCGTGGCCACTGCCTCTTGTCCTTCCTGTGCATTTCTGAGAAGAACCTGACTACCTGTCTTCCCTACCACACTCCCTAAGTAAAGTAAGGCTATGTAAATCAGCCTGTTCTTCAGGCTAAATCAGTCCAGCTACCTACATCTTGTAAACATTAAGTGCTCCAGATCCTTCAGAATCACCTGGTGGCCCTTCACTGCATTTGCTTGTCAGCATCTCCCTGGTACTGGGAAGACCAGCACTGGGCACAGCCCAGTGTGGCCTCATGAGCACTGAGCATCAGGAAACAGAGATAATCCCTTCCCCATTGCTATTGTAAGGCACCTGACTGCATTTTCTCAGTCTAAATTTTCCAGGTTTTTTTCACAGTGGTAACTTTTAATATTGACTGTCCAAGCTTGCAGTCTGTGCAGAGGATTTCTAATCACACTGAAAATTCAGCCTTTGAATTGATGCATTCAGTGAAGCTGGTGTTTAGTAAACCAAATTATAAATTTTGCACTTGATCTCGACAAGCCTGTGTATGCTTTTAACCATCAACCTGTGTATGTTTTCTGCCATCAACCAAGCAACAACTGAGGAGGGTGAAAAGCAGCTTGATAAAGTGGGTAACACACGGAGGGGAAGACATTTGACCGAAGTCTCATATTTGTACTCTAGTGTTAGGGAAACAAAGAGAGGGGAGTTGCAGACAGGATCATCAGCATCCAGTGAGGAAAAACTGACTTGCAAGTCTCAAAGGTAGAAATAGCTACCAAGCAGAGTGACAGAGAGAAGGGTTGCAACAAACAGGCTAGGTAAGAGAAGATAGATAGGAATTCAGACCTGGAATTTCCTAGAAATGCAAATACCTCCAACAGGACAAAACCCAATGGTGTAAGGTGCAAACACTGTTGTTATGCCTGAGAGAAAGCAGCATAAGAGGGAGAAAAAGGCAGGGCAGACAGCAGCATGCAGCTGTAGCGGTTCAGTCCACTCAGAAGGTTCATATTTTACTAAGCCAGAAAGTGGTAAAAACATACAAAACTGGAAGATCTTCTCATATGTATCCTTAAAGCTCAGCAAGATCAAGCTTTACCTTGGCTGAACTTTTAAACACTTTCTGTGCTGCTGTTCATATTAGATTGGGAAAGAGATTTCTCAACACTGGACATATCACCGGGAACAAGAGAAATGAGTGAAGATGGTCTGTTTTTTTCCCATGCACACTCTGTCATAATCCAAGAAAAAACAAGGTTAATGCTCACCTGGTACACAGCACAGACCAATGGCTCCAGTGGCAACAAAAAATAATAAATAAAGGGGCAATGCTGGCCAGGAGACCATAAAGGGACATAGGCATTGTAAAGATCTTTTGCTTTTCAATTTCATTTCAGGGTTTTGTCTTAAGATGCATCTGTCAACCTCTGCTTTCCATTCTGCTTTAACAGCGATGTCCTGATGAACACAGAATAGTTATTTTACAGTTTAGGAGTAACACAGACTAATTTTACTCTCAGGATATTTATTGCATTCATCTAGTGGATTAATAGAGAAGCTGAAAAAACAAACAGTAAGAAAATAGGATGGCTTAAAAGAATGTCTCTTTGCAAACGTCTGAGGGCTATTATGAAACAAAGGTCTATATGCTACACATATTACAAGTTAAAGAAGTTCCCTCTCTTGCAAGAGGCCAGCTGTTTGGAGCAGTGTCTTGGGAAGCCAGGCAGAATACTGGTCCCAGCTCCAGGAGAAACAGAAATACAGGATCTGACAGTTGAGAAGGGAGTTCTTTGAGACAAAGAAGCAAAGTGGTATCTAGCCCTGTGACTATCTCATCAAAAGAAGTATAACCTAATGTAATTTTGATTTTCTTCACTTCCAGTACTTTCAAAGTTCTTGGAAAAGGAAAAAGGTTCAGGCACTAAGAGACATCTGCAAATACTTCAGAAACATTTCCAGCATGGCTACACAATATAAGAAGTGGATTTCTATGGTCAGTGAAACACTGAGTTTTTATTTTGGAAAAACTGTGCAAGGAACATTTCTGTGCCAAACTTCACATGGTGTGTCATCCGTTGTTTTACATTCCAGCTTCACAGTTCAAGATCACCAGGTGAGTCACAATGTAAGTGGACGACATAAAATCCACTAGAAGTTATTTTTAGATAAATACACTTTTATCACTTTTCAGCATTTGTAACAGCATTCTGCACAGTCAGCAGAACCAGCTGTGTACTTCCCTGCAGACTGGGATCATAATCATAATTAGATTAGCCAAGCCATTTTATTAGGATAGAGTTCAGGCATCCATCCTAGAGTTCAGGCATCCTGTGTCCTGGAAAAGTTTAGTGGGGACAGACCAAGGCTCTTATTCAACAGCAAGATGTCAGAGATGGGGAAAGGCCAATGAGAAGTGCCAAAAGAAGGCTAAGACACGTAGGTGCAAGCCTAGTCCCAATTGCTAGCGCTGGCAAACTTCTAACAATATTGTGTTAATACTCATCTGTGTAAAAGATACCAAATTATTTGTGAACTTCTTTGTTCTCAAATGTCTAACACCAAAAAAAACCCCCACACGCCAAACCAACCCCATTTTCACCCCTCCTCCCATCACCAATATTTAAATCTCAGATTTCCAGCTATTCAGCTGGAAAGAGTATCTAGAACTTGCTAAGAGCTGCCAAATCTGATAGCCTCATTAAGGCAAGGCAATACAGGTTCGTGTCCCCATGTCCAGCCAGCAGCAAGGAGGCCACGCAGATATTCCAAATGCACATACATAGAATATCACTGAATCACAGAATTGTTGAGGTTGAAAAAGACCTCGAAGATCATCGAGTCCAACCATTAACCTGCCACTGCCAAGTCCACCACTAAACCATGTGCCTAAGTGCCACATCTGCATATCTTTTAATTACCTCCAGGGGAGGCGACTCAACCACTTTCCTGGGCAGCCTTTTCCCATGCTTGACAACCCTTTCAGTGAAGAAATTTTTACTAAAATCCAATCTAAACTTGCCGAGGTGCAACTTCACATAGATAAAGACAGGCTTGATCCTGTGCTCCTCGCTGGCTGATCAGGAAGAAAGCTCATTAGAGTGAAATTTGTACTAATTGCACACATACACAACATGGATCCCTCCAACTGCTGGCCTTAGATGCTTGGTCTGTCCAGTATCAGTGCCCTGGTCTCCACTGTTGCTGACACAGGTGATAACCCATGGGGTCTGCAAAACCCCTCCAGTGGCTTGTGCTGTGATCCCTGGTCATGGCTCTACTTGCTGGCACTAAGACTCAATGCATCCACAGGGAAAACTGAGCACCTCACCCACAGAAACAGTCAGAAACAGAAGTCAGTAAGAATATGAGATGAACTGCAGTGATTAGACACAGGGCACAGCCAGGGAATGGAATGGAATGGAATGGAATGGAATGGAATGGAATGGAATAGTTCAGTCAGAAGGGACCTATGGCAATCACCTAATTCAATTGTCTGACCTCTTCAGGACTGACCAAAAGTTAAAGCATGTTATTAAGATCATGGCCCAAATGCCCCTTATACACTGAGAGGCTTAGGATATCGACTCCCTCCCTAGGAAGACTGTTCCACTGTCTGACCACCCTTCAGTCAGAAGGGACCTATGGCAATCACCTAATTCAATTGTCTGACCTCTTCAGGACTGACCAAAAGTTAAAGCATGTTATTAAGATCATGGCCCAAATGCCCCTTATACACTGAGAGGCTTAGGATATCGACTCCCTCCCTAGGAAGACTATTCCACTGTCTGACCACCCTCTGGGGGAAGAAACGCTTCCTAAAGTCAAGTCTAAACCTCCCCTAATGCAGCTTTGAACCATCTCCATGTGTCCTATCACTGGATGTCAGGAAGAAGGGATCAGCATCTCCCTCTCCATTTCCCCTCCTCAGGAGCTGCAGAAACAAGGGGATCACCTCTCAGTCTCCCTTTTTCCTGGAGCCCTCAACTGCTCCTCACAGGACACACCTTCCAGCCCTTCCACCACCTTTGTTGCCCTCCTCTGCACACATTCAAAGACCTTCACATCCCTCTTACATTGTGGGGCCCAGAAGTGCTCCCAGCACTCCGGGTGAGGCCGCACCAACGCTGAGCACAGCGCATGATCCCCCCTTNGCTTCCTAAAGTCAAGTCTAAACCTCCCCTAATGCAGCTTTGAACCATCTCCATGTGTCCTATCACTGGATGTCAGGAAGAAGGGATCAGCATCTCCCTCTCCATTTCCCCTCCTCAGGAGCTGCAGAAACAAGGGGATCACCTCTCAGTCTCCCTTTTTCCTGGAGCCCTCAACTGCTCCTCACAGGACACACCTTCCAGCCCTTCCACCACCTTTGTTGCCCTCCTCTGCACACATTCAAAGACCTTCCCATCTCTCTTGTATTGTGGGGCCCAGAAGTGCTCCCAGCACTCCGGGTGAGGCCGCACCAACGCTGAGCACAGCGCATGATCCCCCCTTCTGCCCGGCTGTGCTGCCGTGTTTGATGCCCCCCAGGACACGGCTTTTGCCCTCTGGGCTGCCCGGGCACACCCTGCTGACTCTCACTGAGCTGCTGCCCACCAGCACCCCCAGGGCCCTCCCTGCAGGGCGCTCTCCAGACACTCCTCTCCCAGTTTGTACTTGTGCCTGCAGTTACTCCATCCCAGGTGCAGGATCCGGCACTTGTTCCTGTTAAATTTCATGCCAGGGATGACTGCAGTTGAACTGACCAGCCTCTCATGTTGACTCATCTTGACAGGTTTTACATCCAGACCATAGGCTGACCCCTCTCCTGTGACAGTCTGGGGAGAAGTCAGGTCAGGGTGTTCCCTTTGCAGTACTTTGGGTTGGTCAGATTCTCTCACCTTCTGTGCCTTTATTTTTATGACCCTTTTATAAACCTAACATAACCTAACAGTATCCTCTGAAGTTTGGCATGAATGAATTCAAGGGTGCACTGTACTTAACCATTGCACTTATTTCTCCCACAGAATCAATCAAGGGAAACAGGGGCAGGGCATACAAGTTATCACGAGCATCCTGCAACCTGACAAAAACAATCTGTCTTTTGTTAAACACAGACTTTAAAATTTAGAACTTGCTCATAAAAATTCATATCCTGCCCTACACCAAAGTTATGGTGTGTGTATATATATACACACATATATTACATATAAATGAATAACATTAGATATGAATGAAAGTATTTTGCTGTCTGCTGCCAGCAGGGACACTGAAGAAATAAGAGGTACAACCCCAGAGTTACTTTTTCCAGTGATTTGGTTCCTTATGAGATATATTTTGGAACAACGTACTCTTCAGTGAGGCACTGCATTATCAACACACTTTCTCATGCTTTTAGAAGGAGTTGCTACAAAATTTCAAAGACCAAGTCAATCAAGTATTTTCAATTCCTCCCTGCCTTTTGGGGTTTTTTTTTGTTTGGTGATGGGGGTTGCACTTCTTATGATCACAGAATGGTTTGGGTTGGAACAGACATTAAAGATCATCTAGTTTCGCCCCCCTGCCATGGGCAGGGACGCCTTGCACAAGACCAGGCTGCTCAAAGCCCCATCCAACCTGTCCTTGAACAATTCCAGGGATGGGGCATCCACAGTTTCTCTGGGCAACCTGTGCCAGGGCCTCATCATCCTCACAGTAAAGAATTTCTTCTTTATATCTAATCTAAACCTACCCTCTTGTAGTACCTTGGAAAAGAAAGAGAGAGGGGGAAGTGACCTCCTACATACTAAGAACTACGTGTAAGAGAATTGGGTTTGCCCTGCAAGAGAAAAGGCCTAAGGCAAAGGAAGAACCACTTTGGAGATCAGAGACAAATACTATGAACTGCAGAGCAGAGTGACTGGAGGAGACTTAGCACAGGGAGGTACATTCAAGAACAAGAAACACAGGGACTGAGTGGAGCGTGGATTGTGGGTGGAGGATGAGTACTTCTCAACATAATCACGGTAGACTGGAGAAAACTCTAGAATTTTATTTTAAGATACCATTCTGTACCAGCTTTCAAGCAAGGAGAACCCACACACCAAGTCTGTGGAGAACAAGGTGGCTCTGTCCTGTCCTGCACATAGCTATTTATTCTACATCTTGTGTCTGCAGTCTCCTTCAAGGTTGCAGGGTTTTAGCAACTTAAAGCCACTGCAAATCCAAAGTCCTGAGTTCCTCTGGTCTCCTCACTTTCCCCACAGCACCCCACCCTCCCAGGTGCTGGTATTTGTATCTCTTCAATGAGACCCTTCAAGAAACTGAGTTGACCACAAACTACTGCTGTGAAAAAAAGCACCAGGGCAGCTCCAGAAGGTACTAGCACACAGAGGAAAGCATGCTTAGGGAAAAAGGAGAACAAGGCTGGATCACAGCAATCCCAATTTGAGGTCAGTTTCAAAAGCTGTGCAACTACAACCTAATGTGTCCATTCTGGAAGATGCACCTCCTGGATATTTTTGTGCAGCAGGACACTGCCTCTTATCCCATTTCATGGGTAGCAAAGAGATGTCAAGTAAATTGCCAGAGCTCTCACAGGAAACTTTGGCAGGAGCAGGAAGCTGAATTTAGGTTTGTCATGATTCAAGGAGAGCCTCCTCCAACAACTGGACCCTGTCACTTGAAGCTGTCTCTGCAGCAAAGAGCTGGAATGCTAAGAGACAAAGGAAGTGCTATTTTAAAGACTGGAAGCAGATACCCATAGGAGAAAAGTGACTTTCCCAAAGTCAGTTGTAGCTTTTGACAGAACCACAGGCAAAAATTAATTCAGAACTACATAAGTTTGGGTTTACAAGGCAGTCCTTGCCTAATATTATAAAATCCTGAAATCAAGAGTAACCTTTTATCAAAAAAATTAACCCTTTAAGTTCCTTTTTTTTTTATGAGGAAGAAAACAACAGTTCAACAGGCAGCTGATGATTATTAGAACACATTCTGAGCAATATTTCAGTTTTGTTGCTCGGGCCTTGAGAAGGCCTCTTTTGGCAAAATCAGAAGCAGAACTTGCTGAGTAATTTCCTATTAAGGGCACAGAGCAGAATAAAGTGACTATAAGTGCTTGTGCATTAAGTCACTCTCATAGGGTATTTGGGGTTTTTCTGTATCTGTAACTAATAAGAAATAGATGGGTTCTGTTGCTTAGTTTAAACAAAAATAATAGTACAGTGAACTTATCTCACAACCAACAGACGCGCTGAACTTCCTCCTCTTAGAACCCTAACAGCTCTTCCATTCTCCCTGTCACCTTTCTCAGCTCCTGATGATTCCCGTGCTGCTCCATCTATGGTAGCGGAGACAGTGCTTCACCAGAGGCCTTAGATGCTAAAGGGTATAAGGAAGCAGGTTATGCAAAAAGTATCTATTTCCAGCACAGGAATGTGGCCTGTAACTATCCCATGACAGGGAGCTCAGCTCAAATAGAAAGTGTGAGCCCAAGCGTATCAAAGCACCAGGAGCACTGCATCCTGACATAGCAGTGGGAAACCGGGGCAGTGGGGGTGGGGAGGAAGGGGACAGAATGAACAAGCACTTTAGTCTAAAAGAGGAAAGGAAACACTAAGGCAGGTTCTGAAATTTTATAAGGGAGTCTGTAAGGCACCTCACAGCCTTAGACTGAAAGACACAGAATATAAAATATCAGAAAAAAAGGTCACAGAGAAAACTAATTAAAAAAAATAGCTACAGTAGAGAAAGTCCATTAATTCTTCAAGATGAAAAAGGAAGTAGCATTAAAGCTCCTGTTTTAGCCTCAGATTCTTAAGAGATCTCAGAGCTGAATAGCCTTACCTTCAGTATGCAAAGGCAATCAGGTCTTTCTCAAAGAGAACTTATCTCAGTATACATTGACAGGAATTACAGATGTTGAGGTGATCACATTTGAAAAAATATATTCCTATATGTAGCCCTCCTGCAAAAATAATATGAATCAAAACAAACCTTGCATAGTCAAGTGCATAACTATTTTGAAGGTCACATCCTTGAATGAGTTATGAACATTCAGGCTATACATTCATCATAGGAACACTGATATATCTTCATCCCAGTTCTCCCCCTCTACTGACAACAGAATTGCAGCTTTCTGTTTCCATTTACAGAAAATGGCAATCATGCTGCCCATGCTGTAAGGACCTGTTGTTCTCATCATTTGATACGATCTTTCACATTTGAAGCCTAGAGAGCTCAGCTCTGATCAGAACAGGGTGTTATAACATTTATAAGTAACTTTCACTTTCTCCATATACTCTTGCTCATCTGAGTGAACACCACCATGAAAAATGGGAAGTATTTAAGGAAACAATTCACAGTTAGAGGTTGCTTCCTTTATGGAAGGACCTAATCATGTAACACTTGAGGATACAGGTCCTGCAAGGGAGAAGGCCGGTAACAATGCTCTAAATGTCAAACCAGCCAACTCCTGTCCTTGAAATCCAACATGATCCTTGCATTTACCACAGTTTTTTTCCAATGCATAGCAAAATTCCTCACATAGTCATGCTCCTACTAATCACATTCCTTGGATTGTAGTTGTTTTTCTTCAGACCAAAGTTGCTCTGCAGGCAGAATGGCCATGCACTTAAAATTGCAGTGGGACCTGTACCATGAACACAGGCTGTTATTTAACACAAAGTGTCCTGAAAAAATACAGGGTCTAAAACTGGGCAGCCAGAAATGAAAAGCTTTGTGAACTTCGTTGTGTCCAACTCCCATGCATTACAATGGCGAAATGGCAACCCTTCACTCTCCCTCAACCAAGTGCTCTGAAAAATTAAGTCCTACAATTTTATGAAGCACTCCAATATCATCCCAGTAATGTCACAGCAGGCTGTCTTCAGAGCAGAGTTTAAACAGCACACATTAATTACAACTGAACAATGAGGAAAAAGCAAAATAGGTGCTCCTTGGCTGTATGGTGCAGCACACTCCCCTTGAAGACAATGGGATGGCATGTTAGGGAACTGAAAAAGTGGCTTCACACTGAATCCACATCAGGCAATTGACCAGTCATGCACCTTAATCCCATTGTTCCCTTAACTTTCACAGAATCAGACTCACAGCCAAGTAAGGCTCAGCCACTCATTTAGTACACCCATCCCTCCAAAAGCAGTACCAACATATACAGACATCTGCTCAGCAGGAAGCTGTATCCCAGTTCCAGCTCTGCCAGATGCTTCATGCCACAGTCACAGATGGGAAACAGTAGAGGCAGCCTGTAACTGCTTCCCAAGAGACCAGCAGAGGGAAAAAAAAGAATACCTCTCATAGTTCTGTGAGAAACATTTCATGTCTGCCAGACCTGACAAAAATTGCAGAAATACCTACTCACTGTCCAGGGCTTTCCATCTAAGTAGCTTGCACAATACATGTTCCTAAAAGCCTCCATGGCTGGAGGCTCTGCACCTTTCTCAGGCAACCTGTGCCAAGGCTGTGTTTTCCCTGGTGTCACAGCAGCCACCACAAGCTCCCCTTGCTTTTAGCATCTTGTCAGTGCTAAACTTTGGCAGCCTCAGCATTACTCTTTCTTTCCTACTCAGTATGTAAACCCAGTATAATTTATCCATATTACTATATTTGCTTTTAACACCTTTTTAAGTAAAACCAAAATTGTAGTGTTTGTACAAAGTCTATTTGTAATCCATTACAGTCCTTTCTGAAACACACAGAGTTATTTTTGGGCCATGTAAGTCCAAAGGAATTCAGTCTCCTGGGTCTCTTTCTGCATCAGCACCTCTGCTGACACTGCAAATAGGTACTAGGCAGCAAAACTGCATTTCTCCTCCACAGTGAGTCTCTACTCTCTAAGTCCAGGCTGGGAGCTCATTTCTCACAGCCCACCAGAAAGTTATCAGCTGGCAACAGCCTTCAGACCTTACCACCTGGGCTGGGTGCAAATAGTGATATGGACACGGAGAAACATACAAGTCATCTGTCCTCCTGGAATTTTTTCCATTGAACACCGTGGAAGGATGGGTTTAAGGGGAAGGTCAAAAGGCAAGCTGCAGTGCTCTACAACTTGAAGGGTTTAAGAGCAATTCAGAGAACTACCTTTAAGGTGCTGTGTGTGGAATCTTCTCTTGGGCAGGGCTGACTCAAAGAGGCTCTTTCAACCACCAAGATTTATCACTGCTCATAATCAGCATTACTTCCACATCTATTTTATCACAGCAGTCTCTTACTTCAGTACATGGCCAACAAGATCACATGGGACACAGCTGAAGCAAGCTTTAAACACAACAATCTTACCACAATATATATTAAAATAGAAAGTTGGTTTATCCCTTAGGACCTCATCTAAATGCTCAACAGACTGCTTGCATGAGCAAGGGGTGGGGAGAGGGGGAAGAGAGGGAGAGAGAGATTCCCTGATGGAGGGACCACCCATCCAGTACTCCCTTTCACAGCTGCTCTTGTGCAGAGGTTCCTAAGGTTTATTTCACGATGACAAAGTTTTGGGTTTATTTCAGTTTTTTTTCTTCCAGAAGACAGATAGATTATATTTATGTTTTTAGCTACAGCTTCTTACAAAATGATGTAATGAAAATCTCCCCAACCGTCATTTATATCATGTAACAATGAAAATTAAGTTCCACATTCAGAAACTGTACCAACTGTTGCTGAAAAAACTCCACGTTGACTCCAAGGATGGGATATCATGGCATTGTAACTGAGATGGATCAAAGCTGCTTGTCTTTTATGGTCTTCATTTGCAAAGGACCGAAAATAACCGGATTACTGGTAATGCAGTACAGCTCAGTGTAGAAGGACATTAATTTTCTTTGCCTGGAAAAGGCTCTTAGCTTTTTTCATGTAATTACACCAAAGAGTAAGTCAACTCTAGGGCTAAAAGGGAACAAATGGAAGGGGAAAAACAGGAATAAACCTTCAGTGGGACTTGAACTTGGGAAAACAATCCCAGCATGTTCAGAATGAGCAATACCACTTTCACCTCCTCTGATGAAAGTTCACACTGTTAAGCTCTACGAAAGCATTTGAAACAGGAGGGAGGAAGGGAATCACAGCAGGATTGAGAGGGAATGTGCATTGCCTCTGATGAATGGCACAATGCCCAGGCAGCTGCTGCACAAATGCCAAAAGTGGGACCTTTGTTGCTTCAGCTGGATCCCTCTTGAAGTTTTGAATTACAGGCAGATACCTCACGTTATGGGATTCTGCTGCAGCACGGCAATGCAGAGCCTGCTTGCTACACGTGTCTTTTCCATTCTGAAACTGAAACCCTAATGGGAAACCAGCCTCTCCAAAAGCCTCACAAAGCAGCTAAAAAGTGTATTTCAGCACTTTTACACCAGACCTTGAAGAAATTAACATTATCCCGAATCTTTGTTCATCTTTCAAATGCAAAAGGCTGAATGCAGCCAGCCACATTTTAAAATCAAAACCCAAAAAAAGCAAAGGTGTGCACAGTAATGAAAGGAAAATGAATTCTTTAAAATTCTGTGAACAACTTGGCAGGTGGTTGCTGCATTTTAAATAAGAGTCATGTCATTTTCCACATAGTAGGCAAAAGAATGAATCCTAGAATCACAGACTATCTGAGGCTGGAAGGGACCCATAATGATCAGGTCCAACTCCCTGCTTCTCACAAGACTGCCTAAAACTAGACCATATGACTAAGAGCTTCGGCCAGATGCTCCTTAAATCTGACAGGTCTGATGCTGTGACCACTTCTCTGAGGAGCCTGTTCCTGTGACTGACCATCTTTTCAGTGAATAACCTGTTCCTAATGTCCAAGCTGAACTTCCCCTGATGTAGCTTCATTTAATTTCATTTCATTCCATTGTGTCCTGTCACTGGTGACCAGAGACATGACCAGGATTGTCCCATCCCAGGTGGAGAATGCGGCACATTCCCTTGCTAAATTTCATCAATGTGATTGATGACTGTCCAGCTCCCTGGGCTATCCAGATCTCTCTGTAAGGCTTCTCTGCCCTTGAGGGTGCCCACAGCTCCTCCTCAGCAGCAAACTTCCTTAAGGTACACTTCATTCCAGTGCCCAGATAACTTATGAAGACATTAAAGAGCACTGACCCTAAAACTGATTCATGGGGAACTCTACTGGTGACTGACTGCCAGGCTGATGTAACCCCATTTACTATAACCCCTTGAGCCCCACCTGACAGCCCTTTGCTTACTCCATGTCCTATGAACTTGTCTAGATGTCTGCTGAACAGTTTATCCAGGACATTGCGAGAGGCAGAATCTAAAGCTTTGATAAAATTAAAAGAAAAAAAAAA
>VZTI01004795.1:344589-357870 GCA_013397865.1 Struthidea cinerea
AAAAAGGCTTCCTTTGGTCAACTAGGTGGGTGACCTTGTCATAAAAGGAAGTTGGTTAAGCAGCACTTTCCCCATGTGAACCCGTGTTTGTTATGAACAATGACTGCCTTGTGTCTCAATGCTTTAAGTAAATCAGATATATCTGCAAGTTTAAGGTATATTTTCACCTCAAATGAAATTACTAAAAATTCCAGGTTACGAAAACTTCTAAGATCTAAAAACTGCCAAGCTATTAAAATATTTTTAGTTAGATAGACATATTCAAGTATTCCAGGTTTGCTGTTAAATAAAGTGTAGAATAGAACTGGGTGATATCACCTTTGACAGCAGCAGTATTTTCTGAGAAGCTACTGTTCTCACTGCAGTTTAAACAACTAGTTCTGTTTCATCACCACCTGTGCTGGTTTTGGCTGGGGTACAGTTAATTTTCTTCACAGTAGCTGGTGTGGGGCTGGTATGGGATTTGTGCTGGGAACAGTGCTGATAACAGAGTTTTTTGTTGTTTTTTTTGAACTCTAAGCAGTGCTTGCACAGCATTAAGGCTCTTTCTGCTCCTCACCCCACCCCACCAGCAAGGAGGCTGTGGTTGCACAAGGTGGGAGGGGACACAGCCAGGACAGCTGACCCCAACTGACCCAAGGGATCTCCCAGACCATATAGTGTCCTGCTTACTCTGTAGAGCTCAGGGAAGAAGAAGGAAGGGGGGAATATTCAGAGTGATGGCATTTGTCTTCCCAGCTCACTGTTACCTGTGATGGAGCCTCACTGTTCTGGGAAGACTTGCCTGCTCATGGGAAGTGGTGAATGATTCCTTGTTTTGCTTTGCTTGAGTACTCAGATTTTGCTTTCCCTATTAAACTGTCTTTATCTCAACCCATGAGTTTTCTTTCTTTTGCACTTCCCATTCTCTCCACCATCCCACGGGGAGCAAGCAGCTGCGTGGGTCTTAGTTGATCGTTGGGGCTAAACCCCAACACAACCTCACATGAAGTTGTCGACTAACAGGGAAAAAAAAAGAAAAAAAAAAAAGGAAAAACAGCTTGGTTTCTTCCTAACTAAAAATAGCCCAAACCTTGAAACACAGTGATAAGTTCCATTTTTATACTTCAACACAGTGACTAACAAATAAACTTCGACATATAATAGATTCTTTGCCCTAATGCTAATTTTAAATGCAAAGCATGTTTTTAGAAACATTATTCTTTAAGCCTCCAGCACAATTAATGTAGCCTTATGTAACCATATAACAAATTTTTACAGTTTTAACTCATTTCCAGATTTCAAACCACATCTGATTTTACATAATCCTAAATTAAATATTACACCAGCTAATAAGTAGTATTTGAGGTTTTAACATAATGCAAAACACATGGAAATTGAAATTCTTGATCACTGGACCATTCATTATATGATGAGAAGCAGTAAAACCATTTCCTTATTTCCCACTCTCCCAGCCAAAACTAGCACCAAAGCTAACACCAAGGCTATTTTTCCCCAAAGAATAACGAATAAATTAATGACGGGGAAAAAATATTAATCCAGATAAGTTCCATTTTATTTCACTTATCATAAAATTGGGAATTTAAAATTGCACTACAAAAAAAAAAAAAAGGGCATTTTTCTCAATAGGTTTTGGACTTTTGGATGTGTTTAACATAGCAGAATGATAAAGTTTGCTTTTCACTGTATTCTGAAAATAGGCAGTTCTGCTATGGACTTGTGGTTCTTCTATCCTTAAAAATTCTCAGTGAATTCAGAAAGTGTTTGAATTACATTAAGGAAAAAAATAATGATAGGGATCTTCAAGTAATAATTTATTTCAAAATTAATTTGAAAGCTGTGATGACACTACTCTCCAATTACTAAAAACATCTTTTGATGTTTAGCCAGATCTGAGTTTCTATTGTTATAAGTGGCAAAACCATGAAAATAATCTTCCAAGCTTTCTTTAAGCAGCACAGCTGAGAGAAAAAAAAGTGACGCTGCTCGTTCTTCCTTCTTTAGAGGTCATCCTACTCTAGGTGACTGTCTTGCAACTGTCAAACTTTCTGCAGTTCTTTCACTTGTTTTATCAGAGCTGGAATTAAATTTATCTTAGAAAAATCCAGCACAGTTCCACAAAAGCCTTTAAGTGCACACACCTCACTTAAATCACCTGAAGACCATATATTTCACTGTAGGTATCGCTGACCAGCAATTTTCTGGAAGGCTGGGAAAACAGAGCACCAGTATATCAGTTTATATCAACGCTACTCTGTTCTGGCAGATAAATACTTTAGGTTTACTTTTAAAAAAGACGATTGGAGTGCTCAGAATTGGAAATATGACAAATAAAACTGGACGATTGATGTGAAGCAAAAAAAATATAAAAATTTTTAAGATACACCTATCACAACTTAAACTAGAAATATCAAATATTAAATGTCTGCGCTCTTACCAAAATTTCTAGCACGGCTGGGACTTGGATTGTCAGCGTCACACTGACCTGGAAAGAACTGCTAGTAAATAGCATCAGCTATTTATATTATGCCTCTCCCATTGCTCTTTTTCCCATTTCCCATTTCAATGTTGATGGTGTGTGAGAAACAGCTGAAGGGGCAACTGCTTGTGATGCAGTGCAGACTTGTCTTGTTAACACTGCATCTGCTCTCAGGGTCCTTATATAAGGGAATTGTACAGGGACTCAAGAAATGGTACAAGAAAACATCTGTACCATCCATCTTTCCCTACACTTCCTCCTCTCCAGCTCCATTGCTTCCACTTGGGACACCAAACCCAGCCCTATACCAAAGTGCCACACAGCTGTAGGCTACTAATAGGTAACTAATGAGGATTAGGACCTGACGAGCCACAGCACTGCACAAGGAAGGACTGCTGAGTGATGGCTGCTGCTTCTGTTTGACACAGGCTGAACACATTTGGGCTTGACATGGGCCATCTCTCAGCATCATTTCTTTGTCCTGTCACTGACTGCCCAAGCTCTTTGGTTCAGTTACCTCTTCAGGCTGTTCTTCACAGCTTGATGTAACTTGGTGGGGAATATTTTTTTCTTTTCCCTTCAGGTCTTCTTCGTAATTTACTCACATTTTTCATCTGGTAGGTCACATAAGGAAAACCAAGTACTTTGCTGGAAAAGCCAACCTGTTTGTAAGGGTGAGGACAACAGAACTGACTGTTTCTGTGCCAACAGCCTGTCAAGTTCTTCCCTCCCCTGCAGGCATCACAAACCCCATGCCTCAGTGGACAGACAAGTTCTCCTACAGTCAACCAGAAGACAGTCTGGATTCCTACAGCCCAAACAATGCCCCCCATACCCACAGGAAGCTGGTTTCCAAATAGGACGTGGTCAAGCAGGCAGTCTTGGGTTCAGCTTGATGGTGTAGGTGCTCACACCCAAGTGGCAACCATCAGGTGTACCACTATGGTACTGTGTGTATACACAAGACCTAGTAATTTCCTGCTTCTCAGCATCTTTGTGCCAGAAATGATGATATCCCCACCCCCACTCCTAGACAATGATTATAAATAATTATAGCAGGTTTAGCAGTGAGTCGGTTCAGATCCGACTGCTGGCCGTGCTCTTGGATAGTCAATATGAAAGGTTAACAGCAACAGAGATCTCACCAAATTTTAACATTGTATAAACTGTTTGATCATGTAAGGACACTTTAAAAAAAGGATGTAAAACCAATACAATTCCTCCACAGAGAGCAACTCCCAGTTGCAGTGTTATGATCTATGACTTGACAGCACTTCATCATCTTGTGCAGGGTTTTTCTTTTCTTTTTTTTTTAATACAGTAGCATAGTTTTATCTTTAACAATAGACTTAAGTAAAATTAAGTCATTCATTTTCTTAAATGGTGCTGCATCGCCAGCACCCTATAATTATTTTAGTGTATGAATGCAATAGTTGAGAATAAAAGTCTTAAATTTATGCAATCTTACAGCACCTTTGGCATAAATCATATGCTCCCAGACATTTTGCAGGATAATTTGGCCTGTACAAAGCCTGCCAGCTCTTGAAAATGCCTTGTATTATAGACTACCCAGCAGAAGATTTGCTACATTTAATATACTCCTATCAGCCAGCATGATGCATTTAAATTCAATATAAATTATCGGAATAATAAAATAAGTTCCAATTAAGTCCAAATTGCCAGCCAACCAAAGCAAGAAGATCTTACCTTAAAACAGTTCGTGCTTGTAGTTTTTATTACTGTGTCATTCTTGCATATAATTGCCTACCTGCTACAGGAGAGTGTACAATTACAACACGTTCCCCTCTACGTAGAGCTGACTAACCTTCAGGCTTGTCTACTGAGAGCAGAAAACCTAAAGATCCTGAAATTCTCGAGGTGCCGTTTGTGAGAAGACCATGATTTGCCATGCTCGGGGCTTCCATCAGCTACAGGCATCCCACCCTTCCAGTGCAGAACGTTCCACTCTCAAGAGATGAGGAATGTGGTAAAGCTTTCATCCAGCTCAGGCACTCAGCTGTGGGGAAAGAGGAGACTCCTCACATGCTCAGAGCACAGATAATGCACGGCTTCCTACACTCATGCTCCAACCACGCTCCTGGCACAAGCAAGAACGCTGCCACACTGCAGCTAAAAGCTGGAGCAACAGAACTCTCTCAAACCAAAGCACTGTTTAACCTTGTTTAACCCATTTTGTCCTCGCCTCAGCACGGTGTTGTAGAAGGCTCTCACCAGTCTGCTGAGTGACTCCCACGGCAACCCTCAGAAGGACTGAAAAGTCACAAAAAGACATCAAATATGCAAGATAATGTCCCCGATAAATGTGAACTACCTAGCACTTCTCGGATGTTCTATCAAGTTTTTGAAACTGGGTAACAAATAGATGATTTGGGGTTTTTTGAGAGAAACTGTCAAAATAACTCTTCAGAAAAACATAGAAACTTCACCTCCCAAGTGCAACGAGGGTTGGCAATGGTCCAAACAGAGAATACTGACTAACTTTTGAAATTTGTCTGCTTTAAAGTTCTGAAATTCACACTTAAGGTTAATTTGTAAAACTGCCAATTATCCACAATCTTGTCACAAAATCTTTTAATATAAAAAAAGGGAAATATATTCAAGTCTTTATTTCATAAGTCCATAAGTTCAAAAATGTTGGCCTAAACGTAGCTCTATTGATAGAGTTCATTAGTGCATCTATTTTGAATCAAAAGAAACTACAAAGAGTGGTTTTGGGGATGAGACAAAAGACTAGAACTGAGACTAAATAAATTTGTCCAATTGTCTTGAAGGGGAAGAAAACTTTAAATTCAACTTTATACTCAGCAACAGCTTCGCAATTTTTTTCCTAGTTAAACTGGACTCCTTGTTCTTGATACAATAAATATAATTTTTGATACTGGCTTTTGTGGTTGAAAACGTTACAATTTCGGGGGAGGGAGGTGGGGGGAAAGGCTTTGGGGTGAGATTCAATCACTAAACCTTAACAGAACCAGTGACTCATGCAGGAAACAAAGGAAGAAACTAGTGTTCCAATAATCCTACTTTAAGATTAAAACCTAGAAATAAAAATCTCCCTTAATATATGCAAGGATAAAGTGATACTATGTACCTTTAAAACAAGGTGCAGAAAGCGCATTTCAACATACGCTTCTTTACCCAAATGGCACTGATCCATCATCATACCCTCAGCTGGTTGTTCTCGGAGATATACTAACACTCAAAATAAAGAAGGCACTAAAGTTCCTGAGAGTGACAGGAAACCCAGCAGAGTAAGAAATTTTAGACAGAGTTATTTACAGATATTTTCCTGTGAGAAAAGAATGGTAAGAATGTAGCTTGAACATTAACAAATCCACTAAAACATCAGTCTGCCTGGTGGAGTCAGCAGATTTGGAGGGGGATTCGGTGGGGCTGGAAATTCAAACTTTAGCTTGTAATCAGAAAAATCCTACTTTAGAAATTTGAACCAGCAGCTAGAAACATGTAATGTAATATAGAGTTCTCCTAAAATGGTACCCAGCTAGAGGGACCTTATACTATGTGAAGCCTGTGACTGTTTAGCTAAAAAAAAAAAAAAAGTCAATGACACTGAAGCTCTTTATTATTCTGCAGGGACCTATTTGTAAGTGAGTGACATGGACAAAATCTGCAAATCTGCATTTCCTTCCTTTTCTTTCCTTGGGAAAGGTGCTGCAGATCATGTGTGCAATTCCTCCATTAGGATGCTGACAGAGCAGAAGTTTATCTGAAATAAATTTCCAACTGAAATAGACTATTCTATTCTAAAGATACACTCATGGAAAATAAATTAGATCAACTGAATTTTAAAATAACATCATTCAAAATGCTTATTCAGATTGTTTAGGAAGCAGTTACGCAGAATGCGTAGGTAACAGTTTAAATGAATCAGTTACTAGTTACTAATATTTTACTCTCTAGTAGGAAGGCACTTGAAGTGTGGGGTTCTACAGGAGATCCAGCCCTTAATCCTGTAAATAGCCAAGAATTTCCTTGACAGCTTTAGAAATGAGAAGCTCAGTACAACGCAGGAAGCCCAGAATTAATGGCTTCCCTCTTGTTTTAGCACAGCAGAGACATGCAAGACCTGTTTCATGTTATTCTCTCAAGGCACCTTCACATGCCTCAGGAACATCCCTGTGTAGCCCTGACTTTCTGGAGTACCAGCAGTTTTTCAGAGAACGCTGACAAATACAGCACACCATACAGCAACTGCTATGTGGTTCAGCCAAGGAGCAGCTCACATGTAAGTCAGTTCACGCTTCTGGGAGAAAAAAAAAATTATTAAACAAGCAAATAAATAATGAAGATGAAGGAAGAGATTTGGGGATTATTAGGGAATATTTATTTGGCAGGAGAAAGCAGAGAGGACTTGATGAGACTTGTAAGAAATAAGTCCATTAAAAACATTGTTAGCAGAATGAACCAATTAAGTCCACATCCCCAAAGCAAGCTGGCAATCAGTTTTCAACACCTGTTTTCAGACCAAGGCTTGCAGAGTTTAAACACGTAGTTTAAAGTCATCTCCCCAGAACCTCTAGGTCAAGAAACACAAGGTAAAAATGCACTTTCAGGACTGCTTACTGTGAGCATTAGCCATAGCAGATGTGATTTTCAACCAGCAGCATTCAGCACCAGGTGGAGGAGAGCTGGGCATTCTGTCCTGCATGGAGCATATCAAAGCCACGTGGCCAGCAAGTCGCAGACTGCTGAAGAGAGCAGGTCCCTCCTGACTAGTAAAAGTAAGAAACAGAAAGGTCCATCCAAGATAGTCATGAATCTATATTTATTTAAAAAAAAATCACATTTCCTGTAACTCAAAATGTGCTGAGCATTATTTATGAACTGGGACATAACACCTGCAGCCCCTCAGGGCTTCCTAGAGTCTCATAAGGATTTCCAACTAGGATCTCCTTGACTTACAGGATCTAAAGTAAGCATCAAAAGTAGTCATTTGAAGCATTTATTTCAGACTTTTTATTAACAGGCACTCTGTAGTGTAGGACATCCTTCCTGAATAATTAAAACATAGAAAGGTCACATACAGTCCTCATCAGCAGAGAAATCCAAGAGCCCTGAGGTGGAGGAAAACTTTTTTAAACTTTACACAATAGAGTTATACTGCATCCAGCTAGCACTCTTTCTCCGTAGGCCACCTGGCAAGATCCTGCTTTCACTCTGAGCTACCAAAGCAAATGAGAATTTTGTGAAGCTGTATTTGCCAATGCCATTGTCTCCCCTTGACAAATTCGTAGATGATACAAAATCAAGAAGATTGGCTGATACACCAGATGGCTGTGCCACCATTCACAGGGACCTTGACAGGCTGGAGGTAAGAGCTCACAGGAACCTCATGAAAAGTGACAAAAGGAAATGCAAAGTCTTGCACCTGAAGAGGAATAACCCATGCAGCAGGATATGCTATGGGCAGACAGACTGGGAAGTGTCCTAAGCCCATGCATTACACAGAGAACTAACACTGCAAAAGGAGTTGCATCCACTGTCTCTTTACAAAGGATTTAACAAAACAAACATGACAGAAAAAAGAAAAATACCTGGAAATGTCGAAGTGCTGTGCAAATGCCCTTGGCATTTTTTGAGAGGGAAGAATAGAAGATGACAAGTCCAGACAGAAGTATTTTGCTTTAAACTGTCTTAGACTGTACAAAATAAAGTTGTATTTGCACAACAGAATTCACAATATGCACCCAGTGCAGAAATGAGGCAATATACAATGGCATGATGCTTTCAGTCCTCAGATGTGCAAACAGGAGCTTTGCATCAGTGAGCACAGACGTCCCACGACTTCATTCTGTACATCCAAGGTCACATGGTTTATTTTGGCACATAGATACACACATGTGGACTACATGTGCAGGTACAAACCAATCTGGACTTGAAGGCCTATTCTGTTCCCTGGAATAAGTTTCTCCTCCCAGTGGTCCAGTAAGTTAAATCTACAGGCATCGTAGCCTGAGGAGAGTAAGACCTCTCTTATAGAGAACCAGAGGGTAGCAAAGAAACACTGTAATTAATATCTATTTTAGACCAGTTTGTGGGAGCAAGATAGAACCAGGCTAAGAGTAACTCAGAACTCCAAGCTGACTCCCAAGTCCAAATTAGGATGCCCTGCCAAACTTGCAGGAGTCTATCAGAGACTCTAATCATGGAGGACTATAAGGAAAGAGCAAAGGCACTACCAGGGTTTTTTTGGGAAAGCCAAAGTAAGTGCAGAATTGGTGTCAGGCAGAAATGAAGACAGTGAGCAGAAAGAAATTCACAAAAGCCATTGATTCAAAATGCACACAAACCTAAAAACCAGCTGGAAAAAAACCCCAACAGATATACAGATAAAGTGTATTAGAATGAGCAGTGGTTTCATACCTGAAATAGTTTTTTAGGATAAGCCATCTAATGTATGATACAACTGTGACAGTCAGTGAGTGACATGGCACTAAAACTGCCAAAAGGAATAAATACGCTGGCATCCAGTGTTAAATCAAATGCTGATAAGGCTAACTACAGTGCAAAGGCATCTGAAAAGCAGAACATGAGAACAAAAAGGCTTAACCACTTTCTGCCAGCAAGTCTGCAAACCTCAACCTTCAATATTTATGCATCTTATGTGTGCCTCTTACCGAGGAACTGACTCTTGCTGCAATCAAAGGTGTAAGTACTGCTTTGGCTGCAGATCATCTGACAATAATACACATGCAATGCACACAAATGACATCCCCCTTAGCACTGAAGGGGCTGTGCTGCTAATGGGAAACGTGGTATTTGGAGACAATGATGAAATTCTAACAGCTGCAGCAGATTGAAGGGTGGAAGGGGGGAAAAGAAAAGAGAGAAAGCAGATAGAGATGGGGGGGAAACTGAAGGACTGGAGCCAAACTAACAGCTGGGTAAAAACAGCCTAAGAAAGAGGTATTTTTGGAGTTCCCACATCCTTCCCATCCCTCTTGTATTTTACCAGTTACAGCAAAAAAGTAGTAGTGCATAAATAAACTACTCAGAATTGTTATCATCAGCCCTGTCAGGTCATCATTCATCATGAATCTTCTTTATATAAGCACATAAATACGCCGATGATAAGCACTACAGAAAACACCGTAACAGAAAAATAAATGCAACGGTGACCAGAAAGTCAAGCATCCATCACTGTCATGTCCTACACAAAGGGGTTTTGCAGCTACCTAATAGTTTAAAATTCTTGAACAAGAATCATTAAAAAAAAAAGAGAAAAGAGGGGGAAAAAGTATTTTTTTCCACTCTGTGTGGGAATTATTGGTATCCAAAGGTTGGTGAGCCTACTTATTCACCTTTCTGTAGATGGTGAGGATTTTGGAGTGGGACTACAGGTCTTAAAGTCCATGTATGTGTGGTGTCAGCAACTGCAGTGGGTGTGTAATTGCTACAAACTACAAAGCCACGCTAGCCAGCAGCTACTTGCTGGCTAAGCAGGTAGCTAAGCTCAGTGGCTTGGCAGACAGGCATGCATGTGTCTCTGGGAGTCAGGCAACTAGCGGAACTGGATTCTGGAGAGATTAGGGTGGTCCTGGCCAACTTTTGGAGACACTCAAGTCTGGAAGTCACCTAGAAGACCTGCTAGTGGATGGATTCTACATCCAAGGCTAACAACTGGAGGATCCACAGTGCAGGGGGTGCAGGAATAGGGGGCTGTCTGTGCTTGTTTGTGAGTGACAGGGTCTATATCAAAAATGGAACTGCAGCCTTGGGGACTCATATATTCAGGTCATCGAGAAATCCCAGGCAAATGGCAATTTTCTCTTTTTCTGCCTCATGAAAACAAAAGCAAAAAACCAGCTCTTACCTTGACAAGGAGACAGTTTAAATACTCACGTCACCTACAAATTCCAGCATGTTCCTATTATGCCAGTTTGACAAGTTATTTAAGTATGAACAGAGGAAACCATCATCTACTAATGGGAGGGTAGGAATGGGTAGAAGATGGAGGAGTTAACTCCATGGCGACTTCTATACAAACTCCTTAGATGCACCAGAACACATATCCAGTGATGGCAACTTCAGTTTGGCTGTATATTCTGAAATTGCAGGGATATTTTTTAATTCTAGTTTGTACTAGTAAAGTTAGAGGGGTGGGAAGTGAGTGGAGATTCTGATTCTGGTCTCCAGGGCTGCGAAAAATAAGCTTGAAAGACTGAGCTTTAATGAGAAATAAAACAAAGGCAAAACAGCTTTCAAATCAAAAAGGATGAGTGGCAGAGAGAAAAGACAAAGCTTTACTGTGCTCCCTATCCCCTTATTTCCCATCTCTGTTTCCCTTATTTCATACAAAAACCAATCTTTCTTCCACCATCCTTCTGGTGCATCTGAATTTTTAGTGTAGAGGAACAAATAACCCAAGTAAACAACACATATAAAAGAAACTAATACCTTTGAAGACATTCTTCACATGGCTCAAAAGCAAAACAGAGACTGGCTTGGGTTTTTTCCCCCCCATCCCTTATTTCCACATTATACTTTTTATAATGAGCTTTGGAGTGGACAAAGAAAGAGCAAAGAAAGCAAGCTTACAGGAGACCATCCTTAAACACATTACAGTAATTATTTTGTGATTGTACATTTACTTTCTATTGAATTGATTCTTCTCATGCATACTTATAAGCTAAGAAGAACAGGCTGCAACTGGAGTTGCAGCAGCCACATTTGTTCTTTGTTCTGAAGGGAGCAGGATTAGAATAATGCATGCATGTTTTTCACCGCCACTCCTTTTTTTTTTATTACGTTTAATTACATTTTCAGACTATGCTGCCCTGTCCTATATATATACTTATGCTACATGAACAGACACAACATCTCTTTGTGTTGCCCTGCATCTTGGGCACTTGCATGCTCCTGATCAAACAATGAGCTGGCGGGAAAGGGAGCTGATCTTAACTCACTGAAGAAAGAGTTCAGTGAGACATGAAGATGCACAGTGGGATTTTTTTCCCAATCTGAGGTTATCAAAACAAGGCTCCAAAGGAGCCAGTGTCTCACCCAACACAGTTTTTTCCAGTGCTTGTTTGTGATTTTGTGGGGCAATTTTTGTTTTCATCTTATTAATGCAAATTGTACACCAAAATGCTTTATGTCGTTAGTGCTAACTAGAGACAAAAGCAGGAGGCACAGGCAGAGGGTCCCTCTCAGCTGAGCCTGGATATGAGAGGGAAACTCGCTGGAATGAACAGATACAGATTTCAGCAGTGCAGAGGCAGCAGCTGTTGCACTGACAGTAATTAGATTGAGGACCTGAGGAAGGGAAAGGATAGAGCCATGAAAGAACATGATGCCAAGGTACACACTCATTTCTGAATCAGCAGGTTATTGCAAGTTTTAAAGGTGGGGGAAATAGAGTAATTCCCGCAAGAATAACAGCATCTTACTTGTAGAGACAAAAACGTGTTCAAAAGCTTTTAAACAAGTAGTGGTGAGAATGTATTATGTGAAACAAAAGCAGAAAATGTTGAAGTTACTATATTTTACTCTTTTTTTCATGCCAACACCCTTTTTCTGCATACAGGCTACACAAAGTTATAAAAGAAAAATACAATCCCTCGTAACCGGCTGCATGAGAGGAACTTCATTTTGTCAAGTTGAATATGTCTCACAAGCAGCATCCCATCTAGCAGATGGAAATACTGAAGCAGAGGCTGACAAAACTACTGTACCATCATCACCAAGCAGTTTCAAGGACTAGGAACAGACTTTCCCACTCCCCCTGATTATGACCTTTTGTATTAACTGCTGTTGCCTTAGACAGCCAACGCACTTCTCCCGGTAAAATGCTCTTTGAAGACTACTGACTATTTCTCTCCCTCTTCCTTCACTCCCAGTTCCTGAAGTTTCCTGATGTAACAGACACTTCTCAAGACAACCAAGCAAGACTCAGTTGACCACCATCTGGAAGGCAATCAGAAGCTCCCTCTAGCAAATGAATATGAATCAGAACATGAATCCCATTCCTGTTCTGCAGCAGGATAGGAATGCACAGCTGTTACTACATCTCATTTCAGAGAGGCATCAGAAACTTGACATTCATGACCACCCCAAGCACATTCTGAAACTCTGCCCTGCTCAGGTCCTCACTGGCAAGCGGCCAGGCCTTGGTGGTTGGGACCACTGTGCATGAAATGTATCAGATGGCATATTGCCTTTTGTCATTTCTGGGAACTGGATTAAGCATGAGTACTGCTGCGACACTTCATCTTGCTCCCACTGCCCTCCTACCTCAAATGGAGATGGAGCATTAGTCTGTAGTCTTACAGAGATGCAGCCAGCCAACAGATAAAATACATCCCAGCCTGCACTGTAGCTCTCTGATGCAAGTGACACTGAGTTATGGAATACGTGATGACATTCCACAGCAGGCATATAAATGTAGTGCAGCATGTTCACTAAAAAGAAACACCCCTAAACTATAATTCCTTGCTGCCTCATCTTTCAAATGAAAGAGGTGTTGTTTAGCACTTACACATTAGTAAAAGTCTTGGGAGAAGCTGCAATAGCCCAGGTTATTAAAAACAAGACTATAAAAAAACTCGGGAAGGCAAGAGTAGCAGGGTGAATAGCAAATAAGTTTTTAATTAGAAGTTATTCCTTCAAATGAAGGTTTGTGGTGATGCCTTTTCCTGGTCTTAAAATCAAGAGTCAAACACGGTTAGAAGGGAAAAAGGGATTTTACCTTGAGTATTTATTTTAAGGATCCTTAGGTGCACGACATCCAGGTCGAATGCACCTCCATGCACACCGCAATG
>VZTI01004795.1:357938-370454 GCA_013397865.1 Struthidea cinerea
AGCCCAAGAATGTAGGGAAAAAGCACTAAGAATACAGAATTTGTAAAAAGGCGTAACAGGGGTTTAAAAGAATAGGCAAAAAATCATCATGGCATCATTTCCCCCCTTTTAGAGACTAACACAACTCTACCTTGTCTAGTCTCTACTCTACATTACCCGCAGAACCAGTTTACACAACCGGCTGCTCCACAGGATATTACACAGATAATAACTACAATTACAGCCATTATAAATGTTTCTTTTACCTAGGCCCAGTTTGGTAACCATGAGGTGAGAGTATCAAAAATACGATCAAAGTTTAAGGTGTTATTTCTGGAAGCTACTTCATGTAGAATTTGAGTTCCCTTCCAAATTTCATCCTAATCTTTCTTAATTCTCCCATTTTGGTCCACATAAGAACAACAGCTAGTATTGACAATAGCACATACACCTCCTTGTACAGCAAGTATGAAATTGAGAGCTGTCCTATTTTGCACAACTGCACGGGACAGACTGTCAACTTCCTCCAGTAAGGCTGAAATTGCATCTGCAGTGTGCTGCTCAATACGTTCAGTGATGGCCGAGATGTTTACAATTGCTCTCTCCAGTTCAACCACTCCGTAAGAGGGTATGAGGGCTCTGACAATGCTATGGAAAAGTGTGGGACATTCAATGAAAAGATTAAGAGATCTTTTTCTCCTCTCATTTGGTTTTTCAAGATGGTCAAATATTGTTATATTCGGGACCACAGCCCTAATGGCACAAGCCTGGTCTTTGTTCACGGGCATAACTTTCCAGGCCTTATCGCCACATATCCAATACAACCCCATCCCATCTGGGTCACCATCAACTGATGCCTTTTCCTGGTCTTAAAATCAAGAGTCAAACACGGTTAGAAGGGAAAAGGGATTTTTACCTTGGTATTTATTTTAAAGATCCTTAGGTGCACGACATCCAGGTCGAATGCACCTCCATGCACACCGCAATGCCCACACCCAAAAGATCTGGTATTACATTTTAGGTCTTACTAATTAGTATATCTATCAAAAATTCCCCAATGGGAGGCTTAAGTGAGCCCCCCTCCCCAAGGAACCTTCCCCTGGATGGTTCTATCTTAGTTTACAAAATGTGTTCTGGAGAGGACCTTGGGGTCTGAGGCATATTGCTCCCTAACTACGAAACCTCTAAAATAATTAGTCTCCTAGCTTAACAAACAGGTCCAAGAATGTAGGCTAAAGCACTAAGAATACAGTCCTTTAAAAAGGTATAACAGGGGTTTAAAAGAAAAGGCAAAAAACCATCATAGCATCAGTGGTTTAACAGGTCAAGTCAAAAACCATGGCATATTGGCTGCAGGAGATTTTTGGCTTCTTATTTGCAACAGGGACTTCACAGGTACCTACATCAGGTCACTTAGTGCTACCAATGCTTTGTGATCCCACATCTAGACAGGGAATGGTAATAAATACCCTTCTTTATGACACACTTCAGTTGTACACACCAGCAAAGCTTCTGTCCTTCCTGCATCTATGAATTAAAGCTCAGGTAGCCTACAGGAAAGAGTGAGAAAAGAAAGAAGAAACGGGGGGGACGAAGGGGAAAGAAAGGTTTAGGTGGTTTTTTCATTCTTAGCTGTCTGACCACCACATTTGCATAGGCCTTTTGGTTTTTATTTCCAAGAACATTTTGGCGGTTCCCTGTTCCAGCTGTAGTGAGCCAGAAGCTGACGCAGCATCTTTGTTGCGGACAACCAGCGGGAAGTTTTGAGCCAATGAAAACAGCAATGTCCATGTACACTGTATGTTGGAGAACCAGCCACACAGCGACTATGGAAATGAGCCCTTTGGCCAGAGGCGGGATTTACATAAGGAAGAGAAACACTACAGTTTCAATCAAAAGCTCAACAGTTTCCCCAGCTGAATGCTGGAGACTATTCTAACGAAAGACTTTTTCCATTTCTGCAGCTATCCCTTAAGTTATTTCGTCTGAACTGAGCCTGAGTTCAGTTCTGGTTACAGTTCAAAAGAAAATTAATTTGTTATGTGTATCTTGAAGACCCTAGTGTCAACAATTTAATTCTTTTTTGGTTTGCTTTGTTTTTAAATGATGAAAGTCTCGCAAAGGTGCAAGGGTATCTCCTGAAGCACTGCATTTTGACACACGATTGGAATGCTGGACTGTAGCTGACATGCATCAAAGCAACTGAGTGCACCGAGCCACACCATGTCACACAGTCTGAAGCTGCAGTCTCTATTATTGCCTCAGAGATCTCCACTCAGAGCTGCATTCTGCAGCACAGATCCAGCCTCAGACGTACCAACAGCTTCCAAGCCGCAGCCTTTGCCTGCAATGCCCTTTAACAATGCCTACAGAAAGAAATCCAAGAAGTGGAAAGCAAGGCTATAGCTCTAATGAGCACTAGCGACTGCATGGGCAGAGCACACTGACCACAAAGCACTACTCAGGCAAGTACTGCCATCAATAGGCCAATGAAGACTTGGGGTCATTTGTCTACACCTCGGTTTTGCCAATGTAGACATACTGTCTGCCTCAATCCCACACTTAAATTGGCACATATTGGAAATTTATACTGTGTCATCACATCAGCAAAATTCAACTTGCCAATGTGTATCTTTCCACTTAAAGAACTGATTTAAACTGCAGCTCCAACAGGAAACTTTCTGATATACCTTTACAAATAAAAAGGCTTACAGTATAATAAATAAGCTGCCATACTGAGCTCCTGTCTGGTTATTACTGCATATCCACAGTGCACTTACAGCATTATGCTTTTTTTTTTCCCCCAAGTCTTACAGTTCCAATTTGTTTTCCATGATACTGAATGGCTCCTATTCCCGAGTTTGCTTTTTGCAAAGCAGCTCCTGAAGCGTAATTCACTTGGTTGACACAGTTACACTGAAGTAGCTTACTGATATTCCAACAAATTACTTGCCAGTCTGCACAAGCCTCCTGTTTTTCATGTTTACCTGCGGAAACATCAAGTTGTTCTACCACAAAGAAATTCCTTTTTTTACAATCTCTTCTCTCCTGAGAAGTTCCGACTTCGAATTTTTTCTCAGGCTGCCTTATACAGTTGAACCATTAGCACCCCCCATCTTCTTTTATCATCTACACAACCTTGAGTGCTACTTATCTGCTTTATAGTTACTGTATCTACCCCATGAACTTTAAAAATGTAAACTTTTAACATCCAAGAAAGCAAACGGTGAAGAATGGCAAGACTGCAATCTAATTGTGAAGAAAATCCAAGGAAACTACTGTTAGTGACATGTAACATCTGTAATAAGACCTGGGCCATCCACAGAAAACCTTTCTAACACTCAGCCACTTCTTTTCCCCGACCCAGACATGACAGCATTAAGAAGCTTAGTTAAAGGCTTTCAATTTGATACTAAAAGAGCTGATGTTCAATCAGTGCAGAGCCACTCTAAATAAAACCATTGGCAAAATAAACCAGCACTGGGTACGACAGCTGGCCATCAGCAGAGCCAGTGAGCAAAAATCGAACCTTTCCAGCAGAAGTGAGGACTTTTCATGTCACTGTTAAAAGGGTTAAACACATCCCCAGGCATTCTGCTTTTCCTATATATCTGATGGAGTTTAGAAGTATCAGCTCACTGGTCCACCTTCAAATACACCTGGTTGTTCATGGCGCAACTTTATTTGTTTTATATTAATAACAGTAATTGCTATAATACTGTATAGGCAGAAGTGAAGCAGCAACTCCTACACTACCTGCTGGCTGCTTAAATTAATTTTTCCTGAGGTCTCTTCTTCCCACAAACTGGCCCTGGTTCTTGTGTTTGCTCTCAAATCCAACTGAGCTTGTATTCTGTGACTCAGAGGTGCTTTTATCTGCTGAGCACTTCCTTCACTCGTCTGTTACAGCTGAAAGCCTGCAAGCTTTCACAGCCTCCCTATCTTAGACAAGCTTCTACAGCCCTAACTATTGACAAATAAACCCTTTTCTTGCATATTGCATTATGATTCAATCAGAAAGGGCCCTGTTAATTCAACAGATAGGAAATCAAAGGACAAAAATTAATTTATGGGCTTGCTCCAGGAAATGTCAAGACATGGATCAAATATCAGTAGTAAAGGCAGGCATCTTCTTATCATTTGGGAAGCTCACAAAACACAACGGCTGCAGGTTTAACATTTCTCATGCAGATGTCTGTGTTACTTCTGGCCCTGAGGAGCACATTAGCCACAGTCACTAAATGCAGGGCTTTAAAATAGGGAATGCATCCATCTTAAATCTCTAATACAGGACAACAACAGAATTTTCCCTAACCTGCTTTCCCCCACTTTTCATCCAGAAAGTCAAGACTTCCACAAAGCTGTTGCACTTTACCTTGAAATTTACCTTCTCTCTGTAATTGTTCTCAAGATCTCAGGGCTTGCTTAGCTGGGTACAAGAATTCTCAATGAGCAACCTATCTGATTTGAAGCACAAGGCTTCTGGATTCCCTCCTAATTTCTGGGTGGTAGAGGGTTTAAATCTATACCAAGCAAGGTGCCACAGTTCTGCATATGTACACAGTTTAAGAAAAAGATTCCCAGCAGTCAGGGGAGAGGAAAGAAGAGGGACAAAGCAAGGTATGCTTCAGGTTCAGCTTACATCTGCTGAAGGTGAATTATGGAGACATCACTGGAAAGCAGAGGAAAAAGTATCTACACTGAATCAGCTATTACCCTGCATGCTTTTTAATCCTGGTAATCAGGCACACAAAAAGTTTTGTAAAATCCCACTTAGATAATCAGTCTCTTTCTCATCAAAAGTAAAAATCGTCCTGCTGCCAAGAACATGCCTTTTTGTTAAGACAGAAGTTTAGTTTTCAGTAAATTTATCTATGAATAGAGAGTAACTATTTGGGATTTGAGGAATTTCTATACTGTCAGTCTTCATGACTGCAGTGAAATACCATAATTTCTCTTCAAGGCTCAGCTCGTGCAGTCCTGCAGTGGCACAGGTTCAGATATGTTTTTTCAAGTGTTTCAGAATCCAGACATTATTGTTTCAAAGCCCTCTCTGTGCGCTCAAACTTCAACAGAAAATAACCCCCAGTGATCTCACCAGAGAAACAAAAAGAAACACTAATTTTAAGTTGTTCCATCACATCAGGGAGGGATGACTTATGCTTTAAAAAATAAGTAGTAGAGAGTATTAAAAAATCCATTTTCATCTGCCAAGCAAAGACATGTTTTACCCAAGAAAATCTATTCTCTAGATGATAACCTCGAAGAGCAATATAAAGTGAGTCTGAACTGTTGTCCAGACAAAACCTATTTCCTGACCAACCCTTCCAACCTACATCTCAAACACATGCAGCCTCATACCATGGTCAGGGAATACACTGATGAGACAGTATGTCCCAGGGCATTAGAATTACTGTGGCTGGAAGCTGCACTGGATTTCTTAATGAGCTGAAATCAGACTGTTAACAAATTACAGCTGAATCTGTGGATACTCTATTATGCTCTGACAGCCAGTGCACTCTCCCTGTAGGAACTATAAAAAAATGTGGGAACTGGGTGGAAATTTCTTCTATTAGCTCCCGGATCTCTGCTCTGTACCTGCCCCCAAATACGCTATGAAGCTGCAAACTATTGGAATTACAGATACCACCAATCACTGCTACTTGTCTTGACCCAGTAAAAAGCCAGATGGAGGTCTAAGCAAGAAACGAACAGAAGATAAGAGCAGCTGAGAGTGAGATTATTCCCAGCAATGTGCAATTTAGGTGAAGCCTTTGAGTTCCTGGCAAACTGCCCATGAGAATGCTGCTTAAGCCAAATTGAATACCTCTAACCCATGGTTGTTTACAGAAAGACAGCAGTTATAGAGCGCTGAAGGAATAAATGAATGGGACTAAAAAAACTGAACAAGAGAAGAAAAAGCCAGGACCAGACTTAAAATTTTACAAGTACTGTGAGTTTTCCTAGCTATGGCTGAGTTATCCATGACCCTGAAGACATTCTGAATACTTAAGTATTTACTGATTGTTGAGTCAATCATTCATTCAGCCTAATTTCTGGTTAAAATAAATTAAAAAATCAGAAATTTTAAAATTGTGAAAATTAAGCTGTTTTGATTTCTTTTTGATAGCCTCATACATACAGACTAATAAGAGATTACATACATTTGATTAAATGCCCATCAATCTGGCATGTCCCACATCTTAATTTTTAAGTAGCTTGTCAGTTTTACAGAAAGGGAGGGGGAAAAACCCATGCAAAACAGCATCTGTTCTACTTATAAAAGTTAACTATACCTATAAAAAGTGAATTTTTTCTTTTGTGTTCTTTTTTTTTTCCTACTCTAATTTCTTTTTTTCTCTTCCTATCCAATGGCCACAATGCTAAGAGGTTCAGAGAATCTATGAGCTGTATGCAAAGACAGAAAGAAAAAAAAATATGTACAGCTTGTGAGAGACTCTGTCTAGATCTCAGAACAGTTTAGTTTTAATAGCTTCTACACGAACACTGTAAAATGTTCATCCAATCTTTGGTGTGTTAGGTTTTTCAGGATTTTAGGAAGGCTTTGGATACCATCCCTCACAGCATCTTCCTGGACAAGTTGTCCCAGCTGTGGTATGCTTCTATGTGGTGACAGCTTCTAGAGGCACTTCACTTAAAATGGGTTTTTCCTTGAAGGTTAATTTTGCTTGCAACAGCTTGTGGCGAGGGAAGTGGATAGAGCAGGTTCACACTGTGCCGGGTGAAGAACTGGCTGAAGGGCAGAGCTCAAAGGGGTGTAGTGAATGGGGCTACATTTGGCTGGTGACTGGTGACCAGTGGGGTTTTGCAGGGCTCAGTTCCAGGGACAATGCTGTGCCATGTGTTTCTCGGTGATCTGGATGCAGGAGCTGAATGCACCATCAACAAGTTTGCTGTCGATGCTAAACCAGAAGGTGCTGTTGATTCTCTGAAGGGACAAGAGGCCTTGAAGAGGAATCTGCATAGAGCATTGGGCAATCATCCCTGGCATGAAATTTAACAGGAACAAGCGCCGGATCCTGCACCTGGGATGGAGTAACTGCAGGCACAAGTACAAACTGGGAGAGGAGTGTCTGGAGAGCGCCCTGCAGGGAGGGCCCTGGGGGTGCTGGTGGGCAGCAGCTCAGTGAGAGTCAGCAGGGTGTGCCCGGGCAGCCCAGAGGGCAAAAGCCGTGTCCTGGGGGGCATCAAACACGGCAGCACAGCCGGGCAGAAGGGGGGATCATCCCCTGTGCTCAGCGTTGGTGCGGCCTCACCCGGAGTGCTGGGAGCACTTCTGGGCCCTCCAGTGTAAGAGGGATGTGAAGGAGGAGAAATGCATCCAGAGGAGGGCAACAAAACTGGGAATGGTTCAAAGCTGCATAAGGGAAGGCTCAGACTTGACATTAGGAAGCACATCTTTACTGAGAGGGTGGTCAGACACTGCAACCCCCAGGCTTCCTCGGTAAGTGATTAATGCCCCATTCCTGTCTGTTTAAGAAGCATTTGGGAAATGCCCTTAATAACAAGCTTTAACTTCTGGCCAGCCCTGAAGTTATCAAGCAGTTGGGCTAGGTCATAGTTTTAGGTCCCTTCCAACTGAAATACTCTATTCTATTCTGTTTCTTTTCTAACTTTTGTCTTTGAAGCTTCTTCCAAGACTCCTGAAATCCTACATCCCTGTCCAGTTATAATTAATACAGCGTAAAGCTGTGCTATCCCCATTTTAGATCCTTGCCACACCATTAGCTAGAACTCCTTATAAGCTGTTAGCTCCAGAGTAATTTTCAGATCAACCGGTTCTGTAAGAATGCTATTAGAACAATATATTGGGTACTTAAACAAAACCAAAGTAAGAATTTGTCAGGAACATGTGTCAACCAGAGGCTATAGCGAACAGAACTATTTTTCATTTTCATCTCATTGTACTGCACTGCCTGTCATTGCTGGCCCCAGTCACATCTTTGCCACAGTGATGCATGAACTTGTCACCTCAAAATTGGACTGCTGCGACCTACACGGAGCGATGCCATGCAGGCCCTGCAGCTGGCACGGAAGGCTGAGGCTCATTTATGAGGTGACACGGTGCCACTTGGGCACACTGGGCTCATGTTTCAATGGTCTGTACTTGTAAGTTTAAAAATTCAAGGTTCTGGTTTTAATAATTACAGCCAAACTACATGAGAGGGAATTATCCAAGAAACTGAGCCCTGCTGACAACTGCTGCTCTAACAACTTGGCCTTGGAGATAAACTAAACCACCAAAGAGGGGAGTCTCAAAGACAGGTTCTAGATTTAGTTTGTTCATTTCCACTGAGAGTCCAGCACAGTTCAAATTCATTTGGACACACAGGGACATGCTTCTTCATTCATCCCAACTCTAGCAAAAGGAGGTGTTGGAGATAAGGTGTGACTGCCTTATAAACAGTCCTTTCATCTGCATTTCATTTGCAGCTACAGGAACTATACCACAAAATATGCTCTTACAGGCTTTCAATAAACACATTGCTGTTAATAACAAAACCAACTACCCAACCAAAAAAAAAAAAACCCAAAAAACCAAAACCCAACAAATGAAAAATACCTATCAAGCAAAGCTTTTTTCAACAAATCCCTTTACCATGCAGATATTCTGGACATCTCACTTGACCACTGAAGTAACTGAGAGCACAGGATTTCACCTAGTAGTTTCTCTCTGACGACGATAATTTGTAGTTCCCTTTTCTTGGAAATGTGTTTTGCAAAGTCTTGCCAATTTTACTTCCACTTAAGGATGTTCAAATCCATTTTGAACCAATACACTCACCAGAACTTCACGAAATCACCAGAGGAATCATTAGGACATAAATCACACACTACCTATCACTATCATGTATGCGTCTCTTGGTTTATACATAAAAACACAGGTGGCCTCTTTCAACACGAAATATAATTTACATAACCAGAAAAAACCAAAGAGGTGCCACTGACAATCTTGTTCTCTTCCTCTAAAAACATGCAATTTATGTGCATTGTCATAATTCAATAACCTACCTCTTGATAAATCTTCAAATGTTTCTACACTCAACGCTTCTAGTACCATCTTTTTGGGATCCACTGAAAACAATTTCCATTATTAAAAAAACTGAATTTAAAACTATCCCAGATATTTCTTGTCTAAGGTACCTCCTACAACTAAGAACACATGTGAGTCATGAATAAATACATTTCAAGCAGATTTTGCTTCAAACAGAAGAACCTGTAAGACTACTTTAGGAACACAGTTGCATAGTGCAGATGTGCTGATCCACAGCACCCTATGTCACTGAGAAGCGGGTAGTATCTGAGTGACTTAGATACCAGCATTCCCACTAAAGATTTCCCATGATGAGCTCATCTGGGAGAAGTTCATGAACTGTATGACTCATGTCAGAAATAAATCTTCTTGCAAACACATTTCTTCTTAGGGGTTTTTTTGTGGTTCTTATTTTAATAGGGTTTACAATCACTGTTTATGACCCAGAATAAAAACTGCTATGACAGCATTGGTTATGGGAAGCTGTAACTAATCACAAGTCAAAGCTGATCAAAAATAAAACGCTTGTAGTTTTGTCTCATTCTTAAAGAATGACCTTATTGTGCAACAAATAAACTTTTTGTGCACTGTTCCCTCTGCCCTGCAAAATCCCCCATAAAAATGAAACATAATATTATGCCACTTGGCAATGCATCAGGACTTATGGCCTATAAAGGGACAGCTAAAGGCCGTACCAGATGCTTCTTCATCAGAAAACTAAGAGAAATTGGAGCAAGACAGAAGAGGCTTTTGTTATTGCTAATGCTTCCATGTTTGTTCCACCCTTAGGGAGGAAGAGACCATTACATTAGTGCTTCACAGACTTAACTAACTGACAAGGAGAATTTAAGCTATTTAGACCACCAGCCAAACCAGTGCAGTGATGCTGTTGCAGAGAGCAGTCCAATTAATTTCATAGTGAAAGAAGCACAGGCAAACAGGCAGTACCTACTGGCTGCTGCAGCTCTTCCACTGGGAGAGTATTTCTCAACCGGTCTTCCAGAGACAGTGGGATTATGCAGGAAAGTTCTTCTATTCTCCTCCTGTGACTTCCTCATACACAGCAACACCACACTGCATAGTAGAGGAAAAATCACTCCACAGTCCTCATTCCACCCAGACAGACTGCAGTGGAGTATAGGAAGATAGCCAACATCTTCCTCACACTGCACAGGGAAGAGATTTGAGGTGGAAGAGAACAAGACTTATGTTCCTACCACAGGATTTTTTCACCACCTTGATTTGCTTCACTCTGTCTGCAGTGTGCTGATCAGCACAGCTCAGACAAGATCAAAATGAAAGCCAATGGTGCAGGAGAGGTAAACAGTAATGAATGGTAGCATAATTTCATGTCCAAAAAAACCAAAGCTTTATATTTTTGTAAAAGGACTATCTCCTTTAAATTCTCACACACTAGAGGAAGCTGTAATGGACCAGCAAAATCTAAACTTCCGTAAGAAATTTTCTCCTGAGAGCATAAAGTAACTGCTGCCAGGACATTGCATAACCAGGCATAAAATGAAGCTAGCTACTGAAAAATGCTAGTCTTCCAATCACTCATATCGTAAATAGGAAAGCAAAAAGGGGAAAATACCAAAGCAAAGCTTAGTTATCTACTAGGACCTTTAAATATGAAACCTTAGTATTAAAATATAGAGAGTGCCTACTACAAAGAACCACATCCGCGGAAGGATGTCCTGTTAAGCAGTCAGGCTCAAATGGAATCTGCTCTCAAATGTCATCAAAAGAGCAGTGTCCTTCCACCAGCTCTATTCCCTAACATGCAGCCACAATTTCATCTATTAAATATTATGATAAAAATAGCCAGTGAAGGTTTATGGCTCCTTTTTGTCCTGTGAAGGCAATGCAGTTCAGAGAGAGGGAGCAGACATTTACCCTCGACTGTAAACCATCAAAACAATTTACAGCTGGTTTAATTTCTGCACACCTCAAAACAATGAGATTGCACAGTGACATTTTGGGGCATAACCACACACAACCCCACAACTAAGCCTCACAGGGAGAAAATTTAGCCCTTGGCAACTTCAGTTTTGTTTGTAAGTGAAGCCTACTTAAAATCTCTCAATTTGCAGGACTGGCAGCTAGGGACAAAATAAAAATGCTACAGTTTGGCTCCTTCTTGTGATCCAGAACCAATAACAGAAAGAAAAATGTTCTACTACTGCATTTTTTTTAATCCCTTCTATGGAAATCCAGCTTTTACTACAGCAGTTGTCTGGCGCTGTCCAAAAGCCAAGCAGCCCGGCACTTTGCAGAACTCTGAACAAGAAAACTAAGCAAGCATCAATCATTTTCAAAATCTGCCCCATCAGTCAGCACAGGCTGGTGAGAATGTTTATGTTATGTCCAAAATTGCCAAAGAAGTGTCAGAGATAACAGATATACTCTGCAACATAAGAAAGAAATCATGGCAGAAACCGAGCAAAGTCACAAAACCTGCAGCACTTTCACGATATCACAACAAAAAGAGATAAAGCTATTCTGTTCCCAGTGGCTCCAGCTTAGGCCTTTTTCTCCTCAAGCCTTGGAGAAGTGCAATCCACAGTTTGGCATCAGAGTCAGCATCACAAGCCAAACCACACAGTCCACTGTCTGAAATCCATCTCTTTTTTGTCTTCAAAATAATAAATTATACCATTTTTAAATCTTATTGCTTGAGCCTATTGCTTTATTATTTTAATTCTTCTCTCCACCTCTGAAGCTAAAGAAAAGCTTTTGACAAAATCAGACAAGATTTCCTTGTAACTACACAGTTCCAGAAGCTTAGCTTGAAAGAGAGAACACTATGCCCTTATAGTCACTACAAAATTGCAAAGGTGCAAAATTTCCTTAAGAGAGGCACAGGTTGATTTTCAAATCACATCATCTGTGCATAGGGAAAAAAATATCTGATCCTAAGTCAGAAAAATCAGCTTTAATCTCTTACACAATTCATAAGAGACAGAGTTCCTTTCTTAAAAGTTTAATGACACTTTTTTATTACTGCTCCAGACACCATTCAAAGTTTTAGTGCAAATAGACATTTGATCACTCAGCTGCTGAAAAATATTGTTCAACACTTGTAGTAAGTGCAATGGATTCAAAACAGGAAGAGAGGAAATTAAACCCAAAAAGATACACAACCAACCAACTCTCAAGACAGAGTGTATTCTTACTTTAGAGCCAGAACAGATTAATATGACATCTCTGAAAATACACCCTTAAAACAACTTACATGGTTCGCCATGTATTTCACCATACTTTCTTAATAAAAATAAGTTATGTTTCCAATTTCAGGTTTAAGTCAAGAACTTCTTTGGCAATTTTCACATGAGCTGTGAAAATAGTAATTTTTAACTGCTTTGACCTTTCCTTTCTAAAGTCTTCATATTGGATTGTTTCCTGATTGCTGAGAGGATAGAATAACATCTGGAGGGACAGAAGTTGCCATTTTGAAGCTCTGCTACAAAAAAAAAAAAAAA
>VZTI01004795.1:370488-387011 GCA_013397865.1 Struthidea cinerea
AAAAAGATGGCTTTAAAGCAAAGCAGAGAATAAGAAAAGATCAACTCAAGTGTTTTGGAAGTTAATTTAAAATTACATACCAACAAAAACTATTAAATAAATTGTAAGTACTATAAGACAAACTTTTACTCTCTTGAGAAAAATTAAGAGATCTTTAACACATTCTCATCTCTGGCATCTCTCTCTTTGTTTCTTAAACAAGGTGGTTCAAAATACCCATCACAGAGGAAGCACAAGCAGTATGCCTTCATAGCTACTATAATGTGAAACTATTCTCCCTCTTCGACTGATGATCAGTTTAATTGCGTGATACAGCTATAGAGGCACAAAGATAGAAAATTAGAAGCTAGATTTTTAGGTTTTAAAAAAACTGAAGTAATTAAAGCAAATTAATTGCTAAAATAAACATCACATAATAGGCAGCTAACAAAACTCCTTTCTTCGGGTAACGAAGAATGAAAGCTGTTCTCATAAAGCTGGTTTTCTGGAAGAACTGAAGTGTTTCAGCTGCCCTCTAGTGTTAAAATTGACGCACAGGTAAGCCAAGAGGGAGGCTGAGAAGATGCTTGAGCTAAGAAATTAATCATTATGGTTTATTTCTAACCACTGTAAAACTAAAAATTAAGAAGTAGATTTATAAAATACCACTGGGCTAATTTTGTCTTTAAAAGTAAGGTATTCAAACCTCTCCTGTAATGTGCAATTCTGCCCCACAGCAACTACATGAAATTACAGGAGATCTTTTACTCAGCTTCAGCCCTGTATTTCAGCCTAAGGAAAAGTTCTGCTGGATGCTAAAAGACTAAATTATAAAACTTTAAAAGAGAAAAGAATCAATAATCTATTTCCATAACCCAAGTTGTAAGATAAGCAAATATTAAAACTAAAGAAATACTGTCTTTTATAATTCACTCCATTTAAAACAAACTGTTTTTACATAATCATGGCTGAAAAAGTCCCCTTTTCCTCCTCAGGCTCCACATACAAATTTCAACTTGAGTTTAATTAGCTTGCAGAAAAAGGAAAGCTCAGAGGGAAACCTTCTCTGGAGGATTCTTTACCAGCAAATTCAATGAAATCTTGAGCACCAATAACAAAACAAAGTTCATACGACAAAAAGGGAGACTGCTCAAAGTATCAGGTACTGATAGGAGGAGGAGACATGTTCCAATAGATAAGCTAAGTTTTTAAGTTGTGTCTACTGCTTCTCATTCTGTCAGTGGGCAGTACTCAGTCCAGCTCCCTCTTCATCATTTCCCCCACTCCATGAGGTATTGTACACGTTGATAAGATTTTCCCCAGGCTGAATAGTCCTAGTTCTCACTGCCACTCCTTATATGAAAGATGCTCCAGACCTTTAATAACTTCTGTGGATTTTTACTGGACTAGCTCCATTATATCCATAGCTTTCCTTTGCCGAGAAACTACAACCGGGCACAGTACTCCAGCTGTGTCTTTCCAGTGCTGAGTGTGGAGGACCACCACCTGTCTCAAACTGATGGAAATGCTCTCCCTAATGCAGTCCTGAATGCCTTTGTCTGCCTTTGCCACAAAGCTGGCTCATGGTCAGCTTGTCATCAACCAGACAGAGCTGTTTTCCAGAGGGTCAGCACGAACTGGAGCATGAACCAAGTATTCCTGGAACACATTCCTGTGCATATGCAGATGCTGTGGATGAATGGGAACAGTCAACACAAGTTACAGTGACAAATAATGCCTGACCAACTGGATTTGTAGACAATGGCAGAGCAGCGGATGTGATTTACCTCAGCAAGTCTTTTAACAGTCTGGATTGGTGGGCAACTGGACAGGTAAAAAACTGCTTGGAAGGTTGGGCTCGAAGAGGAGTGGTTGAAGTGTCAGTCTATGCTGAGAGGGGAGTATTGCATGGATCTGTCTTGAGGCTTGTCCTGTTTAACACCTTTATCAGTGACCTAGAGAAGGAGACACTGCACTCTCATCAGATTTACAGATGACAGCAAACTAGGGGATGCAGACAGTAAGATCCAGGACAGAGCTATCATTTTGAGGGACCTAGACAGGCCAGAGAAACAGGCCACCATGAAAAGACCTCTGCTAAAAAGGATTTGTGGTTACCAGTGGAGACTGGGCTAAACAGGACTCAGAATTGCAATTAAGGCTAAAAGCTTACTGTACTGTATCCACAAGGCAATACGCAGTAGATAACAGAAGTGATTGTTTTCCTTTACTCAACTGTGTACTAAATCTGTTCTGGGCATCCAGTAAAAGAAAGTTTTGATAAAGGATGTGGAACTGTTGGAGTGAGGCCAGAGGAGAGACATGAAGACGATCAGAGAGCTGGAGCACCTCTCTGATGAAGACATGCTGAAAGTTTGGGTTGTTCAGCCTGGAGAAGAAAAGGCTCCAGGAAGACCTTATAGCACCTTCCAGTACCTAAAGGGGGTCTGAAAGCTGATGGACATTTTACAAGGGCATGCACTGACAGGACAAAGAGGGAAGGTTTCAAACTGAAGGAGAATCAACTGAGATTAGATATAAGAAGTTTTTCACAATAAGGGTGATAAAACACTGGCACGGGTTGCCCAGACAGTGATAGATCCCCATCTCTGGAAACATTCAAGCCAGGATGGATGGGGTTCTGAGCAACCTGGTCTGTTGAAGATGTCCCTGCTCATTGCAGGAGGCTAGATTAGATGGCCTTTAAAAGGTCCCTTCCAACCCAAACTATTCCATGAGCACCCTGAGCAAGTCCTGGCAAAGGCCACCAAGTCTCTCACAGAATTAGAGCTCTGGGCCCGTGAGGAAAGGCTGATGAAAATGGGCTTGCTTCACTTATGAAGGCTTTGGAGGAACACAACAGCAGACTTCCAGTTCCCAAGAGAAGGACACCAAGAGCACAAGTCAGGCTATTTATGAAAGTATGTGGTAGGAAAACAAGAGACAAGTGAAGTTGCCACTGGACATTAAAAAAATCACTGCTCCGAAATATTGGAACAGGTGTCTGAGAGATTGTGGAATCTACATTCATGTAGATTTTCAGGAACCATCTAGACAAAGTCTGAGCAACCTAGTCTGAAGTCAGTATTGATCTTGCTTTGAGTAGGAGCTAGGCAGATGACCCCTGGAGGTCCCTTCCAACCTGAATGAGTCTGCAAGTGACATCACCTTACAAACCTAAGCACGGGGGGTCTGGGGTATCATAGATTCAATGCCCTTTCTGACAGTAACATCACAAACACCAGCATTTATTTATTTATTGTTGGGTGCTCACTACTCTGAAGCAACTCAATTTATAAATACAATTTTATAAAATGGTATTTGAAATGGCTTTAACATCTGAGATATGCCTATCCCAGGGCTTCCTGCACCATGCAATGCACAAGGAGTGCTGGCATATGTTTGTATCACTGAGTAACGTTTGAGCTGCTCCACCCACAGCTTATCTGCTTAGTTAGCAGCATTTGTTTCAAGAAAATTTAAATGTGTCCCCACTCCCCCCATATGCCTCCCTCAGTACAAACGTATTGATACGGGTACCAAGATGCACAAGATCATATAGACACAGGCTTTTAATCAGGCTGGAAGGAAGCCCTTGGAAGGTTTCCATGACACAGATGGTGACCCCTGGCCTGTGTATCACATCCGTTGTGTCATTGTCCTTACCATATCTGCTCTGTAAGAACCACCACCGGCATGAAGGCTGCCAGTTGTAGTGTCAAGTATCTGATCACGGTAGTCAGTGATGGGGCCTACACTTAATATCATTAATCTGGACTAAAAATTCATGTCAGTCATGAGTAAACTTGCTGACACAAACTGAGAGCAGCAATAATCCAGCAGGGCCAAACCAAATCACTGACTGGAATGCAGAGTCTGATGTAATACTTGGCTTCAAGTTGCTCCCATGACTCTCAGTTACACATACAGATACAGTCACCCACATTACACAGCTACTTTTGTTCAGCAGTTTTGTGAAATCTGTCAAAAAATTCAATGCTGTTCACACCAGTATCAGCAGAAGGCATTACATCAACAGTAAGCACACTGGATCTCTGAACCCCACTTAAATCTTTAGGAAGACAAAGGCAAATACAGTTTTAAAACACAGAATGATGTTTATAAACATTTGATAGGAACGTCAAGGTCTCTTAAAGTTAACCAGAGCTCATCAAGTACAGAAGTTTCAAAATCCCTTTGGTCAGCTACATACTTTTATGGCAGTGCTGCTGCTTTACTCACATTCTCAGCATGGTAACACAATTCTGACGCATGGGCATGCTCAGATACCACAACTAGCACACGTGCCATCCTTTGGGAATCACAGCATCTAGTCTGGCATCCATCCACTTTCACAAAACAACTCATCTAACCCAATTTCCTATCATCATTGTTAACCATCCCACAGCTGTGGGCAGAAAAAATCCCCAGGGCCCTGAAACCTGTTTCTTTTCTCTCTCTTTCCTGACACTCCCATAAAACACACTCTGGTTTCATGACAGAAGGTACCGAAACAGGAGGAAAATGCCTCCACTTTTGCTGACTAATAAGCATGCCTCCGATAGGATGTGACCACCTTCCTATCACATGGTGACACAGCCACGAGCCATGCTCCTACAGTACCAGAAGTTCACGGGTGCCCACAGATTTCCTGTTTGTGGGCACTGTGGTCAGATCAGAGTAAATGCACAGTCTGACGGTGCTGTACTGAAGAAAATATTACATCATGTGCAGCCCTGAAATGCCAAGTGCTGTTCTCAAACAGGACAAAACCTCACAGCAGTCGACAAAAAGAGAAATCGTTCATACTTGAAAATCCCTAGTTGAACTTAATAGGCGGAGAATAGATTTAAGAGCTGAAACCAAGTATTTTATATCCCACGCCAATTAGGAATTCTTGTGTATTATATTTGGTACTCACTATCCAACTGTAACCCCAAACTATTTTAAATGCACTAAACTCACAGCCCCACCATCAACCCTGATGATGACTTCTACAATCTATAATAATGATATGATGTATGAAAAGAACCATGCAATTTTCTTGTTTTTATCATCTTTGAGTTTCAGTGAACCTCCCCTTCTTTCTTTCAAGAATCTTGGGAGACTATTAAATTAAAAGGTAGGATAGCATGCATAATAATACCATATATTTTCAATTCTAAGTATTTCATGTATTTGTTCAAGTTGGGTATCCATGGAATTATGATAATGTAATAGAAGAGCCTAAGGTGAATTAACAGATGCTATTTTGAAACAAGGGTACACAAACAGATCTGCAGCTTTATTTAAACTGAGTGCAGAGAACAAAAAGTGGACAAAGTCTCTACAGTATTTTAACCTATATGAATGCTGAAGATTAGTCTTTTTCTCTCTCTTTATACACCCTCCCTTAAAAGAGAAGATTTCCATGCCCAAACTGTTTTATTTCTTTCCACATTCTGCTCCATCTTCTCATTCATCAAGGGTTCATCAGCTTCATTTAATTTATTTCAAGTTGGGTAGCTCACGATGCTTTAACAAACAGGAATTTGTCTGAGCTTGGCTGGATTCCCTCAACTGCACCCTCATCCACCAGTTGTGGATGACTGGTACTAGCCAACTGTAAAGCACTGTTCCTGAACAAGTAACAATTGTTAAAATAAAAAAATTAGAGTTTAGGCTATGTATTGTTCTGTGCTGCTATCAAAGGAAGCACTTGCTTGAAAATACAAAAGCAGGAAACAGTAAAAAAATACATTCCGTGGCACCAGCTCTTTGCCAGCTTCAGTCTTCACTGCATACTGTATCACACCAATAAATAAAAGGTGCACTGTGAGCAGCTTAAAAGCAAAAATGACAACAACCAAAACAAAACCCAAACCAAACAAATAGCCACCCCCCTCAAAAAAACAAAAAAAGAAAAAAAACAAGCAGACTGAAGACTAAAGCACTAAACAATTGTGACAAGAAAAAACCTTAACAAAGGTCAATGTTGTCCTCGAGATTTTTATTGCAGCTGTCAGTTTTGAAAGCCAGATATATACAAATGTCAGTAAATGCAAAAGGTAAAAATTAGTACTCTAACACAGACATACTCACCAGCTTTCCAGAAAATCTCTTTTTTTTTTAATTATGTACCAAGGTTATAATAATAAATCACAAGGAAAAATACCAGTTTTGATAGCACGCTGAATTAGTTATTCAAAACTGCAAATTATTAATTTGCAGTTCACTCCTGGAGTCCTCCTCCCATCTTGCATGTCTCTGGAATGACCCAAACAGCATCAAAGTGCGTCTGGACAAAGAGCACACCTGACACTTCGTCTGCGTGAGGCTCCCAGACAAAAATCAGCTCTTGGCAAATCTTTACTTTCCAGTAGGTGAAGAGGACTTAAAATCACAAGCCACAAGAGAAAAACAAACAGGCTTAAAGATGCATATTTCAAGCAATACTGTTCACAAAGCTGTAAGTTTAAATTGCACAGCAACCATTAAAATTTTTAACATCAAAACAGCTGAGAGGAAAGCTAATGTCTTTACAAACAATTCGATGGGTGAAGGTACGGGTGTTAACGTCTTTGAAAGGGGTCTTAATGTCTCCACTACATTTGGGCAGCAGGTTTGTTGCAGAGCCCACACAGCTTGGCTCCTGAAGCACACAAGGGTCTGCACAAGCCTGAACTTCTGAGCTTCGGGGTAAAATAGAAGGTTCAAGGGCGGAATATGTGGGAGGCGGTTCGGGAAGGCTGTACCTTCCCTGTACCTCAGGCAATGGGGAAAGGAAGAGGGCAACATGCGGCCGGGAGTTTGGGATAAAAGGAGGCTGCGCCCTCCGAAACTGGCAGAGAAAACCCGGCGGGCGTGTGCCCCGGTGAACTCTCTCCCTCTGTTCGAATTAAGTTGCAGGACTCCTCTGTCTCCTTTTTGGACATAAACCTCTGGCGTTTGTGCATTTACCTGACACAGTGAACAAAACATACACGACGCAACACGCAGCCTTCACGAACTTCTTCCTGACTGTTTCTGTATTCTTTTTGATATGCACAAAGCGTGTAAGAAACAAGCAGGCAATGCTGTCAAAGAAGCATACAACACTTAAACATAAATTAGATACATAAACACTATTTAGGCTAAAAATAAATCCCTGGAGACAAGATAAACAAATTGTAAGACATTACATTTTTCAAAATACACTTTTAAAAAAGAAAACACATTTTAAAATCAAACCATGACATCTAAAACTACCCAGCTTTCTGTTTTCACCTTTAAATTGCACAAACGCTTTGAAAAGATTACAAAAATTATTTTGACAAAAAGACACTCATCATTATATGAGTTCTGCTGCGTAATTGGCATGAACATAGCTTTTTTCAACAGTTTTTTGTGACAAATCCATCACCTTTCAGTTTGTTTAGGCTGAGAACAATCCAAAATAACTAGTGTCAACACTCTGTGTGTGAACGTTCATTTCAGAGAAATGCAAAGCCTGATTGTGCTTTAAGCTTACTTTCTTCCCAAATTCAAACTAATTTTTCCAATAATTTTTCTGTAAGGAAGAGTCTGGCTTTTGCAACTGCTCCACACGAATCTGTGTTATCTGTCCTGCTCAGAGTCACAGGCACTGAATTCCATTTCTGTTCTTAGTCATGCATGGCTCACTCTCCATGCCCACAGCATCTCCCGTCACTCCCAGCACTGCTAGCAATGTACAGTCAAGCCTGACCTAATGTGCTCCCCTGGAACAGAAGGCAAAAATAAACACACAAAGACAGCCCAAATTCTAGCAACCCTGGGTTCAGTGTTTACCCATCTTGCATAGCATCAAATAGGCCACTACGAATTGTTTGCAGCTTCACCTCCTCCCAGTCCATGTGACAGGCTGTTGTCAGTTCATGTGTCTTTCGGCTTCCATCCGACTTTATTGCCTGGCTTTGTTACTGAATACCGTATAAAGCCCCAACTCTCAGTTCAATCAAATAATTGAATCATGTAAGGTTCTGGGATTTGCTTGATGCAGACCATTTAGAAAAATAAGTTTCCTGATGAGTTACTTCAGGAGATCTGTGCATGAGTCTCTGAAACCCACTTCTGAGGGCAAACTGAGGAAATACAACACATCTTTCACATCTTGTGTTCTATATAGCAATAGTGCATTTATGCCATACGTTTCCCATTAATAATGCTGCTTTGTGTTGGCTGTCCTCAGATGTTGCACACCAAATCCTAGCTAGCCGACTATTTGTTTCCAAACTCCCCCTTTTTCCTTCTTAAACATTGCTGGCGCGAGGACTTTAAAAGAGGAAACATCCCACAATACTAGGTCAATTAATCTCCATGTCAGCCTGAAGGCAATACGGAGGCAGGCCGAGAAGGAACTGGCAGGATGGCAAAGATAAAGCAGCTGAGTAGCACAGTTCAGTCAGGAACAGCACAGGGCTGAGCGCGAGCTGACAGCCTCCCAGTACTGCCATGGCAGGAACACAAAGCAGGAGAGTGATTAATTAGCTTGAAAAGCAGGATTAACAGCTATTGTTGATACCTACCTGGATCCCCAACTTTTTTTCCGAAAACACTGAACATGGCTTGGAAAATGGGCTTGGAAATAGCCTTGGCAATAACTTCTACAATCGATAATGATACACTGCGAAAAAAGTATCAAGTGTATTAGGAATATACTTCTGTGCCTCTGCTTGGGGCACTCAGCTGCTGGAAAACCTGCAGCAACTGAACCAAAGTGCCAAGAAACACATTAGTAGGGAGAAATTTGATATTGGCTCTGCAAAGGGCTGGCTGAAAAGCTTAATGCTTTTTCCTCACTGGCATCTCTAACCTCTATGATACTACAAATGCTTCTGCTGAGTGACAGCAGTATTCTTTTGTAAATGATGGGGAGGATTCCAGGGCTTCTAGCAAGGAAAGTAATGCAGCTCCTGCAATTCCCACCTAACTCCATATGAAGCCACAGATTTCTCTCCTAGACTGAAAGAAACTGTTCAGGGATCGCAGGAGCAGTAATTCTATGCAAAAGAAGAGAAAGCAAGAAAGAATCCACTGACAATCAAAGCTTTGGTACTCTAGTAAGATCAGTGTCGCGGTTCCTTAAGAGATATATACCTAACCATTCACAGCCTCTCCGAAGCTCAGTTGCATGAGTGTGATATACACCAAGCAGAAATGAATAGCTGGGTCAACTATTTAAATACAGCAGCCAATAAATCAGAAATCAAAGTGGATTTGAATTGAGTATACAGAGACTCTCCAGAAAATGCCTAAGGTCTGATAATAGAAAAAATGAAAACTACTACTTTAAGAAATTCAGTTTAGTTCACAGCTGTCCAATAGGCTACCACAGGAACATGTACACATCACTACTTAAAATAAGGCTTTTTTATTTCATCACAGAGATGTAGACAATATGCTGCATGCAACAAAACAGGTACCATGAACCAGCTCAGCCCAGAGAGATGGACCCCGCAGTTGCTTTCAGGGGCTGCCATGCCCAAGAACTGCTCTGGGGAAGGCAGCTGTGGATCACAGCCCCTGTGGGAGCTTGGTGACAAGCAACAGGGACAACAAGCTAAGTAAGAGCAGAAAACTGTGCTCCATCACATTCCTCCATGCCTTCTCTCACATGATGAACAAGTAAGAGACAGCCTCACCCCATCATTCATAATGAGATTTGGTTATACGTGTCACTAAATACTCAAGTGAAAATCTCTTGCCATATTAAAAACCTTAAATAAAAACCCACCCATGGGAAAGTGCCACAAATCTGATATTCCAAGGGAGCAGAAGTAATAATAAAACATGTTAATTAATGATGGGGACAAATATTCCAGGTTCAAGCAACCTGAGAAGAACCAGAGATTAACTCAACAGTATCTCTGGGACAAATAATTTTCCCTTCCCCATAACTGATTTATCTTTTGCCAGTGGGGTGCTCTCATATATGGAGCTTTAACTTTATGGCACATTAAAGTTTAGCTGTATCATGTTACTTAGTAATTTACAGGACAGGATCATTTACAATTTTGCCTCAAGGCCTCAGAATCCAGTTTAAAACAGAGACATTGAAAACAAAATTATCCTGACCTGGCCAAATGCCAACCCCAAGGCCACTGCCCACAGCAACTTTCTTTTCCTCAGGCTACCTTAGCAGAACTTCTAATAACGTTCTGGAAGATGTGATCTAACATTATCTATTTAATTGTACAAGCTCTTCTTATGAAAAAGAACAGAGACTGATGCCAAGTAGTCATTCAAATCAGACATGAACAAGATGTTGGCCCAACTGTGAAATATCTGAGCACGTTTCACACAATTTACAAAGACGTGCCTTTGGCACGACGGGGTCATCAAGTTATTTCTCTGACTGTAACTCAGCCAATACAGTTAACAAAACCTCTTCTCACACTTCTCTTTCTCGCCTTGCTTGCCTGATCTCATTTTGGATTAAATTTTACAGCTTGTATTTGTTCAGTAGGTCCCAGGTCCTCCTCTCTGTGCCTCACTCTGCTGGGCACAGTATGAAAAACCTGAGAGCAATGACCCTGCTGCTCACAGTCCAAAACAAACCACACAAGCAAAGAACAGCCCTGCCCCAATGAGGTATCCAGGGTCACCCTAGAAGACCTCACAGTCCACGACATGGGTAAGGCACGGTGTCAACTTGTTCCCATGCAACAGCACCTTAAACATTTAAAACCCATTATTCAATACACCCTGTATGTCAAAATGTCCATCTTATCTAGAATGGCTGCCTGCCAAAAACAAACCATCACAAAGCATCTCACACGCCCTTTTTGATTTCAGTACACAACAGCGTTTTACAGACATTTAAAAAAAACCCACAGTGTGTGGTGGTTTTAAGATAAAACTGAAGACTGTCTTCACTATTCAGTCTGGGTCTGAGTTCTCTACTGAGCAGTTTCCTACAGTAGCTTCTGTAGTACACTGTATTTAATTTTGAGTGATGAGTAGCAGCATTTCACTCAACTTCAATACCACACATCAGCAAGGCATTCAATCACTTTATTTTAACAACAATTTGTTGTTCAGATTCTAGAAATTCAAGAGTGGCAAGCTCTTTAAAATGCATGAGTACATTTCATAGAAAGCAAAAAGCATGTTTCCCATTCTGCTCAGCAAGTTCAAGTCCTCTCTTCTTCGCAGAAACGGACCACTTTGAAAGGAAAATCCCTGAATTAATACAAAAGAGTATCTGAAATCCAGTAGCTAATGCTGATAAGCAAGGTAAAGAAAGTGTGGTAATTTCTAAACTTCCATTAAGATGGGATACTAATTTTTCAACTTGCTGTGAAACACATTTCAGAAACATAATGGAAAGTGGGAAAATTGCACATTACCATGCATGCAAGAAAAATGTTTGAAATACCCTATTTATCTTCCCTCTCTGAGGGATGTGGATTCTTTTGTACTCCTTGATGATGTGAATCGCAGATCAGCATTCTGGGAATCAAGCCTATTGCCATTTACCAGTGTAATATGATCATTTAGCATAATTAACACATGGTATTTCGTTACTGCCATGGACTTGGACCAGATCTGAAATGTAAATATTTGCCAAACTGTACATCCTAGTGCCCAGTGCTACACAATGGTGTAACTTAAGACACTCACTTGATTTGCTTTCTCTTCTGGGGGTAGAGTTAAGGCTGCTGTGGGAATTCTCACTTTCATAACATGAGGCAGCTTAAACATTATAGATGATGTTACATTAATTTCTGCAGTATCAAATTTTAAAGGTGTGGAAACAAGATGAAAGAGCTCACAATACAGCAATCATTTCAAGTGGCACAAGAATGAACAGAAAGAAAACTCCTGGAACAAATAACAACCATTTCAATCTTCCCCAACTATCTTTTCCCTAGTGTACTCCATCACCCAGCTCTCCTAGGACACAGTAATCAACAAACCACCATTCTGTGTGATTCAGAGCATGGCACACATGCAAAAGGTAATCAGAAAAATCATTGCAAGACGTAAACACACAGCAGCCTTACGGAGAGACATTTTATGACCAAGACAAGACTCTTTATAACAAACTTAAATTCTACAGCATGAAATTTCATAGGTTCTTTATCTTACATACTGTAATGTTGTGTCTCATCTACTACAAATACAGATGTTACCTGTGTCAATGCCTAACATCCCTCACCTGTCTTTTCATTCTTTGTCTTGCAACAGAAATATTGGGAAGCTATTCACGTCTGTGCTGGTTTTGGGTTTTGAGGTAGAGTTAGTTTTCTTCACAGTGGCTGGTATGGGGCTGTGTTTTGGATTTGTGCTTAACAGAGGGTTGATAATACAGAGATGTTTTTGGTGGTGGTGAGCAGGACTTACACAGAGCCAAGGCCTTTTCTGCTGCTTATATTGCCACGGCAAGGAAATTGGGAGTATTGGGAAGAGACACAGCTGGGACAGCTGACCCCAACTGACCAAAAGGATATTTCATATCATATAACATCATGCTCAGTGTATCAAGTGAAGGAAGAAGGAGAAAGGGAGGAAGATTAGAGGGATGGCTTTTGTCTTCCCAGGTCACCGTTCCGTATGATGGGCTCTGCTCTCCTGGAGATGGCTGAACACCTGCTTGCCCACAGGAAGCACTGAATTAATTCCTTGCTTTGCTTGTGCTTGTGGCTTAACCCGTGAGTTTTCCAGCTTCCACCTTTCCAATTCTCTCCCCAATCCCATTGGTGGGGGAGTGAGTGAGCAGCTGTGTGGGGCTTGGCTGTTGGCTGGGGTTAAATCACAACCATGTCCAATATCAAATGTACAGATTTTAAGCTTGTTGTATACCTCCTATTAATACCTCCCATTACTGATTTTTCTCTTGGAAACACACAAGTCCTACAAGTGAAATTTTCCACAGCAGTAAGACAACAGAACTATTGCCTTGACATTGAAAACCCTCTCAGGATATTCCCAGTACTCTCTTAAATAAACAGTATCCCTAAGTCAAGGCATCTTTGCAGTATCCCCAGGACTGAGCCATTGCATGGCATCACCTGTAATGATTTACACAAGAGTAAAGGAAAGCTTCAGCATTCCTTTTTCTTAGCTTCAGCTAACATGTTCTTAATTTTTCCCAGTTGCAAGATGATTCTTTCCCTGCACAGACCATAATCTCTTATCACTCATCCCAAAATGTATAACAGTAAATGTTCTTTGCCTGAAGCTGTCATGAGAAGTTTTACACAGCAGCACAGAAGTATGAAACAGTTCTTGGCAAGCCAAGTACAAGAGTGGACTATTATCTCTCTGCTGCTCTCACTGCTTGGATTTACCAAGCTGCACTCCTTGCAGCCTTTGGCAGCACACATGGCACTCAGCAGAAAGGCAGACCATCTTGCTTTCCCTAAAAGAGCAAAAGTTGCTTCTTCTACTATGCCAGAAACTTAATGAAAGGTAAGCAGTGCCACATCTTCTACTCGCTCCTGGCCGAGGCTAAACCCCTGAAGAACACAGGGAATGTAAAAATACAAAGCAATGGGCCTGCAGCTGTACTAAGACACCTAACCCCAGGGTAACCCTGGGTTCCTCCAAGATCAGTCTATTTTTCTAAGCCTGTTTATAGAATTACCCTTGCACAAAAGGATAAAACTTAGATGGACTAATGAAAGTGCTATCAGTAGGAACCTTGTTTCATTCTTTCCTGCTTTCTTTCCCTACAAATGTCACAGACAGGTAAGAAAACAGAGGAAGAGGAATATTTGCATATAATGAACAGGATTATTGTCCTCCCCTGTTACATTTCCTTCAGTACTTCTGGCAGCACTTGGAGACAACCCCAACAACAACCACGTTACTCTGGACTCTCTCAGCATTTGTGGCAAGAAAGTAACAGGTTAGTAAAAGGTTTTATAAGGGCTGAGTGTTGGACCAACTCGTCTCCCCTTAATGTCAATGTGAGCAGTATTAAAGATAATGCTGAATGACTCTAAGCATCCTTCACGGAGATCTTACCTTACTTACTGAGGTAATTGGATGTACACCAAGGACAGAGTTGCAGACCAAACCTGGAAAGAAGAAGAAAATGAAGGTTTTTGCCTTTTGGACCCACTTCCCACCACAAACATAATTAGCTTAGGAGGACAGAAAGGAGAGATTTAGGGAGATTAAAAAAAACAAACAGGAAAAGGTATCTTAAATTCCACCTGCCTCTGAACAAAAGGAGTAAATCTTAACACTGGTCTCTGGGGCATAATATACTGATTTTATCTGGACTCAAGTTTAAATAATGGCAGTAGGCAGAATATTAAAACAGACTTACAGAAACTAAAAGGAAAACAGAGATCACGGGGAAAACCAAAAGTTGTGTGTCTATTAAATCAATCATGCTAGTCAGAAAAATCCAGTGCTTCTACCCCTCGGCATTCAGGTCCCCCATTATCACCGCGACTCCTGATGACCTGCTTACAGAAGCCAAACTAGAAATTAAGCAAGACCCTTCCTGATGAACTCTCCTCCAGTAGCCTTGCTTTTTGACTGGTGTCACCTTTGCTTCTAGTACAACAAAACACTGCTGAAGTGAAAATCACACAAAACCACACAACAGAAAGCACCCTACCTTCTCCAAGTTATACTGGAGCTTTCAGGTCTGTAACAGCACCACCCCAATGTCAGAAGGGTGCTACAAAAGTAGAAAACTGACCAAAGTGAGACTAGCATTTCCTTCAACCATATAGGGGAAAGACATGGAACAGTGACATCTCCACTGTTTAAAAGCCCATCAACATTATTGCAACTGCAAACAAAAAAAGAAGTACAGACTAATTACTAAAAAAAATTGTGATTATTCACCAACCTTGGTCATGGAAATGTTTCCATTATTGCATTGTTGCTGTTGATTTTTAAATTAATGTTTTCCCTTCACTCTATCTAGTGATAGAGTAATGATGATTCACTCTATCAAGACACTGAAACATTGCTGTTGATTTCACACAGTCTGTTTACTTACCTGCTACAGCACATGGACACTTCAACAGATCATACACATCAGTTCTATATGTCTTTGTTAAAGTGGACTAATGCTATATGAACTCATTACTGGTATCAGGCTCCCTGGCAAGGACTCACAGGCATCCACCCAATCTAACTAGCTCCCCAGTGACACAGGCAACAACAATTTCAGCAACTGAACTACTGATACTGAAGTCAAGGGTGGCTAAGCAATAACGAATAAATAATAAAATAAATATATAATCTTAAAAAATAATCAAAAATTAAATAATCCACGCTTCCCACAGTTCCATTGAGTAGATGTTGGCTAGTTAATCAAACTGCTGTCACACGCAGTATGCTGTCGGCTACGCTTATAGATGAACCTTCTTCACCACTGATGTAAGCCAGTTATGAACACAGCATGATCTGTAACAAAGGCAGAAATGGCCTGAGAGGAGCACTTGAAGTCATGTAATCCTGTAAAACAGGTAGCAGTCCTAGCCATGCCAGAGGTACACTGATTGGCTTGACAAAAGCCAGCTCTACAGAGTAAAATTAATAAAGGAAAATGAAATGCTTGCAAGAAAACGGTTAAAGAGGTCTTGTTGTTGGCCAAGGTAAACATTAATAATAAACTCAAGGAAACAAGACTTCTGACAGACCAGAACTGGTGACATGAAAATTCATGGGCAGATGCAACTGAAGAGCTCAGTTCATACCCCCACAGAATCACTACACGGCTTGGGTAGGTACAAGACTGTTGCAAAAAACTATGACGCAAGGAACAGCCACTCCGCAAATCCTTCAGAAACTTGAATCTTTCACAATGTTTTCTACGAGAGTAAGGAACTGTACTCAGCAGCCAGACAACCTGTTCAATACACAGTTTACAGAAGAAGAAAATAAGGAGACAAGTCTGCCTTACAAAGCAGAAGTCCTTTAACATGAGGGCTAACAAAACCTAGAAGAAAATGCTGATCTTTTCTCTTCTAGAAAGCTCAGTGATTAGTAGGCACTTATCTCCTGGTAACTGTTAGGTACATCACCACACCTCCTCCTCTGAACTAAAGCATTCTTGTCTTTCAGTTCCTCAAACCATGTTCCAAGGGCAAGCAAAGTCTGTTTGCTTTTGTAAATGACTGCCTTGGACCAATGTCATCACCACGTAAGTACCTACTTTGGTTGTCCTTGACAGTTTTGAGTTTGCCATGGGGATATTTTGTACCTGAAATATGAGATGAGTGCATTTTATTAATAAAATTAAAACCTACAGCTCTAACCACTTACAGATCTTTGAAACAGCAACTGGGCTGTCTAGTGATACAAGCAGAAATAGCCTGGTAGTGATCTCCTACTAAAGACTTAAGAAGAACATGGAGCAATGAACATCACCTCTCAGTATCTTTTAAAAGTAAAGGACGAGGATGACTTAGCACCTTCAAAACAAACAAGGGCCTTAAGAAGATTTTCATAAATTACTTTCAAATTTTAAAAACAGAGGAACTAAACAGTACTTCCCAAAACAGGGAGAAATATGGGGATTCCTAAATGAAGCAACATTTCTCTTTAAAGAGCTCTTTAAAAAGCAGTTTAAA
>VZTI01004795.1:394397-452831 GCA_013397865.1 Struthidea cinerea
AGGTACGGCAGGACACGGCCCCAGCTCCTGCCAGCGGAAACGGGAGGAGGGGCTCGGACCGGCGTTACCGAGCGGGGAGGAGCTGGGGGCGCTGCCCAGGGGAGGCTCCAGCCCCGCGGAGGAGGGAAGGGAGGGATGGAGGAAGGGAGCGCTACTGGCCCGCTTCTCCAGCGCTCCGCTCCATCCTGCGCCCGCCGGAGCCCCTTAGGCAGAGCTGTGCCTGGAGCCCGCCCCGCTCCCTCTGCCCCACGTGGGACCCTCCGGGAAGCCCCTGGGGTGGGCGCCAGGAGCATCCTCCGGCGCACCCTCCCCGGGATGCGCCGGGGTGGGGGGCACCGACCGCCCGCCCTCCGCTGCCCCCTGCCCCGAGGGGCCCGCGGCTGGCCGGCCCCGCCGGGCTCAGGTAGGCGGGGGTGGTGCCCGTGCCCGCAGGCGGCCGTGAGTGCAGCCCTGACCGCTGCTGCAAACGGCGAACCCGGGCTCCGATGCTCGGTGGTCCGCAGCCCACCACGACTGCCAATATGTTGCTATGGCTTCTAGCATAGGGAAAAAGCGTGTCTGAGTGCTCCTCTGAGCTTTCTGCGGTCGCAGCAGGAGTTGTAGACAGGTGTGGGTCGGTCTCTTCTCCCAGGTAACAAGTGACAGGACGAGAGGAAACAGCATCAAACTCTGCCAGGTGAGGTTTAGATTGGACATTAGGAAATATTTCTTCACTGAAAGGGTGTTCAAACATTGGAACAGATTGCTCAGGAAAATGGTGGAGTTACTATTCCTGGAAGTATTAAAAAAATTAGTACATGTGGTGCTTAGAGAATTGTTTTAGTGGTGGATGTGGCAGTTCTGGGCTAATGCCTGGACTCTTGGAGGTCTTTTCCAACCTTAATGATTCTTATCTGTGGTGCTATGTGAAACAGGGCTGTAAGGGAGATCCTCTGAGATCATACAGAAAGTCCCCACCTGCCTTCCCCGGGTGACAGTGGAAATGCAACAAAAACTTAATGAAGCCAACTTTAAACAGTCCCCAGCAGAAGAGTCTCTTGAGTTGTCTTAACACAGCTGGGAAAGGTTCTGGCATGGACCACTAAGTGAAGTGTTATGTGGTGGGGAAACAACCTGGAAGTGGGGCAGAGGTGCTTACAGAAGCAGACCAATGCAGCTATGGACATGGGCCTCCTGAGAGGAACTGTATTTTACAGTGTATGAAGAGCAACTCAACATTTACCATAAATGTTTTTGCAGAAGGAAGATCTGTTTCACATTCCTAGGTTCCCTGTGTATTCTCATTTCCTTCTCTGGTACTGCTGCTGCTGTCACACTTCTCAATTCAAGGGGATGTCCACATCAAATATATTCTCTCGTACCTTCCATTGTGTCCTAAGTGGATTTTTATGAACTGCTTGGTGCAACAGACTCGAAGCATCCTGGTGGCAGTGCTGCCAGCAACACAACTGTCATTTGCGGCATGTTTGTTTCTCTCCCTCCCAGAAGAGAAGCATGTGCAGCAGCTCTCTGTTTGTCATTTATTTATGTACAGAAGTACACAAACGTTGCTGTGTGTTTACCTTAAAGCAAGCAATGAAAGAAATACATCTTGCAATGCACCAGGAGATAAAGAGATCTCTGGAGAGAACTTCTTTTGGTTCTTTGGTTCCAGACTCCAAGAAGAATGCATCTCCTGGATGCTGTAGCTCTAATGCAGTAAATCCCGTTATACCTGAGGACTGAAGGATCTTCATTTCAGAATTGCTGCCAATCTTTAAATAACGCAAACTTTGTAAGTAAACACCCACTTCCTGAAAGACAAGCGGCACAGGAAGTCAGCAGACAATGAGGACACGTTTGACAGTTTTGGTGGTGGTGTTATTGTTGGTTGGTTGGTTGTTCACTCTAAAAGAAACAGCATGATGTTGTGTTCTTTACCTGTTGCATAAGCACAAGCAGCTTCATACCCAGGTATATGGGATTTCTATTATTCAAGTCAAAGCTAAAAATAGGTACGTGAAATCAAGTCATCATTTGGTGTCTGCCTTGGAAAGAAGGTAAAAAGTGCATGGGAAGAAAATAAAACATATATGAGAGCTTTGTATGAACCTGATCATTTAGGGAAGAGTTTGAGGATCACTGTGAAACTGAGGACTGGAGTAGCTGATACTGCAGATACACTTTCTACCAAGGAAACTGCATTTGTCTGCAGGTCTCTTCCCATTTATGCCAGTAAATTTAGGAAAGTAATCTCAGTTGGACCTGTGTTTCAGCTTCAACTAGCTGTCTTCCACATGCAGCCGAATCTAACGGGCACTCTGATGATGTCCATACAGAGAGAAACAGAAAGAGTTGCACCTAATCAGCATCTTTTCCCAGGCAACCAGCAACAGGACAAGAGGACACAGTCTTAAGGTGCACCAGGGGAAGTTTAGGCTACACATTAGAAAAAAATTCTTCACAGAAAGAGTGGTTCAGCATTGGAATGGGCTGCCCAGGGAGGTGGTGGAGTCACCATCCCTGGAGGTGTTTAAAAAGTACTGGATGTGGCACTCAGTGCCATGGTTTAGTTGATAAGGTGGTGTTAGGTCATAGGTCGAACTTGACAATCTCAAACATCTTTTCCAACCTAGTTAATTCTGTGATTCTGTGTACCTGAATCCATGGCATCTGACCAGCAAACCTAAGGGCTACCTGCAACTTTTGAGAATAGCTTTGAGGCATCTAGAAACAGGTGCTTTCCAGTGTGACTCACAGGATGTACCCCCTCTACTGTAATAGCAAATCTGTGGCTTTGGTGCCAGCCACTAATTTCAGATGAAATGACAACATGGCAACAGAGCTGAGTGCTGTGGGGAAATGAAGGAGGTTGAAAATCAAAATCGATGCTTCTCTTTTTGTCAGAAAGAGATCATCCATCTAGACTCTCTAACTTTGCTATATTCAGGTTCTTTCCATTTTTACTGCTGTATTCTGCACCTGAAGAAGATGAAGGCGGTGCTTGTCTTTAATGATGCTCTATTTGTTTTCCTCAGAATGAGCACCACTACTTTTGTGTGTCATTTAAGAGGCCAAAAATGGTATGAATCACAGATTTGGAGTCTTGACTAGTTGCTGAACCAGCATGTTAAATGCAGGCAAACATAGCTACCAGTGTAGTAGATCTGGATCTCATGTCCAAGAGGATTGGGACTGCACCATGATCTGTGAGGTTACTGACAAAGCTGTGGTCAAGCTTCTGGCTAGCCTTCCCTTGCAGAGAGTAGCCCTGTTCTTGCTGTTTCATTACAAGCATACAAGTTGTCTGCTGCCTTCCTGCTTGGTTTTGATGTAGACTGTGCTTGCAGGACTGATGAAGCAGCATGACCTCCTGGCAGCTTCTTGAAGGCTCAGCATGTGTTCCTCCTTCCTCTTCTACAGCTCTAGAGCAAGTTTGAAGGTGTTCTCACCTGTCTGAATTAGTTCATTTTCTTTGCTGTAACCACACAAGTTCTTCAACTCCTTCATCTAGTCCAGGATGTCAAAGAAGCAAGACAAAAATGAGCTGGGAAATGGGGAAGAAAAGGTCACTGGGAAACCATTGCACCAAAGGCTAAAGCATGTGTGTAATACTCAAGGAAATAAAGATCCTTGAGTCTAGATATTGAAGTAGAAAGAGATTTAAATTCAATCCCTACCTTTGCCTCTAGGCCTACCTATGTGTTTTCTTTGTTGGCAATGTCAGCTTAAGAAGTTCCCACCCCCTCACCACAGATACATGAATGAATTCAAATGAACTTGTCTTACCTGAAGTGTTCCTTTTGGCTTTGAAGTGAAGATGAAGGGAGGGCTCCTGTCTTGCCTAGTTCTGTGTTGCTCAGACCCATGGCCTGTTGTGTCTTATCTCAGAAGACTATCAGTAAGTGGAATCATTTATTAATTCAGTTTGACATGATTCCACAAGCAGATGTAGCTGCACTAATTAGGGCATGTACATTCGCAAAAAAGGGAGTCAGTTAAATGGAAATTTTTTAAGTGCTTTGTTATAAAGAAAACATGGATATATAGATTTTGTCACTTTACCTTCTAATGTCTCAGTGTTGTGGCTGTAAAGTGACCAGGGGAATCAGCTTTTACTGTTTCGTCCCTTGATTTTACAGCAAGTTCTTACAGGCTAAGGTTAGTAATTCTGATACTTCTGCCCCAACAGAAATTAAACTTATAAGACACTCTGATACCCTCATTTGTTGTTGGTTCTTTAGAGTTCAATTTAGCCTTTCCTCTTGAAACTATGCTCTCTCCCTTTTTACATATGCTGCTATTTTGTGTTTGCTTTGCTTTATTTTTAGCAAAATTGCAGCTGGCTCTTAGTTCTGATGCACTGTCTGGTTTCTTCTGGTGAAATTCCAAGAAAGAAAGCCTTGGGGACAGAGAGCTACAGTCCTTCCAGTCTTTGAAGTATTTTTGCATGGATCTCACCCATTCTGCAAGGGGACAGAAGCCTTTTAGTCCAGATCAAAATCTCCAGTACTTCTTTTGCCTCATAGCTTTACTAAATCGTCTTCATCTGATGGCCTACATAAAAGCAAGCTCTCCCAGAGACATGAATTTTCTTTTCATTTCTCCACTGAGTTTCAAAGGCAGGTAGATGTCTCTTGCTGACCCTGGTTATTGACACCAGGGAGCTGTGAACTCCAAGAGCAAGCACAGAAAGGAATAGTGCCAGAGAAGAGTCTTCCACTGCTCTTAAGTTGAAAAAAAAAACCCCGCGTGAATGTCCCCAAATCAACTGTGCAAAGATTTAATCTGTTCCTCTGCCTGTTGGTTTGTGTTTACTGTCTTGACAATGTCTTAAAACTTTGCTTAATGTGGTTTTATTAATGATCAGCTAATGGACTAAGTGGACTTTTAGGGCTCATCTTCTTCAGGGACTGATTCCCATAGGGTCTGCTGTTGTGGTGTAACCCTGCGGTGAATGCATGCAAGGCACCAGGCTCATGTTTGCAGGAGCGTACGAATATACATCACAAGGAATTTTCCATTGCTGGAGACCTTCTCTGCCCTTTCTCTGTACAGGCTTCATTTCAAAACATTGTTGTCTGCATTGGCCAAAAACACTTTTCCCAAGGGTCAGTCTTTTTTCTTATTAGTGAAGTTTTATTTGATTTGTTGCCTGCTCCACACATGGTTCGGAGATCAGGAAGGAAATTGCACAGGGCTGAAATAGGCAGGTGCATGCATCAGCAATGGACTGTAGCCAGTTGGTGCCATTCATACCTACATGGCCAGCTGGAGAGACTGGCTGGTTTGCAGAGATTTAGTTAATTCAGTCCTGGGTGGCTTGGTCACCTGGCTGGGACTGCAATAACACCCGATGGATGGGCAAGGGCAGCCTGTGCTTGCATGGATTATTCATATGTAGCACAGAACAGCAGGTATTTTAAGATGCTTTGTTTTCTAGGTGTTTAAAGTACTTGGCTCATCTTTCTCCAAGCTTGACTGATTCTGGTTACCAGCCATGCAGATCTTATGGAAAGCTCTTGTTCTGTATTGCTGTTTGGAGGTCAGTTCTTGAAGGTATTTGTCTTGGAGAGAGCAGGCAGAACAGGAACTTGGTGTCAATTTTGCTTAATAGGTGCAAGCAAAATTTCTGTTCTTGACCACTTTTGGCTCCTGCACAGAGAAGGTTACCAGCACTAGCCCTGCAAAGTCCTTAAAAGTAGCCTTCGAGAATGCAGGGTCTGCAAGATTGGGAGGAAAAAAATACATGGAGCACTTTTCCCATAGTAAGAAACAAGCCATCCTTCTCCAGCTCTGACTGCATGGCATCATCTTTGCTATCCTCCTTACCCTTGTCCTTTCCTTCCCATGCTTCAAAGCACAGGGTATGCCTGGTGAAGACTCATCCTTGTCAGGGACCTCCCACGTGCAAATGGAAACCCACACTTTTACAGTTACAACAGATCAACTGGCATGCAATGGCTTAATGAGGAAGTAAGTCAATTAGTCCCCCTTCCACATTAAATTGATTGTCCAGGCCATGGGACTCTGCCTGGCCACCCAATAAATTTCCTGTTCAACAGCTGCCAGAGAGCATCATGCAAACCACCTTTTCCCTCAGAGCAATGTGAATGGCTGCATCCTTCCCCCACATCAGCAGCATTGTGGGGACCAAGGTTATTGCCTCTCAGTGACTCCTGAATAGACAACCTCAGTTTACGAGTAAAGCAGAGAGGCTGTATTTGATTGCCTTGGAAACACTGAAAGCTAAGCTGTTTTCACTGTTCTCTCTCATTCTTTTCCTCAGTTTGCTGGCCAAATGACATTCTGTGCAATACTTGTGCACCTCACTGTCTGCAGCTAACAGGTGGGACAATCTGATGTCTGCAAACAATTACTTTGCTGGTGCACAAGAACACAGTCTGGCTCACTGAGCATTTGTAGCAGTGCAGGATCAGAAGCAAAAGCAGCAAGAATTATTTTACTCTGTCATCAGACTTGATACATAGAGGAAATCTGCTGGGCAAGACAACATGATTTAACATACCCAATTTTCTAAGCATAGCTTCACTTAAAACACACACAAAAAAAGGCTGGTCTCTCACTATCAGGCACAGAAGAGAGAAAAAGAAATGAGCCACTAACAGAGCAAGGCAGAATGAGCCTGTGACTGCACAACTGCTGATGTGGACAGCTGGACAGGCAGCTGTGCAGAATATCTGTTTAATTTCTACACACAGACACGTGCCCACGTATGTCTAACTGGCACCTATATAAATGTATGGTAACCATGTCTGTGGATGTGTTGACTTTCACATGAATGTATATGAGTGCACACGCTCAGAAGGTGTAGCATGAACACTTCCAATCTATTCACATGTGGTCAGAGTTGTGGAAGCTGCTGCCATTGCCACTGGCCTACCTGTATGCTCAGGTGCATACACTCCTTTTGTGTGTGTGTTCCCACCCTGGGAGTGCACTGTGGGAAATGCTTTTCACGGGATGCTGATTGTGGCGAGACCCTTACGCAGTCGTTTGCCTGTTTCCTTGACTCCAAGTCTTTTTCCCATTTGCACAAACCTGAAGATAGAAACTTCACTCTATCAATAACAAACCAGCTCAGAAACTTCACTCTATCAATCACAAACCAGCTCAGAGGTACTTTTCTGAAAATACACAATATCTGCAGTTTATTTTTCAGTTTGGTATTGGGGGGGCAGGGTTGTTCAAGCACAGACTTTTTTCTTAGACATGCATTCCATGGACAACTCAGGGCAGAGAGTCTCTAGTCCTTCACCAGCCGGTAGATGTGATGTTGGGCACCATGGTCACTAGTTGATACTTCAAAAACATATGCTATGCACAGCAAGGTCTCCTGTGTGTCCCTGTTTGTCACAACCTAGACAGAAAAGGAGAAGAAGCTGAAATGGCAGATGCTATTTCTCTGCTTACATATTCCAACACATTTAACATAAAGCAGAAAGCCAGTAATAGACAAAGAACAGACAAGTGCAGGATTGATACACAACTTGACCACCACAAGCCCCAGTCTGTGTGCCCACACACCAAAGCACTTTTGCAGCCTCAGAACTAAAATGCAATAAAGAGACAGGGAGGTGAGCAGAGTCCACTGTGACCAAGCAGTGACCACCTCAGTGGAAGCAGGTCCACCAGGTCCTCTACTTCCCACCCCCTGGTGTTGCAGATTTCAGCAGAGGGAAAGTGTTTCACCTATAAAAGCTCTTTTTGCTCTGTTTGTTGGCTATAGAGAGGCCCCCTCCTGTGGCACACCCACTCCTGTTCACACATCTATTGATGTATCACAGCCACAGTGAATTGTTTCCCTTCATCTGCTCCTGCTTGTCAATGGTAGACACAGAACACGAAGATTAGAGTATAACTCCTTTTACAGGAGACTTACAGATTTGACTCCATTACAACTCCCATTCCATACACTGTAGGTGTTGGGAGAAGGATGGCTGCTACACTCATACATTCTTACAGAAGCTCCTTTCTTCCCATTTTTTCCTACGGCCCCTCAGGACCCTCAGCTTCTCTACAACGTGACTCTGTCAGCAGCATGGTGAAGGAGCAGTGTTGTCCTAGTTTCTGCAGCATGCACTACGTGGCAGAGACAAGAGAAATACTGCACTCAGAACTTCCAGCTCAGCTTCCCTCTCTCTGTCACTGCACAACTTTGCACATTCTTGTCACCTGAGTTTGTGCCTAACTAAAGTTCTCTCCTGCTGGAGGAAACAGATCTTTATCAGCAGTAGCACCAACTCAACTGCAGAAGAAAAACATTCCAGCTGGAGTCTTAAACTGTACCACAGCCTAATTGTTCTTGTGAAAACAGGAAGAAAATAGTTGTTTTCAAACTTGCTTATTAATTATAGCAGTCTGATTTTGGTCTATTCTGTTTTCTTTTCTTACTTCATGCTTGGGTTTGCAGTTGGACTCCTTTCTTCTGCAAGATGTGGTGAGTTACACACATCCAGGTGTGGTAAGGCACCAGGCCCTTTTCTGAAAAAATGGGCTCTGAAATCTTGGGAGTGCTAGATCCAGGGAAATGTGCAAAGCAAGATAAATGATGCTTGTGGGATTAGGGGTATGTAAGTTCATAAAAGGATCTAGAAAAAAAATAAATTATTAACTTGCCTCAAAGTTGGTAGTGGGGACTGAGGCCTACCAACATGCCTTACATTATGCATTTTTCAGCTCCCCAGTGGGGAGTGGGAAATGCTCAGGCTGCTGCTCAGGGAGCAGGTGCACCTTCATCTTGCACAGGACTGCAAGGCAGTGAGTGCCAGCTTCCACATGGGACATGCCTTCAGTGACAGAAGGTAAGGGAAGGACATGAGATTTCTCAAAACATAAAGCACCTAAGGAAGTATAACAATGTGACAGCTTTTTTTCATTGAATTTATAGGAAGTGCTGGCCTGACTGAGGAATAAAGCATGCAGAAGGCAGCTTCAGTGTTCCTCAGTATGGATTACAGCACACAGGTCTTCCATCTCTCTATCTCTGCCCCTTTCATGCTTTTGCTCATCTAAAAGAACTCTCAGCGTTTATACTCCTCATTTCTTCCAGATGCTTAGGATCTTAATACAAAAACATGGAAGAGTAAACTTCTTAATACTCTTTGAGGTATATTATTAACCTAATGTTTTACAGCTGATGTATCTGAGCCACGGAGCAGTGAAATGAGTTGCCTGCAGTTATCCAACATCTTCAGAGAATGGAATGAAAACCCCTTTGATTTCCATTCTTTCATACAGCCACCAGCACCTCTTCTACTAACCCAGCCTCACGTTCTCTGGGCGAGGATCTGTGATGCCTCTTATAGAGGCAAACACAGAATTCAGTCCATTAGAAAAATCCACCTTTTAAGCTGTCTGCCCTCTTCCCAAGTTTAGCCTGCACCTGAGCCTGGAATAACAAAATACTAATATTTGTTATTAATATAACAGATATAACAAAATATCCCGGTATAACAAAATACTAATGCAGATCTAACTGCTGTAGCCTTGTAATCCTGACCTACCTAGAAGCTGCAGTGATTCAGAAGGTGTCACAGAGCTTCCCCACAACATGCCCATTCCTCTGCATGTCTCCATATTCTTTACAGGTCCAGGGTGGTTCTGAAGGCACTACTTCTCCCCCTCCCCCCCATCTGGTCAGCAAAGAACTCTTCCCACAGAAAAATTTTATAGCCGCTCAACGGTGCCCTTGTGGTTTTTTTACCTTGCAAAAAAGGGCCAGGGCACAGAAAGGACCTCAACGTTTGTGAAATACTGGCACGAGCATTTCCTTCACTGACTTATTCATCGTTCCCCTTCCTTGGTCTCTCTGCCTCCTGAGCTCTCCCTTTATTTTTCTTTTTATGTCTCTCTTAACCCAGGTCTCTCAAATTCTTCTGCTGCTCCTCTGCATGAGTTACTATCTCTAGAGCTCCATAAATGGTCTCGAAGTGCAATACACACGAAAGACACTAAGTTCAATTAGATGCTCAGCTAGAAAAGGAAATCTGCTTTGACTCTCAACACTGAACTCCTGCATGGTGCTTACTTGTTGCCAAGCTGCAACAAAAACAGTTGAAATTCCCACCTGTAAGATAGTGAAGTTCTCCAGCACACTGTTCATCATGTACTTCTCGGGAAGGTGCTTGAGTTTGTGGATGAAGTTGATCATGTATTCGCAGAGAGGGGAGCGGTGGATGCGGTAGGAATAGTGTCCGTTTTCATAGCGTGCATACTCTGTCTGCAGTGCAAAACACAGAAGGGGCACGTGGGGCTATGCTGTCACCCCAGTGACGCTAATCACAGAAAGGGGCTCGCACAGAAAAATTACAGTGGCACTTTTAAATAATTTTATTAACAGTGACCACAGTGCTTTGCACCAAGGTCAGTCCCTTTGAGCCCTCCAATTTCTTTGGCTTGATTTCTTTTTTTTTTCTTTAGAACAGCGGGTTCCAGCTTATGAGCAGCAAACCCTCAAGGCACTGTGAAAGGTAACTAAGAGCAACAGACCAATTGTCACCTACACTACAGTCTGCACCTCTACTGGGAAAATATTAGGTTTGAATAAATGGAAAAAGTTAATAACTGCTGTTTTAGCAAGACCAGGAAGCAATGATAGTAATAGTATGCTCAGGATGCTTTACAGCTAAAAAAACCTAAAGCCTTCTGGTTCCTATGCTAGAGAACATAAATCTCTGCTCCCCTTTAGGAGAGGGTCTGGCCAATGATACACAGAGGGATTTTCTTGTTCACATTCACACCTTAGCTCCTTTATATTTTATCTGCCTCTGAAGAGAAACTGAGGCCATATTCTGTGATTTCACAGCAGACCCTTAAATGCCTGTAATGTCCTTTCACCCCAGAAGCTCAGTCTTCTTCCCTGTGCACCGTGACACCTTCCTTTGGCCTCTCTGTCCCATCTGCAAATACTTAACTGGACTTTAGGAATGCCTATCACGTGACTGGAGATGGGTCTTGGGGAAGGATGCACCTTGAACTGACTGCTGACACAAGAACAGCTGGCGTTCTGCGCACAGATGTTCTGCATCTCAAGGCTCCTTGAGAAACAGGGCAGCAGAAGGCATGTCAAAGCAGCTCTCTTAGCAGCTGAATGTGGCATCAAAGCTAATTTCTTCAATGCCAGTTATATGCATGATTTTGCAGTTCTCCTGCTGCTCAAGCTGTAAGTGTACAAGCTCTAGGTCAAATAAAACCATAAGACCATAGTCTGTAAATCATTACAGTCAATTAATGGCTATAGTGTATAAATGATTTGTTTAAAAACACTGACGAGAGTGAGGTGTTGCTTGTATATTTTCATCTTTCTGGGCTACAAAACAAGGGGTCTGTGTTTCCCAGCTTTCCTTTGCTTCCCAAAAAACCCCAGAGAATCACCAGAGCCAAGAGTCTTATGTGTTTACATCTCCTCAGAAACTGAGATATAAGGGAAAAGCAGCATACACTACCAGATCTTCAGTGAAGTCCTGAGACAAGGCCATGTTACAGGCTGAGTGATCTTACACCTGCATATCTCAGAAAGAATAATTTATGGCATCCATCTCCCTGACGAGAAGCATGAGATATATTTTGCCTTGAGATACAAAGGCAGGATGGAAATACTTGAAGTGACAAAACAGCAGCCAGAGAGAACCTTGCACCCAGGTGTCTGCTCCTTACCTCTACTTTCTCTACCACCTGCTTTCCAAAGGAACACACTTTGGTGGAACAGGTAATGACCATGTTTTCTGGGCTCTCGTATTGGCTGGAAACGCCATAGAAAGATCTGGATTCATCTTCAATATTGGTATTCAAATCAGCCTGCCAAAAAAAAGAGGAAAAAAAATTTAGATGGTTATCAATAGATGGTCGTGGCATTTTCTCACCATTACCTTGTGTAGCCAAGATAGTAAAGTATTGGAGTGTCCCAAGCTCCTTAAGCAGACCAGTGTGCATTGAGCAAGTGGGAGAAATCTGAAGAGTATTGAATAAAATCCCATTCCCGCTTCAGAAAATGGTGGTGTGGATTTGCATATATATCGGGGAAATCTGGTGGAATATCCTCCTAACATTAAAAACATATGACACGGCTTGGAGGTACTCACGAAGCATGTGGAGAGCAGACTGCAGAGACAGAGCAATGCAACAGACAGGCTAGACTGGGCCGACTCACCAAGGAAGGAAAATAATGGTAAAGCAACAGTAATAAAGTTCTTCCACCCTAGGAATGTAGGTAAGGAAAAAGAGCAGGGAGAAGGAATGTGTGAGTACACACACACATCAGGCTCAGGTACTATGATATAAAGATTGCAAATAGACAGGATGCAACATAAGGAATGTAGGTTACTGATGGATCCAGCCCAGTTACACCTGAATTCAAACCCGTCTCCATTAGCAGCCACAGTTTTCAAATGTGAGTGCCCTAAGGCTGGCCAACCAAAGCTTCCTGTTGGGACTTAACTCCTAAAAATCCTGGCTGTCTGAAGCTTCCACCAGGGGTCATTCCAACCACAGTTATGAACCAAGTGGCGGTTCCCTTAAGCTCTGGAAACACTACCGGAGTGCGGGAATGCCCAGCTCAGCTTCCTCCCCTTCAAAACTGAAAGGGCAGAGCTTCTCTGTGCTCCACAAGCCCAGGTGCTAATTTACACCAGCATGAAATCAAGGATCGGTTCCCACTGGCTGCTCCAGAGCATTTTATTCTTCCAGCTGAACCAAGGGAAAGAGGAAACTGAAGAAAGAGTGTTCCTGCTAGATACAGTGTGAATAGTACAGGATTAAATGCCATTCTAGCAGGGTTTTCTTAACCAGTGTCACTGAAGAGTTTTTATTTGAGATCTAGAGCAGCACTAAGGACAAGCAATGCTAGCTTTGGAACTGGACCACCACAATAATGAATACCCCTCTTTATTTGCCATGCAAAATACCTGTCTCTTCTCTGCCATGAGATAATAAATACTGTTAGCTTAGTAGTCTTAAGGAGCAATTTCACAAAAGGTTTAGGTCAGTCTAGAAAGTGCCAGTCAAGTTTTCTCCCCATCTGTAGACACGTGAGCTTGCTGCTGCTGTTGTGCCACCACAAAAGGTGAGGGCACAAAGACTGCCGGTTTTCATAGCAATGCATACTCGGGTTGGCTTGAGTCTCTTGAGAAACTGCACCTCAGGGCTGTAGTTTGATGCTGCCAGGCTGGTCCTGACCCCAAGAGAGAGCAGTCTCACTCTTCCAGAGTTTGTGCTTCCCCATTCCTGCTGTACTGACACATTTCTGTAGCTGTTTTACAAGGCTCACTGAGGAATTGCTCAGCTAGTTCTCAGTGGGATCAGTTCCCTGGCCTGATTCAGAAACACTTGTGTGTGTTCAAACAAAGAATGTGTGTTGGGAGGATGGGCAGCAACAGGGAAAGCAGAAGGTAGGACAGCTTCTTCTAGTGAATTATTATGGTCATGCTGAAGACCTTGATATTAAATAACTGTAGTTATGCAGCTACTTTTTTTGTACCACAAATGTACATGTATTAGATAGTAGCAGTGTTACTCTATGCTGGTTTAGGTTTTTATTGAATTACTGTATTGTAATACTGTACTTTAATACTGTAATAGTCACTTCCATGTCAGTGCAACTAACTGTATTGTTTATTTCACCCACACTCCAACTGTCCAAATAAAGATTAATTTCTTCCCTTCTCCAAAGAGGAACTAGAACAGGAGTCCTTCGCAATATTTTTCAGCTGTTTCCCTTGGGACTGATAAACACAATGTATGGACTCGATTCCGCTCTTCCAAAGAAATTGTCCCACTGAGTCAAAAAGAACAAGAGGTCAAGGCTACAGAGGCTTGGTCAGGCCACTGCTTCATAAACATAGCAGAGGCTCTCACTGCAGAACCAGATAAACATTTTCAGGGTCTCACTAGTAAAGTTAAGGTTACATTCTTCTAAAGACTCACTGGTAAAATGAAAAAATAAATGCAGTCAATATGAGGCAAAGCAGAAATGTGCTAGTTCCACTTCATGAGAAAAGCTTCATTAGCCCTAAGAAGCCACTCTAGGTGCGCCCACAATTTGACAAGCCTCCCATCAGAAGGCCAGACTATAATTTCACAGCCAATTAACATCTAATTAATCAACATTAACAGCAAAACTATGGTAATACTGTTTGAATTAAGGAGTTCGTCATTCACTGACATTATGTACAATCAGGTTCCTGGAAGCCTTGTTACAGTGGAGCAGTGGGATCACGTTGGAACTCCCTCACATTTACACTGCACTTTTTGTTCTAAAGTTTGGCCCATATTATGGGCTAGGATGGTCAGACATGGAGTGATCAGTCACCAAGAGCTCTGTACCCACCTCCTGTCACCTCTGCAGATCTCATAAACATACATACACGGAATTTCAGCAACTCCAGGGAATGACAGCATCAGCTTGCTGAGGGCTTCAGTTCACGTTTGCAGGAGACTGGAGCTGGAGCACCCCAGGCTGTGCTGGCCTTACAGTTACAGCTTACTCACTTATTTACAGCTGCTGGTTCCCACCTTCTCAAGGAAGGCACTGCCCCAGTACCAGGGTTATTCAGCACACACATATCTGCTCTTGAACTATTTGCAACCTGGTTTATTCATGTGAACTGAAAATAGCAATGGTGTACATGAATACAAGATCAAGGAACGACTCAGGAGTGGAACTCCAATCTCCCTGCTGTGGAGATGATTACCTCCTGAAGGGAGACAAGGCAGAAAATTGAGGAAGAACAATGTAATCTGCCATAGCCAAATTAACTTCTAAATGTCAACTGGACACTAGGGTAATTTATGAAAGGATGCAGTTAAACTTCTCAGGATTGCATAAGGACAAGACCATAATGACCAAAAGAGCTACTGCATCTAGCTTAACATCTAAAACCACTATGGCCTTCATGCCTAGATTCCTATGAGCTCCTCACAACACCTAGACCATCAGGACTACATTGCTTCTCTAAAGAAAACCTTGTGTCAAAGCACACCCAGGGCTGGAGCGAGCACCCGAGGTGAGCAGAGACAGGTCTGACTTGCTGTGTCCAGTACATTCCACCCTTAAAAGATGCAAGGGAAGAACAGTGACTATGATTCAAAGGAAATTCATCTTCCCAGAACTCCACCAAGCAGGAGGGCTAATCTTCACTTTATAGTCTGGGAATGCATGGAATTGTTTAATATGTAATTTAATATGGATGTGACTAGAACCTAGGTGCCTCAACTCCTCTTTGGCAAATGCCCTAGTATTTCCAACGACAAGTGAGATGAGTCTTGAATCCATTCCTTACCCCAATCTAGGCAGCCAAAGGAGACACAGGCAGGATTTAGGAAAGCCTCACTGAGGGGGCTGAGCTGCTCCTACTTGCCACTGCTAGAACAGGGTGGGACTGCGGGGGCAGCAGCAGCATTCAGACTGTTGGGTGGTGTCCAGCATTGAAACAGTTGTTCTCAGTCTCTTTTACAGGCAAAGGTAGAAGATCAAATAAATGAAGCATATTACAAGCTAAATCCAAGTTATGCGCCACCAACTGCACCACACTACTTTATCCGACAAAGTCAGGGTTCTTGCTTTTTGTCCAAGAAGTTCCAGATGCAAAAACCTGTGCACACTCTGGCATAGCAGCGATCTGATGTGCCTGGACTGTGTTCAACTTACTGTGCAAGCTCAGCACAGATGACATCCATAGCTTGCCTGATGACTTTCAAACATGCTGAAACTACAATCACTGAGATATCTGTGATCCACATACTGCATGCAAGAGTGAATCTACCTGCTTTGGGGGAAACATCTGAGATTCCCTCCTTTCCAGAGAAGTAAGCAAAATGTTTAATTACCTACAAGACAAGATTTCTAGATGGAAGAGATTTGTTCCAGGAAGAGCATAGTAACCGTCCACAAGTTAATATGCTCCTCTCTCCCTTCCATTTCTGAAAAAGATTCTTTGAAAATTCCTCAGCAATTCAGTCTTTCAATCTGCATTTTGCCGTCCATAATCTCTATACTGTTGAACACTGTGGGGAACAACTTTGGTGAAAGAAGTGCCATTGGCAGAGTCCCCTTACATAAGGCAACAACTGGAGGTGGTGCTGGTGATGGCAGGTGAAATTAATGTGTGCAAAAATCATAAAATTCTCTGTTTTTAACTGCTGTCTTGTTTGCTGCCTCAGAAGGAGTACCAAGAACAGACTGGACGTAGGGACCAAATCGCCATTCCTTGCTCTCCAGGCAGTTTCTGCTAGGTCAGGATTGAAGGCATCCAGCGGGCAAGGCAGGGTGCTGAGGGCAATTTGCACTGCTGCTGTTTTGACTGGATTTGCTTGTGACAGGAGAGAAGCCAAGTGCAGGAAAGCAGTTTCCAGCCCACCCCTTCAGCACTTTCCCACAAAAGTACATTTCATTTAGCTGAAAGAAAATGCTCAGTGATTTGACTGCCTATCACCAAGAAGAAATCACTACATACATTCTTCACAGGCAGGACAGGGCTCCCAAGAAATTCCCCTGATTCATGTCTCTACAGATGGCTGCCCTCCGCAAAGTACTACCTGTCCTGGATTCCTGGTTTGTCATTTTCCTTCTGTCTTCCATCCAGAGTCTCACAACTTCTGAAAGCTCCAAGATGCAAGTGCACCATTCTACTAATGTGCAAAGCCCTGAGAACGCCTCTTCCCCAAACTATTAATAACGATCCATACAGGAGGAGTTCATGGGGAGAAGCAAGGAACAGGTGGCAGAGATAATATTAGCCTTGAAAAGAGCAGGGCTGCCACTGCCCATGTGTTGGGAGGCTAATGTCTCACATTCATTGTCGTGTGCTAGAATGCACTTGGAGCACAGAGAAATGTCACACAGATGTCATACACAACTTGCCAACCCAAGTCCAAACATCAGTTCATTGTACCAAATTCCCAATGCCAAAATCAAGGAAGAATTGCAAACACTGCAACACTGCTTATGTTTCAAACTCATCAACTTTTAGCTATTGTGTAAATAATTTAAAGCCCCTTTGAACAAAAGTGGACATCTCTTTCTCAGTCATACTAGATCCTCAGTGCCGCCACTGATGTCAAGAAACCCCAACCCTGGTGTTTAGAATTAGGCTTCTGGTGCACAACAGACCATCTGGTATATTCAATGCTTACTGTAGCAATGGCAGGTTCATGCCTCGGGTTCTTCAAGCCTAAGACTGCATATATCCAACCCCAGCTTATTCATTCCTTGTTTTTTTAAAGTCTTTGTCATCTGCAACCACAATTTCAATTCAGAACCTCTGAAAAATCAATCGTATCTTCAAGTCTCAAAACATCCCTTCAAGTATTTAATTCTACTCACCATTTGATCCTAAAATGATGCTATAAATTCAACAGTGTAGTAATTGCTTTATCCAACATCTTTGAACATCAACAGTGTATTTGTATAACTGTCCAGAGCTATCAGGCAGCAAAATGAGAAAGCACCCTAGCACATACCGCTACAAAAGTGTAAAAATGCGGAGCAATATAAAAATTTCTGCTGAAATCTAGTTTTCTTCATTTTTTGTTGTTAATCATATTGCCTTATCTGTGAAAAGTGTTTATTTATTTGCTTCTTAAAAGTCTTAGAAGCTTCCAGTTATCTAATGACTTGACCTGTAAACTTTGCCTATTTCTAAGTGACAACCTCTAATGTTGCTACCAGTAAAACGTGATGTTAAATCCAGATAGAATTCAACAATGCAAGGGTACCAAAAAAAGAATCAGAAAGTCAAAATATTAAACCAAGCCCAGAAATATTTCTGTCCTTTTAAGTATAGAATTGCAGAGCCCCACAACATCATGTACACACTGGAGTAAAGATGTTCCAAATCCTATGTCACATCTCTTAAATCAAGCCAAATTCCAGTGAGTTGGTACCCTCAGAGAGTTGAACAGAAGATACCTTACGTGGGAACAGAAAGGGCCCAACTTGATGACATGCCACCATCTAAATCTTTCAAAACCCTGATAGAAGTTGGTCTGACATGGTGCATAGGCCACATTTATCCTTCTGATATTAAAAACCAAATTATCACCATCCCCAAACCAAACCACAAAAGCAGAAAAGCACACTGTCGATTTTGATAAATAAAATCACAGTTGTACCAGATCACAATTTCATGATTTCTCTCTCTTCAAGTCAAGGAGTTCAAAGTGTTTTATTCTCTCTACATAACATCTCCCTCTAAGCTCTTCGTTTTGGTTCTTGAAACTTCCAAAGCACAAAAGGCAATCACTGCCTTTCAAAGGGTGCCCTGTCAAAGGATACGCTTCTCAGCAAGGTGCTGTTGTCTCTCCCAGCCAGAACCGAGCTAATCTTTCACCTTTTGTTTTGAGCACCCCAGGCAGGCTTTGTTGTACTTTGCCAGGAGCTAATCCCATGAAGGGCCCAGCTCAGTAGCACGGAGACTGCAGGTAGTAAAATTTTGTGTCCCCAAAAATCACCAGCAAGCAACGGTCTAGGCACAGGCACTTGAGCAGCAGACTCCCAGCCAGCATTCCCAAACTCATTTCTTGTAAGCCTAGGCTTGGGACAGCTGGGAAGTTGCATCTCAAGGCACTTAACTCTTCCTTCTGAAAGCACCAGTCAGGAGCCTTTCTAGCACCAGTTTGTATGAAGAGAATGAGATATAAAAGCTCATTTCTCATCATCTCACTCTGACCTGAGGTTGAATTATGTGGTAAACTCAAGGTGAAAGGCTCCAAATCCCATTACACATTCCCTCAGCCATCTAGTGTACAACTGCCCTGAGCTACTGTTATTTTTAATTTCGTAATACTTATGATAATATCGATCACCAAAGCTATTTTGTTTGTACCTTGAAGCACAATGGCACAGTTTTTTCAAATTTCAGCTAAATCACAAAAATCCAAATTGAATAAGTAAGCTTTTCCCAGGCTGATTTTTGCCAATTTACCAGAAGTCGTCTCAGTAATACATTATCATCATAATCCAATTTCATTATATGTTTCTCTTATCTTTTGCTCTGCCAGCAGTAAATATGCATCTGTAAATTATTAGTACTTGGATAACACAAAATGCAACTACAGAGAGAGGAGAAGAGATGGAAAAATATTGCTTCTGACTGAGGAGTTACACAGCACTGAGAGAAGTGAATGCATAAGAGTATGCAGAGAATAATTTCCTCTGAGTTCTTTACTTATACATAAATAAAAATTCTAGAGGGCCCAAGTCACCAATAGCAAATCTTCAGACAGTAGTCAAGAACAACTCTACAGGTGGACAATGTGAAAGATACACCTTGCTGCAGGCCAGAAAGCATGTCTTGTGGGGTCAAGGGAAGATCTCCAGTGACAGTCACGGCTGTATTAAGTTGCCTACACAGGGAAAAATTTGTTGGGAGGCAGCAGTTTTCTAACAGGCAGCAAGGTCACAGCTTTTACAGTGAGAAACTTCATAGCAAACGGGTACCCTCTAAAGGGCCCTTCTCTTACCCAGAATTTGACAAGGAAGAAGGCATTAGCTGGCCCCCTTTCAAAGAGCTCCTTCAGGCCCCCTTTTTTCTCAGGGAACTTGTCATAGATCTGCCGGATATCCACTGCCTCGAGGTAGGGGTCACTGTAGCTGGGGCTTGACTGCCCAATGTGCACAAACAGGTGTTTGTTGTACTGCAAGAAGAGGAAAAACATGGAATTAGGAAATTGTTCAGTACCATTCAGTACATATATTGTCCTTCACAGAAGACTACTGGAAGTCAATGAAGATTTGATAGCATTTTCAAAAAGAGCAGAAGAAAACAATAGAAATATCTGCTAATACCAGCTCATGCTGTTCTTTCCTTCTTGTCAATACATCCATGCTTCTTCTTTCTCTGAAACACTACTGTTGGGTTTTTTCTTCCTATATTCACTCCTAAGCCATTGCCTCATGCTGCTGCTATATAGTCTGAAATAACCTGAGACACAGAGTGTTACCTGTGACAGATCACTCAGTCAAACATCAATGCTCCTGTCCTATGAAGAGCCTGACATCCCACAGCAAGGTACCAGCCAAATAACACTATCTTTTCTGAACTTTCCTATCTCAGCCCATCACCTGAGCACATCTCAAGATGCAGAATCACAAGGTTTAGTGAGACAGGCTAATCTTACTACTTCGTGGCACCATGGAAACACAGTGATGCAAATTCATCCCAGTTGCCCCCAATTTCAAGTTCTCATCACACCAGAGAAGCACATGGCTTTATGTGATCTTAGTAACATCTGATTTTGCGTTCTATATTGGAGTCTATCTTACAAGGCTGGAGAGGATAGCCAGAATAGCCTGGCAGGGGTTTATGACCTCAGTGCCTTGGGCTCTGGTGTATGAATGTCCATGACCCTGGACAGGGAGGCCAGAAGCACATTGCACAGAGCTAGATCTATCACTGTTTATCCTCTAAGAGGAGGATATCTGGTGTTTCCCAGAGATGCTTTTCTGTTCTCTGATGAGCAATGAAGCAAGTATTTCATACTCAGAGAGTAGTATAGCGTATCCATGATGAACAGGAGCTGCCTGAAGATGCAAAATTAACGAGGGGTGGAAGCAAGGTGTGTTTCTTACTGTGTCTTGGTCTTGTTGTTGTTCCAAGAAGGCAGAGAACTCTAACATCCAAAGTTTGGAGCTAGCAACCCTGCGTCCTTGCCAAGCTGGTGCTGATGGGGAAGTTGAGAGGCCAGTAGGAGACTCAAACCCTAAGCACACAGGATTTATACAACAATAATTTAGAAAAAAATGGCAATAGCTTTCCAGTAGAGCACCTGCTGTCAAAGCTGACTCATTACATTTTCTTATGGCTTCATTCATCATGCAAAAATATCATTCACAAGGTCCTCAGTCTACCTGTGCTCTAAATGGTTTGTCAGTCACCCTCTGCTCATACAGCACTGCCAGGGTAGGTCATGATGTAAAAGACAAACTACCCAGGTTTGACACCAGAGAAAACGTGTTCAGCAATTTTAAAAGGACTTAGATGGAGCCCTAAAGGAGCAGTGAAATGAACTGTTTAGTATCAGAATGAGGTGTCACCATTACCTTTGCAAAATGGGGAAGCTGAGAAGGAAAAGACATTTGTTATTCAAATTAATGAGAAATTAGGAAGGCAATCATGTTATGACAGAGAACATGTTCTAGAACATGAAGCATGGTGGAAGACCAGTAGAGATACGTAAACTTTTATTTCTGCTGAGCCAGGAGAAAAAAAATCCCAACACAACCAACATAAAACAGGAAGAAAAGTTTTGCAAAATAAAACAAAATTAAAAAGCTTCAGCTCTCTCAGTAAAAGGATGGAAACAGGTACTAAGAGCAAATCATAAAAAAATTAACTTTTTGGCTCATTGAAATGTTTCAATAGGTAATTTTTTTTTCAATTTACTTTCAAGCTTTTTAGAGTGTTGGCTGATTTTGAAGTTGAAATACAATTTCAAAGGAAGGAGCTACATTTCCTTACCTACCTGGTAATGGAAGCGGAGGCTGTACAGCATAAGGTTGTTGAGAAAAAGGTTTCACGCTACAGAATTACACGAAGAAAGGTGGTTAATAAAAAACCAACCAACCAAAAAAATATTCTTCACCAACTCTTTGCACAGATTAGATCAAGTATTTCTCCTCAGGGAGAAAGTGTCTTTTGGAAATTATCTTTCTGTGTGGGCAAGAGAGGGTCATGGGGAAAGACTCAGAAAGCAGTAAGGGGCCAGGGCTGGACAGATTAAAATTTCCCTGCAGGTGTTCAGCAGGCCCTCCCTCCAGATTTGTTTTTCTGAGATCCCTATCAGCCTCTTAATACACAGGTGCCCATTTATTTATCCTTTCCTTTCAACTACAAGTAGTTTTATATCTATGCAAGTGGATATAGGCCTGGGCTGGATACCTCTCAGACTTTCAGGCCCAAATTCAGAGACATTCAACACCCACAAGTGAACACAGCTTTCAGGAGAGCTCAGCTCCATTTTAACACTATTGTAAGAAAAATGAAGATCTTAGCATTTCATAGATCTTGCAATAGCTAATGGTGTTCCTCAGGCAGCAGAGAAAGCAGCAGAAGCACCTGCTTTGGATGATCACATGAAGGAATACTTACTCCTGGGAAGATCCAGCTTGGCCTGGCAATGGTCCTTGCCAAAACTGCAAGAGAACAACACATAGACAAAAGTCACCACTCTGAGGATAGAGATGAAAAGCAAGGCTTGCTCTTTTCTGAGGAAACAAATTGCAAGCTCACAGACCTTCAAAAATGTGAATGAGTTATCTCTTCTTTCTACATTCCTGGTTTCATTCTTGTGGAGATGCTGACTGTTTTTGTTTTTTTTTTTATTCTACACACTACTACTACTGACATGCAAGAAACTAACCCAAAAGTGATCTTAGATGTTAAATGTTATGCAAGCATCTTCTGGCTCCATCTCCAAAGCTTTTATGATGCTCACTCTCTTGGAAGGACCATTTTCACCAGGAAAGTTCCACAGGAGTTATTTTGGCAGAAATCAATACTCAGCAAATGCTCGCTAGGCCCAGCTCATAGGTATAGGGATGCTGACAGACCTTCTCTGTGATGGATTTTATGTAAGGGCCAAGCTGAGAATGAGCTTGGGAATTATGAGAAAGGGTCAGGATGGCCCAAACAGACTTATTCCAACAAGATGCTGGACGAAGAAAGTGATACTGATTGCTCTCTCCCTTGTATCATTAAAAAAATATACATGGTGAAACTATTGTTTTACATCAGTGTGAGCAAAGAGTAGGACAAAACTGTTGAAGCCATATGACACCGTTTTTCTACAGAGTCAATGCCTCTTGGCCCATTCTGTCTCAGTTCTCAGGATTTTTCCTGAGATGTCCCAACATCTTTTCAAATACTCGAGTGTTTTCTCAAAACTCCACCAAGACACTGATCCACTCACCCCAGAAACAGCAGGGTAGGCTGGTCGTGGTAGACCAGGCAAGGCCATTTTACTGTGGAAGGCAGTTGCAGAGATAATCTGGGCAGATGACATTGTAGCCATACTCTGCATGGCTTTATCTTTAGCTGCCTGATCCTATGAGTAAGAGCAGAAACAGAAAACACAGGATTATTGTAATGATTAACAAGTTGCCAGCTCTAATGCTGTATAACCAGGATTCTGATCAGCTTCTCTGTAGGGAACAAGCATCTCTGAAAACCTGGGCAGCAAATTCACCAATAACTGTCCTAAGAACTCTTCAAAGCTGTAAGGCTGTCACTCATTACTATAGCTTCAGATGTGATTAATCATCCTTTCTGAAATGCTGGTTTAAAGACTGCTAAGCATTTATTCTTTCTGCCTGAGGGCTTTCAACCACACAACTGCAAAGTTTTGTAGTGGAAAACACACTTCTAGTTGACTCTTGTGTTTTAATAATTGGTTAGAACATTCAATGGGAAAGACTCTTCATTATAAAAAAAACCTTCTGAGGAAAAGGTCACAAAAAAGAGATGGTCATTGTCACTGCAAAAAAGACTACCTCAATTTGGGACTGCATTAGTCTCAGGTAGAGTTGATCATTTTATTCCCATCTCCAGAGAAAGCTGAAACCTTAATAATTTCCAGGGCACATATGCAGGGACATCCCTTTTTGTGTTTTAACAGGACTGTAGATTTACACACATTTTTACAGGCAATGACAGTGCCATAATTAGCGGGTCTGAGGTATGCATAAAACAAACGGCATTCTTCATTTCTTCTTTCAAGGAATAAATAGACAAACAGAAACACTTCCCCACATTCTGCCTCTCCTCCTACATCCCCGACAATCAATCTTCATCCTTCAAATATTCCACATTTATCTGTGTCATTATAATTACCACGGAAAACACACAGATTAATTAATAGCTTGAAGAAACTGCTGAAAGAGGTACACCAGCCCTTGCTGTCTTCTTCAGGAATTCTCACTTCCCACTTGCATTCATTGAACTGCAGTAAGTTCTCACCCTTGGGCCTCCATTCTTTCCAACCCCTCCAATTTATCTAAGGTTTTCTAAAGTTCAAAGCCCAAATATCCTTATGTGTCTAACCAAAAAAAAAAAAAAAAAAGTGGAGGAGGCATACAAAAAAATCTCAAAAATAAATGCTAATGTTCAAGTGGAATGATCAGTAGAAATGGGCAAAACTCGTACATCTTTTTTTAGAGCCGTGTCTCCTGTTAGTACCATTCAAGTGAATGGAAGGGAAACAAATGCTGAGAAAGTTGATAATATTCTCCAAAGCTATGGAAAACTTTTTCAGAATCCAGTTTAAATGATGCCTTAGAGAATAACTGAAGGATTACCTACTTTTTTTAAGGGAAATTATTGTTTTCTGCTGTTTTCTTAATACACGTAAGGACTATTTCCCATGTGCCATTGCAGAAAAGGATTTTTTTCCTTCCCTTATTTTCTCACTGGAAAAATTGTATTTGTCTACCTGAGTTCATACATGAGTTTATGGGGAAGATGCATTTACTTGTGGAAGTATTAAAAGTTAAAAGAAAATGTAAAATAATTAAGGAAGGGAAGTATTTTACCTATTAACTTCTGCTGTGTTTCTGTTTTGTTTGAAAGCTTGACAGACTGCTGGAAAGAGCATGTTTTTAGAAAATACATCTCCTTCCTGTTTCAGCCAACAGTTTTGTATTCATTTCAAGTATTTTCCAGTACAAATAAAAAAGAAGAAAAAAAAAGGAAAAAGGAGCAATAAAAACTTTTACCAAACATTTGCAATGTTTACATTTTCTTTTATTATTCTTAAAAAACATAATAATGATGATGGTGATTATGATGGTGATGATACTACTACCATTTCCCACTTTTTTCCTTAGTGCACATGACATCTATTAGCCACCCAGGACATGGAAAAACTACTGACTTTTGGGAACAGTTTTCTTCAAGCTTTACTCTATTTCCCACCTCTATCTGTTGTAGACACAGTGCACACTTAAAGAAGTTTAAAGTTTTTAAAAAATAAAGTTTGTGTGGAGACGGAAGCATTGCAGTGACTGCTCTGAAAAGTCGTCATGTAGCTGCTCTGATCTCTAGGATATAAATATGAAAACATGTACTTGCTATGGAAAATGAACAGTGATAGGAGAACACACAGCTGTCAGCAGGACCTTGGAAGAAGGGCAGCAGTTTCTGTGGTTTCATTTCCCTGCTCTATGGAAATGGCCAGTGAAAGCAAAGAACTAAATGAGTTGAATCAGTGCTCCCGACTTGCCACTGCAGGCGGAAAGGAACAGCCTGGTCCTGGGGAAGGGTTCTCTACAGGCAGCTGGGCAGAGCTCACAGCATGGCCTGGGTGGTGTAAAAGGACAGCAGCCAATGGCTCCGTGGAGCTCCCCAAGACACCTTCGTTCCCTGAGAACAAAACCGGCCAGCTCCTGTGAGCTAAGTGGAAACAGGCTCGGCTGACTGGCTTTTCAATCATGCCCAACCCCAGAGCTGTGACACACGAGGAACAGAATCAAGGTTACAGATGTAAGCAGCAGTGAGGCTTTTAACACCCCGGGCAGTTGTTGTTTCCTGCTCGCTCTAACTTGCCTCTCCAGCAGGCCTCCACCTGAACTGACCACTTAACAGCACCACAGGTTTCAAGCTTAGGCAGCCCTACCTGGGTGCACTGAATTAGATAGTTGTAATTTGTGCCTCCTTCTCTTTATCAGAGCAGCTGGAAACACAACAGGCTAATAAAAGACACAGCACAGCTTTCTAAAATGGGGCTGGGATGTGGGGGGTGCAGTCATAGCTTAGAGGCAATCACTGCTTGCAACAGAGCTGCATGCACGTCAGCACTGGGCAACACTGAGTGCCAACAGCTCACTCCCAGGACAGTCCATATGCCCTGGTGCCCAGTGAGGAGCTGCCCAGGCAGCCAAGAGGAAGCACATACTAACAGCCATCCCCTCAGCAGTCAGGGATGGACTGGGCTGTCAAGGTTATTGTCACTTGAAGCATGGAAGATCGGGGAAGCAAACTCTCTTCCTTCCAGATTACTTATGGCCATACCAAACAGAAAGGTCAGCACTCACCTTCCTTCTCTGGCTGTCCCAGTGAAACATAACAAGGCCCAGACCTCACATCCTGCTCAGCAAGCCCCTTCTGGATAGCTCACATTCTAACAGGGGACACTCTTGTGCAATTGGCACATACAAACTTGACCTTCTCAACGTTTCTGGCAATTCAGCCTGAGCACATAAACCATCTCCCTGCATCAAATTTGAGTGGAAATAAATGTCAAGAGGTTCATTAGGGTGATCTTGGAGCTTTTCCTATGGAAAGGAAAACACAGCTTTTCTCAAGCAAGTATTCAACCACTTTCTCTTTCTCATTAGCCCAGGCCTCTTCAAATCATGTCTGAATTAATCAAGGAGCAAAGTCTATTCAGTTGGCACCATTTTACCTGAGAAGATGCCAGCTGGCTTTATTGCTTCCTCTCAGTGGACAACTCCACATCATCATCTCTAGTAGAGGTGGAGCTGGTGCTCTCATAGCTGTAAGGCTATCTTTTCCCAAGGCCACCACAACACCAGGGACTGCTTACTGGTCAGCATTTGTAACCATAAACCCCTCCTCCTCAGGTCAACACTCTCTGCACACTCCTAAGTCTAAGGGTCTTTCAGATTTGAATGACAACTGCATAAACCAGAGGTAGAAATAAGACACATGAAATTTAAAAAGTTATTGTTTCTTTATTCTTTAAATAGAATTGCTCCAGACGTCACAGAGCTTCAACAATAATGAATGTTTGCACAACATTTCCTGGGAAGAACCTTTTCCTCTCCAGCTTACTACAGCTCAGTGACTAATCTCAGGCTTTTTTAAGGCTATTCATAGAAGGAATACCTGACCTGGGGGAGCTTGTGTGATATGTTAAGGGATACCCGTCATACCTTGAGCTTGGCTTGGATCTCTCTAGCTTTCCGCCTTGCCAGGACCTGGATGTGACTAGATACCTGCATTGAAAGACAAAATTCCATCTTCATTCCAGAGGAATACTTGGTAGCTTCTTGTAGAAGTAAACACACTTTAGGCAGTTATTTAGGGTTGGGGGGAGGAGGGACTGGAGATAACAACAAGCTGCTTTTCTGAGCATAACTCCAGTGCCAGGAAATGGGGTGGAGGGCCAGCAAAGATGGGCCATCTAAGGCAGGTCTAGGCTGCTCAGTGCTTTGTCCAGCATAGCCTGGATAATCATGCCCAAATTACAAAGATTCCTTTTTCATCTTGTGCGCCAGGTATTTTCAAAATCATCATTGCTGTCTTGTTGCCTGGGGTGAACAAGGAATCTTCATGCAGAGAACCACTGATGTTCCCTGAAACATTCATTAGTAGGCCAAGCAAATAAAATCACTCAGCAGAAAAATTTGTGGGTCACAATGTGATTGGGAGACATGAGCATTATAAACCTACTGTAAAATTCCCGAGCTGACTCTTCCTGCCATTCTTATTAACCAGCTCAGCACAACAAGCTCTTTCCAGAAAAGTCAGAAATTACCAACAAGTGAACAGCAAGAAATTTGTTCTTGTTAGCCCTCATAATCTCTAGTGGTCCAAAGAAGCTAATGCTTACAGGGAACACTGTACACTTACCTGTTTCCTTGTGCGTGTTTTCCCTGTTCTCAGCTTAATATAGCGGGCAATCAACTCATTTCGGCCTGGAACAGAGAAATAATGCAAATACAAGTGTAGAAAGCAATGACCTCAGCGAAAAAGATAGGCAATTCCATTGCGTATCTATAGAGATCAGCAGCAGGATGATTCTCTCACACTCCTTTCTTTCTTACAAAGGAACTTACTAGTGCACATAGCAGACGTCTGAGTTCTAGGAGCAGTCTCCTATAACATCCCCATAGGCAAACTGACATAGTATGGGCCAGATAATTGGACAAGGGGGTTGATGAAAATTGGCTGAACGGATGGATGGGGTCCCAGCTGACAATGAGCCAGCAATGCACCCTTATGGAAAATCCCAGTTGTCAACAGGTCAAGGCAAGTGATCCTTCAGCTCCACTCAGCACTGTTGAGGTAACATTTGGAATACTGAGTCCAGTTCTGGTCACCTCAGCATGAGAAAGGTGTGGACATACTGGAGCAAGTCCAGCAAAAAGTCAGCAAAAATTATTAAGAGACTAGAGCATCTTCCCTATGAGGAGAGGCTGAGAGAACTGGGTCTGTTCAGCCTGGAGAGGACTCAGGGGCAGTTTTTAATCAATAATAATAAAATAAATACCTGATGGGAGGCAATGAAGGGAAAAAGGGAGCCACCCTCCTCTCAATAGTGCCCAGTGATAGTACAAGAAAGGACACAAATTAACACAAATGAAATTCTGTCTAAAAAAAAAAAAAACACCAACCAACTAAAAACCCAAACAAACAAACAAACACCAAAAAAAAAAAAAAACCAAACCCACCAAAAAACCAAACAAACAAATAATAAAAACCCAAACTTCTTTTACTATAAGGGTGGTTAACCATTGGCACAGGCTGCCCAGAGAGGTTGTAGTCTCCATCCTTGGAGGATAGTCACAACCTACTGGACACTGCTTGAGCAGTAGGGCCAGACTAGGCATTCTGAAGAGATCCCTTCCAAGCAAAAGGAGCCCGTCATTCTGTGTAACTAAGTCCAAGCAAACAAACAACAATGGGGAAGCACATGGAAACAGGTACACAGAATTCATCAGTGTGATGTGATAGAGTGAATTACAAGTGCTTTCAGGCTCCTGCAAGCAGACTATCCAGGTTTATTACACTGGCTTCCATGTACCAATCTAAGCAGTCACACAGATTATATTCTCTTTCCGGAGATGGAGGAATGAAGAGCAGAAACAGAAAGGCAGCAGCTACACATCTGAACTCTAGGCTGGTTCAAGGCAGAAAACATGACAGAAAAAGAGGAGGCTCTACAAAATAACACATTTGTGGTGACCACAGTAGTAGCAAGATAGTACTGCAATAAAAAGTTGGGAGTGGGAGCTGCAAGGCTGAGAGACATCTTGATATGGCTGCAAGCATTTGCAGAATGAAGCAGGAATGAACTAAGAAACAAAGCCACAGTTCTTGTGAAGTTTATTCATAATGAAATTATAAAACTCCACTGTTGTTTGTGGAAAGTTTGTGAGCAGAGAACTTGTACATTAGGACATCACAGACATCAAAAGGCAAGCAATGAAATCAGTATTAAACTATCAGTATTAACTGTTCCAGTAGTTTAATATTCCATGAAAAAGCTATAACTTGTTTTTATTTTAAACTCTTATTTCATACAAACCTGAAATGAAATGTATGCAAGGAAAGACTAGGCTAAAATTGACCACTCAACCTTTAGGGAAGGACTGGCAAAGCCCTTAATTCCATCTGTTTCTGAAATAGAAGAATGCAAACGTCCACGACTGCAGTTAGGCCATGTTCATGAAACACAACCAATGCACACACAGGGATGGGAAAGCATTTCACATGTACAGATCTTAATCTTTTCCTAATGGTGTCATTATAGCAGCTCCCCTCATTATCCCTGGGAGAAGAAACAGGTCTGTAGCTGAGAAATCAGCTCCAGCTCCTGTAAACACAAATTAGGAACTGTGTCTGTGCCAGAAACACAATGCCCTGCCATGTAAGCACTGACCTCTTCAAGTTCCCAGAGTTTCTGCTTTAGCACAGTGTCATGCCCAGGGGAGTCTGGTGGGAGCAGATGCTGTTCTGCCACCTTGCACCTGGCTGCTCTTCCAACCCACGTCAACCATTCTTACAAAGCCAAGACCAATTACTAGCGACACATAACCACACCACCTTCCTCTAGTGCCAACAATAATATTTATGGCTTCTCAAAGCTTCCATCTGTTTAGACATGGATCCAAGCTGAAAGGTAAGAAGCAACTGAAGTGACTCTTCTCAAACAGATGCCGACATATAAGAAATTTCAGGACTGTTTGAGACACATTACAAGTGGGAAATGTGCTGAACAAAACAAGGCACTCAAACCCTATTATTTATAAAGAAAGAAGAAGGAAAATTTTTGTACAACAAGAGGACCCTTTGAGAGGGAAGGGGAAGGAGTTAATGGAAAAGAGAGGAAAAACTAGCCTTGGAAAGAAGTGGATGTGGAGAATTGCAGGCAAACTTTTAAAGAGCATGTATCAGGCTATACTGAAAATCTGAACACATGGGAACTCTCCAGACCTCAGCTCAGTTATGGGTCATCCTTGCCAAACTAATTTCAGTGGATTCTCAACCATATACAATAAATTTTATGGAGCAAATTCATATTTGTAGCATTTCCAATTAAGCAAAGAAATTATGGAGACTGAACAGTCTGACAGAACACTATTCTGCTTCAGCAGCAAGGGGTTGCAGGGGTAATCTGTATGAGAGGATGCCATGAACAGCTCTGCATCAGCCACAGACAATTCCAGCCACACCCAAACTGGATGAAAATAACAATCGATCCATCAAATCCTCAACCAGCCAGAGGAGCACAAGCTACCTTCGCTCGAACGTGTTTTGGAAAGGGCAAGAGCCGGTAGGGACAGGAGACACATGAGGAGACACAAAAGGAACCACAAAAGGAGACATGAGAATGCACAGAAGAAATACAAGATATGTAAAAAGACAAATCTGGAGAAAAGGCGACGTGGTAGGGGACATTCCTGGGGATGTGGCTGGAAAAGTAATCTTGGAAAAAGTTGCTCCATGACAGAAGAACATTTTGAGGCAACTGCAGCACCCACGCCAGAGCAGAGACAACCTTGAAAGGACTGCAGCCCACTGAAAACCCATGCAGAGAAGAGAAGCAGCTAGAAACAAGGAGCACCAGAGGGGAAACAAAACAAAATAAAAAGAAAAAAGGCAGGAACTGGCAGAAAAAGACCTTTACACAGTGATGCCAATCTCCTGCGTCACCCAGCACCTCATCAAAGGAATTAAGAGGGACTGAGTGTGAGAGAGAACAAAAGAAGGGAAACAGAGTAGGAAGCAGGGAGGAGAGACAATAAACTGTAGTCAAGCCTGGGAAACTGGGAGGTATTTCCATAAGTGTGCATTTAACTGTTTGTCTTTGACAGCAGCAGCAGCAAAAACTGCAAAGTTCTCTCAGGCCACGTACTTCACCAAAAAAGACTAGTGGGAGGAGAAATTGTTGCACAAATTGCAGATATTAGATGCCAGTACAGAAATTCTCTAGAAAGAAACTCCACACAGAGAGCATTTAATTGTGGATCATCAGAATTTCCAGTTTTAGAATTCACTTCCCACTTGCTAATATCTCTCATACGATATCTTTCCCTATTCCAGAAGTGTGTCCTCACAGTGAGGTTAAAACAGGAAAGTGGTAGGTTATATTAAGCTAATAAAGGTACTGGTAGCACAAAAAAAAAAAAAAAAAAAAAAAGAGAAAAGAAAACTCAAACAAAAAACACATCAACAAACAAACAGATCACTCTACAAAGACATTCATCACAGGCATTACTAAATATAGAACTATGTAAATTGCCAAGCCCAGTAAACTACAGCAAGGCACTATTAAATTACGATGAATCAAAACTGCAAGAGAAGCAAGTCCTAAATGTCTTTTGTTTTCTTATCAGTAGTTAGATGTAAGCAGGTACTATGTGGCTGCAAGTCTGTAGGCTCACAGGCTCTGGAAGGCACTTTCTTTGTTTCACAACCCTGGCTGCAGGGTCAGCAAAGACCAGCACTCCTCACTTGGCTGGAACAGGCAGAGCTGTCATAAACCGTCAGATGGTTCATTTTTTAGAGCCATGTAAAGTGTCCCTCAGTAACCTGATCATATGTTGTGTTCTTAGAATAACTCCCGCTGAGGTCTGCCATGGTCACCAGAACCTGCCAACAGTTGTGACTCCTCTGTCGAGACCACGCATTGGGTTTCATGAAGCTCCAGCCAACATTCCTACTGTGGCACAGCACCTTTATCCTCCCTGGAGCCTTCCCCTTAGGAGCATGGCACGAAAAAAAGTAGCCAAGAGATACTCTCTTATGTTCTTTACCTCTTACTCTCAACAGATAAATTTCCAAGGGCAGCAATTTGGCTCCCATTCCATCTTACACTAAATTACAAAATTTTGCATTCAGGAGTTATCTAGGAAGGAATTGTCTAAGAGAAGTGAGTAAGGAGGCTTTTGGATTCTCCATTCTACACCTGTTCACCTTTGAATATAACAGCAGAGAAGTGTCTTCCTGTAAGGAAGGGGGATAATCAAGGGAATTCCCATCACCATAGAAAGCATTTTCCAGTCCTATCTCAAAGCTTCATGCTGACTTTCTCTTAGTAAAAGTATATTAATTTTTCTGCCTCTTGTAAGCAGTATCTCTTTAAGACTTGTACTTCCTCACACACCTGTTGCCAAACAAAGTGAGATCAAAGAATTCAGTGATGTCTGCAAAATCCTTACAGTGGGAAACGGCTTGGAAGTATCTGTTTCTTGGCAGATTCTGTATCTTTCTGTACCCAAAGCAAACATTTGCAACTACCTCTAAATAGTTCTGTAAGAGAAGCAACTATCCAGATGTCTCCAGTGAAAGGTTTATCAAAGGGAGGTCAAGAAAGCCATCTCAACTCTCATTTCAGTCTCTCTGTGTCACTTAATGATATCTCCTGGGACATGACAGTCTCCTTGAACTTTTTAAATTAACTGTTGGTTACAATCAACATAAACATAATGAACTGTGTGCATCAGACAAATAAATCTAGACAGAAGAGGGAACGGTAAGGACACCTCGTTTGTCCACCAAATGTCAGTGTTTCTCTGTGCATACAAAGCAAAACTAACTGCCAACCAAGTCTTACCAGAAAGACACTATTTAGACAAAAGCAGTGTGGGGTTGCACATCCATATGGGACTAACTGCCACTGGGGCCTGCCCCATCCATGGCTCCCTGCACAGCCTTACTGCCCATCTCTCATTCCACTACTTCCTCCTCCCAACTATGCTAAATGTCTTCCTGGACATCAGCTGTTCCAGAAGTAGGGCTACATGTGTCAGAAACCACATTTTCGTCTTTCTGATGGTTAATCCCATCTTCTCCTCAAGATGCACAGACACCCAACTTTTACTAATATAATCTAGTTTTAATGCTACCTTTATTAAGACTTTCCTTTCATCACAAACCACATTTTCTCACCAAAGCCTTGGTGAGAAGATTTTGTTTGGTTCCTCTACTCAAGAGGCAATAACGGAACTCAGTACACCACCATGACCATCATACTAAGATCATTTCCCATGAAAGGGACCATGGAAAACCACACTGCATTTTATGGCACTAACCTATCCTATCATTGACATCTTTGACCCCACCAGTGCAGAACTTCAGCGCCCCAACAGTCAGGTTCGAGTTCCCATAGCACAGTTACACACGCCAATTAATTTTATATTCAGCTGGGAGAAGAAAATTTCCACACTCTGATCATTTATTCCATGCTTGAATTTTCTCAGGATCAACCTTCCACACGAAGATTCTCTGAGCTCATGCAGTCCCTACAGAAAGGGGATTTTGAGATAAAGAATCAAAGAAGCATGAGCCAATACTTCTGAAAAATATCAAAACAGTCAGAAGTCTGAAAACACGATATTTAAGTGATTAGCACCATCACAGCCAGCCCTTCCCCAAAATACCTGTTTTTATCATTTGACTGTGCAAGTTCTGAGCTCCTTCCTCTTCTGAAATGACAAAGTCAAAGCTTTATTTGCTGGGCAGAATGCACCAGTCAAGCCCCTCACATGGCAGTTGGGTGATTCATCTGTCTGAGGACATAAAACTCAGTTGTCTCATTTACTAACTGGTCTAAACACTGAAACCCTCTCTTGTGTCAAAAGGTCTTTTGCTGGCAAGGTTAGTGTTTACTCCTCTCGTTTGCCACTGCACAGCCTAAATTCACAGCCAGAAACACAAGTGCTACCACCATTTAGAAACTGCTGTTTCGTGGTGGTCAGTTTAAGATGCTTCACACAAAGTGTTTGGCCGTGGGATAACAATTACAGACCCAGCAGGTTTGGGGAAGCTTGGTTCCAAACAAGTACTGGAGATAAATGAAAAGTCAGTCACCACGGGTGCAGTTAGAGCAACAAATTTTTCATCAACAGAACAATGTGAAGAGGTTTCCCTCTCCTTAGCTGGTCATTCCTCCTCCTGCTACATTCCGACAACCGCTGTGTGCAGCTGTAGCGACTAAATTGATGGGAAAAGGGGAGGGGGGACAGGGGAGGAAAGACTGACATGCACCACTCTAATTACCAATAATTAAAAAATAAAACTCCCCGTCCCCATTTGGATTTTGTTGTTGGTTTTGTTTTGTTTTTCCCCCCATCAGACTATTTTTAATTGGATTGGTGAACTAGTTCATTCTGTGGTCACATTAACCACGGCATTGGCACAGCAAAGAGAACAGAGAAAGAATGGGCGCAGAACTTCTTAAACGAGTTTTGCCACCAGAGAAACTGTAGCCTGGAACTGTACTCCACCTAACCCTCACACAAACAGGCCGGTAAGAACATGGGCAAGGCACTTCCTGTGCTTGCATCATTTGTCTAAAGGCTAAACAGCGTTAAACTGCCTTCTAATTACTGCCCCAAGGGCATGAGGAGTTATTCCTTGTAAAGATGAGCATTTACTAAGGTATAACAATGTATGCAGGTAGAAGTCCCTCCCCATCAGCCTACTGCGAAGCTCCAGGCTATGCAGCTCTTCACCACACCTCAGTCTTTAATAGTGCTTTGCAGTGCATAAATTGAATGTCCTCATCAGCTGTGTTTTCCCACATTATCGCCTCAGGCCACAGAAATGTAAGTTAATCCATCCAATAAGTACTCTCCCATATACACGTTAAGGGCTGCAAAAGGAGCAGAGCTGGGACTTGTTCTGGTACTTCCCAGAGTTAAGACTGATAAGAATCCTACAGAAAAAGTTTAGATTCAGTTTGGCTGGGAAATCCCACAATCACACCAAAGCAGCTGCACATAGTAACATGAATCCTTCATATGCCAGGGAGTGTATCAGGTAACACCTGAAAGAGCCAATAACAATCCTACATGGAAAGGCATGTCAAACTAACAGCTTTCAGTCTCTTGGGACACCTGAGAGTGACCTTATAGAGGCACAAAGACATTTTACTCACCAAGGACCGGGTTCAGAGAAACATGACTACTGAGGGTAGCGCTGAAACCAATGTTTAACTGTAACAGCATTTGCCAGCTCCCATCAGTCCAAGTTCTACATTACAGATCTGGACATCTGCTAAATTCTTCCTTAGATCGATAAATGTCTGCTCATTTCAGTATCTTCCAAAAACTGTAGGGCATCTGAAAGCAATTCTCAGTGATGTTGTCTTAAGGGATAGCAAAAACTTTAGCTCTTTCTCCTGACTTTGTGGTCAGCTGCCCCTGCCAGCACCAACAGTACAGAGTTTCTGGCAGATTTCTGCCCCAAGTGCTAATTTTGTGCATGTGCCCAGGTGACAGGCTGACCAAGCACCCAAAGCTTCAGCTGTAACAGAAATGAGAGCTAAAAGGTGTCTGTGAGATCTGTGCAGCCACTTGCTGCATGACCAGCACAAACCATGCAGTTCTCAGGGCATCTGGTCTGGTCTGGTTCAGTCCTGTGAGGAGTCATGACTGCTTCACTTAGCACCTAAGACTACACCACGACCCAGTCCCAGCCAAGCGACTGAGAATTACACAGCAGCCTCAAGGAGAGCAGAAGAACCCAGAGACTGTTCTTGCATTATACGAATAAATGAATACTGATTTTTTTAAGTGGAATGGCTGCCACCACCCAACTTCAGTTTGTGCCATCATAATTTAGAATCATTTTTGATCACTTTAAGCCATTAAGTTGTAGATTCAGCTTAAACAAATGCCTGGACACTCCTGAAAAAAGTGGTTGCCCTTCCCCCTTCGTCCCTCTCACCAGACTGTTCCATGGATCAGTTCAACTCTAATCTGGCAGAAATCTGTCCAGCTCATTTTGCCAACATAGTTTGCAAGCAGTTAGAGCAGTTTAGCAATCAAACATGGATCCACAAGGAGTCTGCTAGAAACTGAAGTTAGCCTAAAGAACAGGAGCACAAAACTGGAAGCAGAGCAGGGGAGTAAGGAAACACGAGTGGCATCTCCCTCTTTTCTTCTGCTGTGAACTGCAAGGTCATCTCACAATTTCTGAAGGAAATACAGTCTTGGTCTCAACAATGAACAGTTCCATACCATCCCAACTTTATCTAGAATAGTTGTTAAAGATGTCATACTCTGTAACAGGTGAAAAGAGAATGTGGACAGAAAAACCTAGCAGAGACACAGATGAAATAATTGCATAGCCACCCAGGGAGTGGTCTCGGTAATAGCTGAATTCTGCCAAGATCATGAAAATTTCTTACTGTGGCTTGTGATATTCCCTGTTCCTTCCCACCCTGCTCTTCCTTCTCCTAACACCGGCACAATTCTGTTCCAGATTTTTTAAGCACCGGTTCACTGACTGAGTTTACAGCATAAGTCTGATAGATAACTGGGCAACCATGATTCAGGCAGGAGTGCGGGAACATGAGGATGACAAAACTATTTAAGCTGCAGAGATCCCTAGAAATACACACGGATCCAGAAGGAAATTTGCACATATCTAGGTGCTTCAGCTACCTTCTAGATGAAAGCTTCTATATCTAGATTTGTCAAATCACTTTCCCCCAACTTTAGTCATAAGGATCAGACTAGACAGGAACAGCTTAAGCAGAGCTGGCTTTGCCTCTGAGCCCAGGAGCAGATGAGATGATTTTTGAAGGTCTCTCCCAGAACCATTTTCTGTGATTCTACAACTAAAGACGATGATGCTGTGTTTATATGCAGGAATGCTCATAATCCCCAGTCAGGGTTGAAAGAAACAGTGAGCTGAATGCCACACGTGCCCGTGTGTTGCCCTGTAACACTGCCCTGCCGTGCTTAGAAACGGGCCTGTGTCTGCAGCACTTGCAGTCAACAACTTGGGCATTGCTATTGGGTTACCTCACCAAGCATTGGTTACACTCCTCGCCCTCCTGCCCACAGACTCCGACTGAAGCTCCTGGAAAGGCATTTGCAACTATTGTACAAATCAAACCCAAGAGGAAAGTAGAATGATTCTAAAGGCATTTTCCATGAAAACAGTGTCATTTCCTGATCAAGAAGCCAGAGACAGAGCAAGACTCTGGCTGTTTATGTGCATGGAGTGAGACTCTGAGAATGTGAAGGAGTACCCAGAAGATGGGTCACAAGTTCAAGGTGACAGCAATGGGCAACAGCTGCTGGCTCCGCACCCTTCAGCAGCAGGTGTACCCAGGCCCCAGAGGTTTCAGTCAGCTCTGCCAGTGACCAACAGATTTACAAGACCATCTGTCTGGGCACAAACTGCACGCAGCCTTCCCAGTTTTACTGCCCAGATCTTCACCACACACAGACAATACAGGGTTTGTTATGGATTAGCTAATGAGCAACTGTTTAAACCAATAGACAGCCCCAGTTCTCCTGTGCTCATTATCTGGATCCTACATGAATGAGAATACTGCTCGTTCTTTTAGCTGTCATACTGGCTTTTTCTGACCAAGCAGCCTCCCTTCACTTTGGGCATTAGAAAATGGAAAGGTTATGTTGTCTCACACTGGTTTTGCTTAAGGAGTAAGGAATGCCTTTGAAAGAGACTTTAAAAGAAAGTTAATGTGATAGGTTTTTCTTACTTGCACTGTAGAAGGGAGTTCCTTTTTTCCTGTGCCAGGTCTCCATACAATCTGCATATTGGCCACAAGATCTGCATATTGATGTTATCAGCTCCCTCCATGTATATGCACACCCTTTCTTAAGAAATGCCATCATCCTTCTCTACTCAAGGCTTGGCTAATTGACAGAAGACAAACTCTGAGAAAGCACTCCTGGAATTTACCTAGAAATCTCCTCTTTTTGTTTCAGACCTAAGGAAGGGTTCTTGCGCAAATCAGTCTAATAAACATACTCATGTCACAAAACCACAGGTAGTATGAATCACAATACTAACAATTTACAAAAACACGCAGACATTTACAGTGTAAAGCCACCTAATGACCACTGTTCTCTTGTTTCCTGTGTAAAACCATAGCCCTTCCCACCTGGAATCCTCCTCTCATTCATGTAAAACACAGATACACATGCGCGCATGCACACACACACACACACACCATTCTTTGGGACTAGTTTCATAAATACAGTCCTTATAGTTTTGTCTGATACAATTTTAAAAGTCCCCAACAACAGATTTCCATTCTAGCTCTTCAGAGGAGAGAGATCCCTCAGCACCGAGCACCATGTTGTCCTGAAGTCTTTGCAGATATCCATCCTATATTCTTTCTTTCTCCCCCATTAATCCTAGTCATGCTCACATGTTCCACATAAAATCCCTCTCCCTCCTAAATGTTAACACCCTTCAAATATTTTTAGACTGTTATTATGTGTCCCCCCACCCTCCACCTTTCAGTCATCACTTAGCCAAGCTATGTATATTTAGCTACTTTAATCTTTCCTCCTAAATCAGTCCCTTCAGCTCCCAGGGCTCAATGTTAAGTCTGGTATGCTTGCTCTTCTCAGAACTCACTCCATGTTTTTGAGATCTTTCTGGTAATGTGTTTGCAGAAACCTGTCCAGAAGATAGCTTTATATGCGCTTGTTTTAAAGAAGGAAGAAACCCAAGTCATTGGGCATTATTAATTTTCATTTTCCATATCTGGTTTTTGTTCCCAGATTTTGAATTCAATCTGAATTTTTAAGTATTAATAAACATTTGGTCTTTGTAAGAGCAAATTAGCACCTGATAGTATTGAACCCAATTGTGAAAGAATGAAGTGGGTTTTAAAAGTAAAAGAACACTAAGGCTTTTTAACTAAACTTTTCAGAAAACCACTGGAAATGTGTAAAGTTATCCAGAAGAAGAGCAGAAGCAAAACAGTAACATGCAACAAGGGAAAAGGCTGACAAATGAAATATACTCTCTCAGTTAAAAGGCAGGTGAGTGGATATTCCTACAAAACATAAAAGCTGGCCTACTACATTAGAAATCAATTAAACTAGATGTGTTATTTACAATGAAAAAAAAAATCAGACCAAGTGCCTTTCTGACAGTAGACCACTACAAATTAACTCTGTCTTGGAGAATTACTAAAAGTTTGAAACCTAAAAGTGAAAAAGTCAGAGGAAGAGCCATAAGGGTAATGCAATGTTGCCAATGAAGGAAATCACTAAAACATGATAAAAACTGTGGCTGCAGACATATACAGTGAGAAAAATGTCATACTACACAGCTCACTTTTTTTAAGCCTGTCAGATGAACACGGGGCTGAGAAGCTGCTAAAAATCAAAGGGACAGGAAAAAGTATGTGCCCTTTATTGAAACAACAGAATGAAGCCCCCAGAAAAGGAGTCACAATAGTTTTGAGAACATGTAGTACACAATAAAATTGCTACTATATTTATGTTCAGTACTAAGCATGCTAAGGAAAGATGCCACAGCCAGTACTATTAACTGCAAGAAGATTTCGGGTGGGTTGGTATTTCAAAAGCAGCAAATTTCTCAACATTCAAGAAATGCTTGGAATTTGTGGAAAAATATTTCTTTTTATGCTTGCATGGAGAGAACACCAGTTAAATTGACATAAAGCTTAACACAAAAAACTATAAAATTGGCTTACAAAGGAGATGGAAGGAAAAGCATGACAAACTCCAGCAGAAGTTTAACTCACTGCTAATGTCTCCAGAAGTCTGGCTTTGTCTAGTCGACAACAAAGAACCAGAGCCGCAGGAAAGCAAAGCTGAAAGATGACTGAGTGAATCAAAACCTCGTTATTGAGCAACTCCAAAAACATTACACCTACCACCAGAGGGGAGGGCAAAGTCTGCATCCTGACCAATTGTCCACGAATTCAAATTTTGTCTGTCTTCTAGTGTTTAAAATAGGAGATTCCTTTTTTTTTTTCCAAAACCATGGGATAAAGGGCTGTTCCACAGTTCACTAGGTCATACTGATGGAAGGGATAGGAACTTCAGAAGTATCTCTCTGAGGGATATCACAGCTGAAGTACAAATTTTGCAATTACCTGGAACATTCAGTTCAGCATCAACTGAGCACATTCTCAGCATGTTCCAATAGCTTTGATTGAAACACCATCAGGTAAGATGCTAAACTACAATACAGAGGAAAGCATTTGAAGGCTGACACCTTGGAGGTTTACGTATTTTAAATAGCAACGATGCTCCTCCCTCCCCTCAAGGAGAAGTGTTTATGAACTGGGATAGGCAGCATATGTTTTATGCTTCTTCGGATTTATGTGTTTGCTTTCCAGTTCTACTTTCAGTGAGTCTTTGAGGCCAGGGAAAACATGAAATGATAACTTATCCCTTTGAGATAAAGGCATTATCCTGCAAATTTACCTAGTCATTTCAGAATAGAGGTGGGAGGGACCACCTGTGACCTGGTAGCTTTGGCATCAGACTGACCTTTCATCCCATCTTAAGTCATGTTGCAAAATCTTAAGTCTTTGTGGTCCACTGCCTGCTCCCCGTTTTAACAAGTAACATGGTTGGCTATCCTTCTTCTATCACTCAGCCTCTAAGCTTTGGACATCTTTAAGTATTTCCTATCAGCAATTCACAAACAGACGGCACCAGCATGGGAGATGGATGACTGCCCCCAGCTGTCTGCCCCTCCCTGCTCAGCACAGAAATGGCTGAGCTGTTTGAAAAGCAGCTGCTAAACTAGTGACTCCTTCAGAACAGCCATCTAACAAACAGCCACCAATTCTAGCCCCTCTTGCAAAAAGGTGCTCCAAGCCAGGCGTTCCTGCAGTGGAACACTAGACAGCTAAGACAGTAATTCATTTCTTCCAAGCTCTTACTGTCTCTCTTGTAATGTCAAAATAAGTATTTATTTTGCAAGTTACTATTTTTCATTTCTCTGCTCTCCGTAATGTTGGGAGACCTGGTCTATTTAGCATCTCCATGCAAATTTCACAACGGTACCGAGCTTTTTCCCTCTCCTTTCCTTAGATCAGTACTGAAGTTGCCAGGAGATACCAAATACCTAATTCTGTGATAGTTTGTTTAGTACAAATGCTAGATATTATTGCTCCCATGGAAAAACACTGTTGGGAAACATAAGTGACAGATTTGTAATACTGTACCCCCACAGTGGTTCTAGCAGGCAACACTCATAAAATTATTCTGCAAGATCTTAGTGGTACCAGAAGGCACCACAGCAGTAAGTGTCCCAGACTCAATGCTTCTAATGTCAACACAATGATTAGGAGAAACGACAGCATTCCATATCAGACAAGACAGCTGCTTGTGCCTTAAGCAGGTGGTCAGCAAAGCCTGCTGGAAAGGCCAGTGAAGGTTTGCACCCAGCGCATGCTGTGGCATGAGCTTACTCAGTCAGGATGCTGCCTCCATGCTGAAGTGGACTGTGTCTAGTATGGAAAGAGATAATGAAGAGATAATGAAAGGAAAGGCAGCAAAGGAATCGAGACACAGATTATCAGTGTACAGAGGAGAACTTGGCTGACTTTGGTGTGAAGATGGAATCATGTTCAGTCAGCAACCAGCACAGTGTTGTCTAAAGAGCTGTAAACAAGCTGACTTTGAAGAGGCATGGAAACACGAGCATGAGGCCTGTGTAGAGGCTGAAACGCACCTTTCTGTACCATTTTAAATGCATTTAAGCGAAACAGCACAAATTCTTTATTTTGCCTCAATGCACTTCAGCTAAAAGCTGCCAACTTTAAACTGACAACAGCTTGCCTCACAAAAGGTGAGAAGCATATAAATTGCACGTGGGAGAGATTCTGAGACCTGGAACATCTTGCCCAACACACTAGTACCTCACAAGCCACTCCTCAGTGAGAAACAGTGAAATGGTCCCAGTTTTGTCAGGGGAAAGGGACATATACAGCTCTCTGTAACACCTCACCCCTTGGTTCAGAGAGCTCTGTGCCAGTCGGTCACAGGGTGGATAAATAACCATCCCTTCAGAGGCAGGGCCAGCTCCACATCAAGCTTGCCCTGTTCCACGAGCTGGCTTGTGAGCACTGAAGATGAAATCAGGGACTATATTTATTCTCCCTGCCTGGTCATATCTTTCTATAGATCCCAGACAGGGCCCCACTTCCTTGGCCTGGATCCTGGAGACGAGTAAGCAAAGGAGGGCATAAATCAGTGCCCGGGTTCTGTCAGGAGCACACTGAACCAACCGTCCACACTCAGAACAGGTGCACTGAAGGCAAGCAGGGACACTGTCCCATTTGGAGTTGCTGGGGAGGGCTTGCAGAAAAGCTGTTCATTTCTTCTCCCTGAGCTTACCCTAAACTTTTCACCCTGCAAGTGGGTTATTTACCTTCTGCGGCTCACCAGTCCAGTCAACTAGATGTGTTCCACTTAACACCAATCCATGTTAAGTCAGGCTCAGCTAAGTCTCATTGGTTTCTGTAGCCCTTTGTACTTCACTTTTGCTCTCATTTCTTTTCTTTTCTTTCACTCTCTGCTCTGTCATATTCACTCCAAAGCTGAAATACTTCAGGGACAGTGCAAAATGTTCAGTAAATTAATACTGTCTTAAAACACAACTATAATTTTTCACCAGTAATTTTAAAAGTCACCCATCATGAAAAGCAGTGCAGATACAGAGCAACAAGGAGCATGTCACTAGCTCATGCTTAATAACCATGGGGTGGATTCTCAAGTAATATTTTAGTCTGCGTAACATGTTAAGCAAGCATTGGTCCCTAATGAAGCAGTCTTACTTTAACCTCAGACATGGCTGCTCATTCCCAATCTCACCATCCTTTCTCTAAACACCAGCACAAGCAGCTGGGCAGTATCCAAATTAAAGTTCACTTTTTTTACCCTTTCTGACCGCGTCATTTTTAAGCTGGATCAGTTCCCTGGCTGGTTCCATAGCACAACCATGTGCGCCAGCACAGAACAAGAACTGATGTCTGCCTAAGAATACTGGCCCTGGATTAGCCTCAGGGTGATCAGCCTTACCCAACCCAGATGGCTCTTCCCAGATACAATGATGTGTGTACCCAGTAAAACCATCCACTGTAGATAAGGCCATGTAAACAAGACCCCACCCACGCTCCCACAGTCAGAGCCATCTATTCCCTGCTCAGAGAACAATGGCCTGATGGGTGCACAGAAACCTGCAGAATGACTTGTGAAGTGCTCATTAGGAAGCTCCGGGGCATGCACGGAGCATCCCATGATGGGGCCGATGAAGACAGGCAGATTCCAATGTACAGAGGAAAAAAAAAAATAGCAAGCACTGGCTGGGTAGAAGGAGGACTGCCTTCTGTAAGATCCTTAATACTGTTCTGAGAAACTGTCCACTTTGGGACTTAAAGCCAAATACTGGGCATTCAGCCTTTGCTTTGCTTTTTAGTCACAGAAGTACCAGGTGGCTTCTTGCAATACTCAGCTAGAGAATCCAGGCCAGACCAGATTTTTGTGAACAAAATCAAAAGAGAAATTTTAACTGTGGAAAAGGTCAAAAATCCAATTCAAAAGTATGTCTATCACATATAAAGTTGACTTCTGCTGCAGCTGCAAGCCAGAGCTTCTCTGTATTCAGGCCTGGGTGTCTGGTTAGCTAGATGAGAACTCACAGGTGAAAGATACTTGTACCAGGGCTATGAGAATGCAAACTACAATGAAAAAAAGTACACAGAACTTTCTGCCCTTCTTAAGATCTGACAAGTGTAGCTAGTAAACGAACTGTAGGTGTTTACACACCAGCAGAGCCATTCGGAGGGGTCAGGAGCTGAACTTCTGTCCTGTAGCACCAGACATACAAACCATTACCTGTTCTTACCTCCAACAAGAACAGTGAAGACAGCAGCAAGAGATAAAAGATAGGCTTTGTCACACAATGAAGACATTAGATTATATATATTTATATATTAAGATTAGTTCAGTAGCATGCTCAACTCTGAGATCTACCTTATTGGTAGTCCCCTATAACTCTGTCTCCTTTGTGACTGTCAATATCTTCACACTGATTTTCCTAAATACAACTCGAGGCAACAAACAGCATCAGCCTGGGAACACCTGAGAGAAGGGAATTCACTCAGAGCATCACTGGGTGCACAGGGCAGGCTGCCTGGAGCGCTGCGTTGTGCCCTCTGTCTCTCCTTACCATACATCTTGCCTTCGTCAGACAAGATAATCTTGCGCCGGCCGCATGGTGGGTAGATGGCTAGCGCTTCCTGGAAGCTCTGCTCGATATCCGGACTCCACACGCCCTCGGCGTCATTGTCGATGGGTTTGTCCAAGGCCTCACTGCCCCCCGAGTCGTTGCTCCCCTCAGGGGAGGTGGGAGAACTCCACTCGTTGGAGGTAATGGTGCCAGCTAGAAACTCCAAGGTGCCACGCGGAGGAGCAGACTCAGAACCTGCAATGGCAAGCACATCCCATCGGGCAGTTAGAAACCCTCCTTGCTAGGAAAATGGAGACACTAAAGAAAAAAAAGCAAAAAAAAAGCAAAAAAAGGCAAAAAAAAACCTCATTCAGGAGGGGTTTTACTTCAAGTTGATCTTAAACGATAACTCAACCACGTGTTGGATTTTATTTATGTTGAGATGAAAACCCTTTCTACAAATCCTTCTAAAAAAACAGCCTGCTCCAGTCTCTCATTGGCTCATTAACTCTGTCACTTCCCAGTTCTCCTCAGAGGATTCTTCTTGTGTCTTTATCTCCTTTATTTCTCTCTCCCTGCACTGTCATTGTCCGTGTAACTGTTATTTAACTTTCTGAAGCACACATAGAGAGATTCAGTCTGTGTGAAAGGCTATGCAAAATAAAGCAGTGATGAATTATCTAGTCATCACTGAGCACTGGGGTTGAAATCTTCTTAAGATACTGTTTCACTGGATCAGTTAGTAGTTGGTGTCACTTCTAACACTGACATTTCTTCTCAAGGATCAGCTGTGCTTTAAAAAAGCCGTTCCTGGAGCCAGACAGTTTAAGCAATGTCTTCCAAATCCCAGCATCATATCCTGGCAGGAGCAGAAGGCACCACAGCACAGGGATCACAGCACTAGGTTGCAGGTCAAGAACCAAGGTGCTTACCCTGTTGTTACTGCTCATCTTCAGAACGACCTCGGGCAAATTCCTTCAGTTTCCTCCGCCTCTCTGCCCCTTCATCACTTAACTAGTCTCGGGCTGTTAGATTTGCCACTGGGCAGGAGCAGAAATTGGTTTCTCATTGAACCTGAGCTGGCAGCTGCTAGCTCTTGAAAACTACAATAAATTATAGTCTACTTATAAATGCCTACAAGAGAGGCTGAAGCCTTTGAGTGGAGCTGCTGAAACACTCATTGAGAAATTGACATCAGACCACACAGACACTTCCAGTCAACCAGGCAGGAGACAAATGGCTTCTAAAGACACAGATCATTCTTCTGCCTTAATCCCAAAGCTGCTTGTTTATCATTTTAATAGCTTTGTTATCTGGGCTACAAAGAATGTTCACAAGCCAGCATTTGAGAATCCAGCCAGGGTTTAAAACTTCCCTCTCTATCACCACATTGAACTGGGTAGCAAGAAAATCAGAATAAGGACTTTTTTCCAAGAGCAGCAGAATCATCAAATCTGCACTGAACATGAGTAAGGAGAGAGGTCTGACATAACAACTGTCTAGCTCAGAAATATCCCAGTGAAAATGTAAAGGGAAACAGAGGAGAAATTTGGGTGTGGTATTTGTCAAAAACTAGCTAGAAAAAAAAAATACGTGCAGCTATGCCATGCCCTAGTCGATATAGGGGAAAAGCAGTCCATTCACTCAACCTCAGAAATTCAAAAATTCAGGCCTCATGGCTCCAGAAGCTTTTCTGACATAAACTTTTTTTAAGTCTGTCTTTAATTTCTTACCTCTTCGGATTTTGTGTTTTTAAAATCTTCTCCAAAACCATAATGACCAGATTTAATTTTTTTTAAATAAAAGCTGAAATTTTTTAAGAACTTTAACATTTCAAAACCTAAAATTGTAAAGATTTGACAACACTGGCTCTCAGAAGGTTTTGCTGCTCCTTACCATAACCCACCAAAAGCTAAGGAAACAATACTGTGCCTTTGAGTAATTTCAATATAGACAATATAAATTAGACAAATAATGAGACACAGTGTACTGTGCAGCCTTTTAACAAATGGTTCACAAAGACATTCAGAAAACCCAGTATATGAATTATTTCCTGTGACAGTATTTGAAACACACAAATCACTGCAATGGCCTACCACTGCTCATCCATCCATTCCACCACCTACACGAGATTATTTCAATCCTCTTGATCCATGGTATACAGTTTCAGGCACAGAATGAACATGGAAAGAAATAATAAAATGGCAGGTGAGAGGGGTAGAAAGGGAAACTCACACTTGGCTTTTTACCACTGGGACAGACATCCCACACACACTGTGAATGGCACCAAGGCCAGCAGTGTGACTTAAAGAGACCCTGAAATGAAGGGTAACAGTTGCTTCCGTCACCAAACATTCCCCCTTTCACTGACAGATGCTAATAAAAAAATTACATGGCTATTCAAGAGATTGTCCTGCTGGGGAATCAGTGTAGAGGAGGAAGCTTTCCACAGGGAGACTGACAGGGAAACAGAAGTTACCTGTTCCAAATGTTCTCTTTTTGTTATTTCCCCAAGCATCCCTAGTCCCTGGAGGCCATCCAGACCCTCCAGAGTTAACGCACATCAAAATCTCCACAAACACAAGGCCCAGGCTGGTTTTAACTTACGGTGACAGGCTGAGAAACAGAAACGGAGGGTTCAGGAAGAAACCCAAGGTGTGGCAGCAAGTGTATTCATCACGCCACCTGCACTGGGAGCTGCAAACCTCACACGAGCCAGCAGGCTCCACACCAAGTGAAAACACAATCCAACTGCTCAGCTACAGGACTCCCAAAGCCACAGTCACTGGAAGCTACGGCTCTGCTGTCCAGCCAAATCCCCTAGCAATGCATACAGGCAGACAAAGTCATCTCCTAGGGAATGAAGGACCATCATGACCATAAAAAGCTCCTACTTTGAATCCAGTTATTTTCATCTCCTTAGTGTCCATGCTGACACAGGGGAATACCTAGCAGATGATTTCATCATGGCACACTCCTAAGTTGAAACTAAATAAATGTATCTGAAGCATAACTCTCCTCCCCCCACCACATTCACACCCCAGGAGCTGTTGCCTGATGATTGCATATTTTACAAGGCTCTGCATCTGCACTGAGTGCTTTTGGTGACACAGGAAAATCTGGGTCCATTCTAATCCAAGCTCCAGAATAACTGGAGGAGAAAACATGTCCTGTTCAGTGCAGTGTCAACTCTCCAGACTCTGTTCTCCAAACCTTAAAGGAAAGTTGCACTGACTTGAGCAGATGTAATTTGTACATTAAGGGAAGTCCACAAAGCAAGAGACAGAATATGTGAACTTTCTCTAACATTGGTGTAAAACAAGGGAGATGCTGAACATAATGGCAGTGACAGAAGCAATTATATAAATCTTGAAGTGACCAGACACTTTTTTTTTTTTATGCTTCTTACTTTTTGTGCCTTGCCCAGCAATGTTAGTTTTATCTCAAGCTACAGCTAGGTCAGCAGGAACCGGAATGTGCTACTGTGACCAATCCCAACTTTTCTACACTTGGGGCCTGATTCTGCTTTCCTTTCTTGGTACTAAAGCTATTCCTCATGGATGATGAGAAACAGGGAACCGTGCATCTGTGATAAAATCAAGGATGTTTGGCCATCTCCAGCTAAAACCTCTGTAATTACTCAGATTACAGAGCACACTAGCAAAAATTTTACTTCTATTTGTTAACTTCTGAAGAATTCCATAGACTGAAATGGCCATGGAAATTCTTATAACTCTATGCCTCTAGATCAGTAAGATGCCAAAGGCTTAAAAGGGCTGCAAAGTTTCCTTAAATGATGTTGCTTAACTAGTAAGCTCCACGTGCAGTCCCAGGCAATACTCTGTGCTCAGAAGCAATAGACAGTAATTCAGGGAGTCCTGGCTGGGTGCTGTCTGATCTGTTGGTCTCTGCTTTGGCTGAACACTTTCAAGCCTTCTGTCTCCTGCACTGCTGATCTGAACTCAGTGGTGGCCAAGATGACCACTCATTAAACTAAGCAAAGCAAACGAAAAAAAACCCGAAAAACGGGCTAAACCCCGTGGTAAATTACTTTATTAGTATGGCAAATTGGAAAAGTGTCAGTGAAATCGCTTCCCATTGAATAAGGAATCTGGTGAAAAACAGGATTTTTCAGAAACACAAGAATGTTGAATGTCTTATTTATAAGAAAGGTTTGAATAATATTCATTCATAACTTGTTTAACAAAATGCAAATGTTTCATTTAGCATCTACCTTTCAGTTTGCTTCTGTGTTCCAGTCAATACTAACTACATGCATACAGCCTGGTAACTTTAACAGTTATTTGTATTACTGAATGTTCTAATATTTCTAAATATATTAGTACTTATTTATTTTAAGTTCTGCCTGTGGAAGAGTTTGTAATCACAAAGCTTTCTTCTGATGGGGAGGGAATTTAATTCTGAAAGCACTAAACAGACATCCCAGACATAATCAGGCAATTTCTTTCCCATGTGAATTCCCTTCGCAGTTCTCAGGAGCAGTGTAGTCAGAGGATGTTGTCCCATACTCATAATAGCTAGTTTTGCCAGAGGTCACAGGGCTTGGTGTTTGTTCTCTTGGCATTCCCTCAGTTTGAACTTATGTCTCACTCCTTGGCTTTTGTACTTCTGCGATTGTACCTTACAGTTTTTCTTATTCTGATCCCACTCTTATTTACTGAGAGATAATTAACTATCTTTCTTTATAGGATCCAGGCGTGGCTTCTGTCCCAGGTTTAAAGACACAAGACTCCTCAAAGCACATCCACCTCCTCATCACAGTATCTCTATCTTCCTTTTTAATGTTTCACTCTGTCCAAATACTGTTTCTTATTCACTCTTGCTGCCTGTTTTTCTTTCTGCCGTGGTCATTTCTTAATAAGTCACTCACAAAGCAAAACCATGGAGAAAGCACAAAAATATTTCAGCTCCAGCAGCTTTGGTTTAAGTGTTCCAATTCTGATAATTTCAACACTAACTCTCTTTCCTTTCACACATGGTATCTCATTGAGATTCAGCGATCCTGCAGGGCTAGACAGCTGCCAAGAGCCCTTCAGCCAAGGTCTCATTGACAGGGAGCACATCTTTAAACAGACTCCATAGTCTGACACATCTGCTTTCTAATATTAATCCCTCAGTCATAACTGTTGGTAACAACTCCCTCTTAAGTGTTTGTGGCAGCTGCTCAACACAAAATCATACTTTCCTGAGGATCTGAAAAATTGCAGCCAGCTGCCTCCAGTTGTTCCGTTTTCTTAGAGCTGCTCTGTCCAAGAGACTCCCCCCACTCCATGGCCACCCCCTTTCCCTGTTGGAATCGAGCACAACACACTGGGCAGGGATGTCCCCATTCACTCACCGCTCCCAGGCAGCGGCGCTTGCCAGCACAGCCGTGTGGAGTCGGACAGGCGGTTCCACTCCTGCTCCTGAGCTGGCTGCACCCTGAGGAAGCAGCAGCGTTTTACCAAGAACATCCCTTCACCTTCGGTCTCATTCACTGGAACTGCAGGCTGTGCTGGCAGGGATTGCTTCACCTTACAGGTACTCCGTGGTGTCATTGAAATGCAAACAAACCCGAACAATTCCGGTATTCACTACCTTGGTAACGTGAGCCAAATACTGCTACTATAGAGGATCTGAACCACTACATTTTCATATCAGATCAGCAGTCAGAGAATTAAAAAAAAAAAAAGGTTAGTTCAGCTGGAACAGGTGATGTCCTGCTGCTCAAACTATAGAGCATATTATATATATATAACAATAAGAAAACCTGGAAACAAGAATAACCAGCCACTTACTCCCATCTAGAACACCTAACAAATGAATTTACACAACGCAGTCACACAAGGAGATTTGGATTTAGGGAAGCAACAGTCCACAATACTAAGAAACCTATTGCTCAAGGTACAAGATGGAAGATAGCATTCAAACTTACCAGATGAAGAAGACTGGGAAATTCTATGGGACACTACAAGAATAGCTTAGTTCCTCTGAAAGAGAAAAATGAGTGCAATCAGTAGATGAGTAGCTCCCAGATGGTGCAACTCAAAGACTGCAGGAAAAACATACTGGAAAGGGAAAAGATGGGAAAGCAGGTATTCAACGATAAATAAGATTTGTTAAAGCTTGCAGACAAAAGAGGACAAAATCGTGGACAAGTTTACAGGGTCTCTGCAGAGAAAAAAAAAAAAAAAAGATGCAACTGTAGCAAGCCCAATTGGCACTGAACTGTACCTAGGAAGGTAACAGCACTTCTGCAGCACCAGGCAGCAACCAGATCCTCAGGCTCCTTAGGAGCTGCACTCCCATCATTAAAGAAACCTGGAGACAGTGGAGATGGGTGGGTGCAGTTCACTGAGCCTTTTGAGGGGGCTTTGCTCAGACACTCCATAACAGCTTAGCCAAGGGCTGAGCCTGGCTGTCATCTCACTTTTTGCCCCGGGCCTCCTGCAATCCTGAGTAATGTTGGCTATTCCCTGTGAATGGCCCTATCCACCCAGGACACCAGAGTAATGCTGCATAATCCCATGAATAAAACCAGTTAAGGTAAGTGTTACTGGCTGTAGGGGATGTAAAAGCTCTTAACTAGCCGCAGTGCCAGGCAAGGAGGGAAAGAACTGAGATTTCCCTCTCTGTACTGGGCAAGGTAATACGCTCATTACATCCACAGGCTGCATGGTGAGGTTTTTGTCTCTGTCTCAACTCTGAATAAGACTGGTTTACAAAGGAGCGTGCACTACTAGCCTCAGATCATATCCAGCAGGAGGCTGGGCTCCAGCTGAATGCTTGTCACACTGCCTAACACAAAATCAAGCTTGGTTTGTTTGCTACACCGAAACTGCCTGCAGCAGCTGCTGTTCAAAAGGCACCTGACTTCCCGAGCAAAGCAAAACAACTCTTAAATTATTGCAGTAGCTAGCTCTGGCTGAAACAGAGAGAGGATGTAGTGTCCAGCAGAGTGATATAAATCAAAGCAAGGAGAGAGGAGAACTTCTATCAGTGCAGCCCTGGATAATGCAGTCAAACAGGATGTGATGAGATAAGGCTGTGTGTGGCCTTGCACACCATCCAGTCAGTTCCATTTGAGATAAAGGAAACAGAGCACAGAGCCTCGCTGCCCTAAGGAGGGGATAAAAAAACCCCACAACCCAGCAACAAAACCCAAAGGCCAGTTCTGATCCCACTAGTCTAGGGGTGGCCAACTCAGGGATCGATCCTGAGCAATGGGTAACTCGTGCCCAGCTCCCACGTACAGGCCACATCACAAGGCCACCAGCCTTGGACTGACAACGTGACTACTGGGTGATTTATGTCTCAGCTGGGAGAGAAACACGAGCCAGCAAGGGCAGCAGAGATTGACACTGCCAGGTTGTGCTGGGATTGAGCCACGCACTGGGCTGGCCCCAGCTCTCAAAGGAACAGTGGAATTCCTGGGGAGTCACTGTTATCTCCCATGTGGGAACTGTTCCCAGAGCTCCCATTCTCCCTGACTTTCCAAGACATGTGGCATGTGTTTCACAGCTTCCCCAACAGATGAAGGTTGTGGCAGGGTGAAAATGGTTCGTCACCCTCGTGCTAGCAGCAGCAGTCACCAGGAGTCATTCTCCCTGGAGCTGGTTAGAAAGCAAGGAACCAGGAGGAAGTCAGATAATCACATCCCTTTTCTATCACAGAAGCACTGGTAGTGTCAGCTAACACAGGAAAATTGTAACTGTCCCTTTTTACAGACAAGTGTAGATATTGACTGACTAAAATGACTTGGGAATTACCAAACCACGCTAGAGACAGAAATAAATCAAGCCAAGCATTTTCCCAAAGAGTATTATTCACTTAATTATATAAGGATAGGGAACCTTCAGTAGCAACCTAAAAAACCTCCTTGCTCCTAAATCCACTGAAACTCAGTTGTCCTGAAAATCTCACCATCAGGCTCAAAAGCCCCCATTTTACCTATGTAAAAATGTATAGCACAAAGATGTAAGTGAACCACCCAGTGGCAAAATCAGAATAGGGTTAAAAAAAGACAAGAAAAGGTTAACTTTAAAAGTGATTCGCAATTGCAAGTGGTAATTTCAGAGGGACTCATGTTTAACATTGTCTGGAAATAGAGCATCTTTTGAGTACTTGCTCACAAGTAACACTAAGCTGAGAACCATAGTGCCCACTTTATGATATCAAAATCAAATTCTTATTTCCTAATCCTGCCTGCTGCTCATGACATCTTTCAATCTCTTGTCTGGGACTCAAAGATAGATGTTCCAGCAAAGCCTCACAACTGGGACATACTTAGCTTCCCATGACACTAATGGCAGAACTGCACAGAACTCAGGAGACAGATGTTTGCAAATCTCATCCAAAGCAGTGAAATGTTTAGCTCCAAAACTAGAGTCAGTATCCAAGAAAAGAAATAGCTGAACCTGGGCTAAAAGACTTACAAGAGAACAGACAGACAGTGATCACACAACCCATGAATGCAGTCAAATTTCCCCTCCTGTGGTGCTTGCAGGTGGTCTGTGTTGCAGGCATGACCTGTCCGGTCAGGGCTAAGCCCTCTACTAAAGGCTCAAGACAAATGCAAATCACAAACAGCCAGAACAGGTATTTAAAATGGGACCAATGCTCAGTGCTCCTTTCACTTTTCCTCCTTCAGTCAACCAATTACACATGTGCTTTGATTTTAGTAGTAGTCAGGAATGAGCTTAAAGGGGTTTGATGCTTGTCATAATGCAATGCCTAAGTAAAGAAGAGCCATGATGAAACACCTGCATCACGTGAATGAACCCTCCTCATGGCTACCAACCCAGCCACACTCTCCTGGGGCATTCAGGCACCACCCCAGCTCAGTTTTGGAGTACACACTCCATCTGGATCGTGCAGCAGGTCAACATTCACTGCTTACACATTCAGTTCTTAAGGCTGACACGGGTGAAAGTCAACCTTTCTGTAGAACAGTCTGAAATTTCCCAGCAAACACACACCAGACATTTTTACCAGATTCCAGTGCTCCTACCAGTTTGATATGAGACAGTAAAGCCACCCTCAATTCAGACCAGTAATTTTGAGTACAGAACTCTTTCCTCTCTCTAAATGTGGCATAAACATGCCATCATCTCCAACCTGCTGAACAAAGAATGATATCACAGAAAGCAAATGAAAATCATGAGAATCTGTAATTACAACCCCAACCCCCAAAGAGGAATCAGTAAAAAAAAAAAAAAGGGAAAAAAAAAGTGTCAAAAACTGAAAAACAACTTATCCCCAGATATTACAGGAAAACATGAACCTTCTGATTTATCTCTTTGCCCTTCCAGACCCTTCTCGCCAGGAAGGTCAACAGGTTATATACCTTCTGCTGGATTAATCTACAGGAGAACAAGGGCAGTTAGCCAAGCAAAACTAGATTCTTAAAGGGACACAGCCAACCACAGACTCTACTCCAGTTTTTAAATCATGTTCTTACAAATAAAACCTAAGACCAAAAGCAGTGGAAAAAGATGCTGCTACTCTATTTTTCAGTTCACATTCTGGGTGGAGAGAAGCAGAGATTTACATGTTTCACCTGCACAGTTATTTTCTTCTGATCACATAGTTCCTTCACAAACAAGTGGGGGCAGAGAAATAAACAGAATTGTATTATTTTATTTTTATAAAGATAATTCAAAGAGCAGTGAGTGTGCTTGGATAAAATCTTCTTACACAAAGCTGTCTTTTACACCTTTTTTTTTTCCCCCTAAGATGACAAGATTTTCAGACCAAAAGACCTGCCTAAGTCCTGTTAGTCTGGTACTAATGAGCTTTATTTCAATGAGCTATGCAGATGTATGATCAGGTAAAATGAACTTAAGACACATCAGCAAATCGTCCCTTTCCATTTCAGTATACACATACTCCGTGTTCTCTTGAGATTTCCTCCTTAGTAAAGTATTCCAGGTTACAAGAGATTACACTTTGCCTGGACATCTGTCATTAGTGGTTACCATACTGCTGGAAGGGAGGCACTTTGAGGGCTACACTGATTTATTTTCTCTTTGGCAATAGCAAAGCAGATGTTTGGAAAGCTTGCACCCAGGCTCTGAAAGCCACTGGCACTCAGAAATACAGGAGTGTAAAACACCTACACTTTGGCAATCACATTCGAACGAAGGTAAGAACAAGGTAATTATAAACCTACAAGAGAACAGAAAAACAGAGCCAGTGACTCAGCCAGTAGCACCAGGAACTGGAAAACCTGCCCCTCCCTAGCAGGAAAACGTCTAATTCATATGGTGTTAAAAACAAAGGGGAGTGACTGCATCATCTCCAGAAAAAGGAGGACCCAAGGGGCAGGAACAATAAAACCAAAAACCTACCAACCCCCCCCCCCATCCCAGAAAACCCCCAGGAACTCAACACACCACCTCCTAACCCTAAAGAACTCTTTCTAATAATCTAGTCTTAGATCTTGTAACGAGCTCCACGCGTGCCAACTCATGGCTTTTTTTACAAGGCTCTACAAAGGAACACACCGGGCATTTATTTAGCGTGGTTGTTGGCAGAAGCTTGAGAGAGAGGAGCATCCGTTACTGTAAATCCTAATAAACCTGATTGCTCCTCAAAGGAGGAGAGAGATGCTGTGAAGGTAGAGAATGAAAAGAACACAGTGCACAACGAAATAAGTTTAGATTTAAAATAGCATTGTTACTCTGTACAGAAATCACAGCTAAAAATTACTTCAGATTTGCTTTGGAGAGTACTGATCATATTTAAAAATTAACTAATGGCTTCAAAACTATGCATGGTGATATATATGATATATAATATAGGTATGATATATGATGAGATACAAACAGAACCAACAGATACAGAGGGCATCTACTGGGTTGCTGCAGAGATCTTTTCTAGTCCAATTGTCTTTGACATCTTAATTAAAGATCTAAGACTGACTGAAGGTAATGTTAATGAAACTTGCAGGTGATACAGAATGAAGTTTACAAACACCAGTGGGTAGAAACAACTCAAAGGGTGTTAGTGTAAAACAGAAAATGAAAGAAGCAAGGGAGACAAACAGGACTATGTGGAAAAAGTAATGCAAAGAAAACCCAGAGATAAAATCAAGGAAAAAGCCCTGCTAGAAGCAGGGGCTAAAGACAGGCAAGAGTGAGAATGCTGAACAAATGAGAGAGTTGTCTGCAAAGCAAATGCTTCTGCAAAATGACCAATGTGACTTTAATCTGCCTGGGCTCAGATATCACTTCAGGCAACGAAGAGAGATGAATCACTCCAACTCGTGGAATATTGGATCTCATTCTGACAAAGAAACACAGATAAACTGAAGAAAGTGAAGAGTATAAAAAACCTCCAATAATTAGACCTAGAAAATTGAAAAATATTATTAGTATAGCCTTATTAGTAGCTTGTAAGAACTTAGAAGGTGCAAATGCAGAGAGCAATAATAAGCAATCATTTCAGAGAAATACACAGCACAGCAAAAACTGCTGCAGTAGAGTAAGAAAACTTTCCTGATGTACATTGGGTGATGAAAAACTTGCCCAAGAAAATTTTTACATAGCATGGGGAAGTGGGAGGGAAGAACCAAACCAAACCAAACCAAACCAAACCAAGCCAAACCCCAAACCTAACAAATGAACAAAAGACAAACATGAGCTATAGGGAAAGTATAATACATCTTTACAAAAAGGTAATACTAAATTTTCACTTTCTTCAGATACAGTCACGGTCAGATAAAACAGAAAACCATTTCACTCTCACAGGAGCTATTGTAGACATGGTCCAAGGAACTGCCTAAGGTGGAGAAAAATGGCAACGTTGTTAAGAAAATGTCCCCATTCTTCCCCCACCCTTCACCTCCTAGTCACTGCACCCCCTTTCTCCAGACACCGGCACATGACCATATGATTAACTTGACTGGAGAACAGATGTGGCTGAAAACGAACTTGCTAAAAGCGAGTGTTACTTTTCCTCTGGATCAGCCCCCTGCCTCGGGGCAGTGAACAGCAGTGCCAGTGTCCCTGCCAGTGACAAAGCACAGAGATGTGACAAGTAAGGAAATGGGCACTTTGAGGCTCTGGGAACAGGTCCACAGCAGTGCCAGCCTCAAGTCTTTGTGGACCCACCCCTTGGGTTACGCTGGGATGGAACCAAGAGCTGAAAGATACAGAAAAGGACACATAATACCAAGGAAAGAAAGTTGTGAATGAGCATCCAAACAGAGATGAAAGCAGCATCTCTTGGAAACTGTATTTTTCAGCAACCCTCTCAAAACTCTACTTACTCTACTTGTGTTCTGTGAAACTAATACCTGAGTAAAAAAACCAACAGCAACTTTAAATTTATGTAAACCACAAGCAAGATAGGGTGCCATGGAGCCCTTTTTCTCTTGAAAACTTGGCAGTACTATTTTCATACCATTTTCCCACAGCTGTTCTATAATATAGCAGCATTAAAATGCTTATCACAGTAATAACCTAAAATACTTGAAAACAATCGGTAGCATTAATTTAAAAATCCAAAAGAAGTGGCAGGATCCAAGACAGTGGAGAAATTCCTGGTAACCATTCTCATGCACATTTATTTGCTTCCAGGATCACCTCCAAGAGGACAACAAACAACGAGATGACAGCCCAGTTTAGAGACTGATAAGACTGTTGCATGCTCAAGTTTGAGGGAGCCATTCCCACTGGGATTTAGGAAAACCTGAAAACGTGACTGCACCCACTGCAAAAAAATCTGAAAAGGTGACTGACTGCCCTTCACTCTGCCAATTTAAGTTCCAGAGAAAACCACAGAGTCCCTCAGCATGCAGCAGCCCTAATGAAGTTCCTCTGTATTCACTACAGGACGATCCCAGGCTCTTCTCTGTCATTAGAAAAAGCTCTCGAAACCAAAAGGCTTTAATTGCCGAGGTGACTGTAACAGCAGCATCAGCCCAGCCCTAGCACTCGCTACACACCCGCTCTGCTTTCCCCGTTGTTCTGTTCCTCTCGCTCCTCCCCGTTACTCTCTGCCCTGTCCCGCTGCCCACTTCCTTCTGCGGGAGAACAATAAAACCTCTCACATCTACCCAGACAGATGGACAGACAGGTGAACGAACGCTCTGCTCACTCTGCACACAGACACCGCAGCCAGGTCCTGGGGAAGCCGACCTGTCCCCAGTAAGAGGAAAAGAGAAAAATAAACCCAATCTCTAAATCTTCTTTCCTCCTGCTCAGCCCCCTGCACTTGAGAAGTATTTTGCGTTGTTTATTTCTAGAGGAATCGCAGAACTCAACTCTTAAGGTTAGAAAGTAACATGAGAGTAACTCCAGGTTAAACAAAGTTGGTAATTGGTTGTGGTTAGTTCTGAGTTTTTGTTTGTTTTTGTTACTTTTTTTTTTAACATATGTGATCGTTCTCTATAAAATACTTTACAGAAGTCTTTAAAACCTGTTGAGCTACACTTCTTCCCTCTTCTGCAAAAAAGCCCCATCTTTAGCATCCCATGCAAGAAATTGTTGAAACGGAATTATCTCCATAAGATAAAAGATTACTCAGGAAAGGTTTTTGTTTGGTTTTTGTGTGTGTGTGTGTTTGGCTTGTCTGGGGTTTTAATCCTTTCCTGTGGCATGCCACCAAAACCCAACTCTCAACTTCAGAATAACTGAACTGGAAAAACATTTCCTCATCTTTTGGTAAATGCCCTACAACAACCGACATACCTTCTCACAGATAGGCTTCCTTATCATGTTTTGTTATGATTTTCCCAAAAACATCTTCTATAATTTACATTAAAATTTACTGCAGAAAGTACAGCTATACCTCTCCACCCTCCCCAAGCACATCTCTACGAACCGTACAGAAACCCTTTTTTCTTCCCCCCCTCCCCATTAGCGCTGCAGTTTCCAGCCGATGCGGCAAGCGACCGAGTTCCCGAAGTGCCAGCGCCCGGCAGCCCCTTCCCGGCGGGGGAAGCCTCCATTGAGGATGTTCCCATCGCTTCCTTTGTACGCCTGTGCCTCGCCTGTCGCACACGGGCGGCTCCGAACCCTCCCTCCCAGCCCCGTCTCCCGCAGGCACCCGCGCCCCTTCGCCCCGCGCCAAAGCCATCGTGGGACAGCGTGTCCTGACCTGAGCGAGGCAAGAGCGGCGGCTGTTCCGCAGGGGCAGCGGGGACCGGCTTCAAATCCTCCTTCAGCTCCAGGACTTTCTGCCAAGAGAGCACTGAGCGCTGTAACTGCGCGCCTGCCCCTCGCTCCCGCCCGATCCCCACCCCCGAGCCCGCAGGGGT
>VZTI01004795.1:456701-486148 GCA_013397865.1 Struthidea cinerea
GGGGGGGAGTACTAGAGAGACTAACGTTACATTTTTTCCCAGACTTCTAAGTGTACGGGAAAAAAACCTAACACCACAAAGAAAGAGAACTAAGAATTACAAAGGAAAAGAGGGAGTAAGAAGACATGATACTCAAGAAAATAGGAAGAAACTGAGGTAATATGTCATAGAGAAGGAACAAAGTACACCCACAAGTGACAGCAAAATTTAAAAAAAAATAGAATTAAATTCAATATATAAATTAGTTTATTTTCATTTAGATATAAAAGTTATAAATACAATTAATGTAAAACAGTATCTGATAAAGACCACTGAATCAGTTAATCTGTCTGCATAATTTGACTGAGAGGCCATGACAGGATCATTTGATGTCAACAAATAGCTTGAAGAGCCACTGCTGACAAGCCTAATTAAGTAAAGGGATGCTACTGTGGCCTTCTGAGCATACAGAAAATCATCTTGAATCAGAAGTTAGCATTCTACCTTCAGGCCACCCCAAAATAACGTAAGGCAATTTCTTTCACACATTCCTAGTCAGAAAAATAATCAGACAGGTACACAAACTGACTTCCTTTTCTGGATGGGCAGAGGGAATGCAGAACCATCAGCCAAGATTTCAGAAGAGCATAGCTGGAAAACACTGCCAGGTCTTATCCTCAGCCTGATGAGCAGGAAGTACACAAAGGCACAAAACAGATCCATCAGCATTCAAATTCTCTTCACTGACTGCTTTTCTGAAGATCATCTCAAGAAAATATCTCAGCAGCAGCTACTGAAAAATGGTCATCTGAGAGACACAAGAGCCAGACTTCTCAGCCTCAGTTAATATTTTACAGTTACATACAGCGTTTACACGATTACAGTCATTCTTTCTGACAATATCAGAAAACGTCTTCACAAAGTTTTGTTAATTTGAAAGAGCAAGTGATATCTACCACTGCAAAGACTCCAGAGGCCAAAAGCAATATATCTGCTCTCTGCAGCTTGAAACAGAGTTAGTCTGCTGACAAGGACAATATCCAAAGCTGGAGAACACCTAATTCTTGTCTCAGTAGAGGGACAGACTTTTCCAAGACCATCGTGAATATGTGTAATAGGCAAGAAGCAGGCAAGACAGTAACCATTCTCTGCTTCAGTACACAGAAGATGTGTGCACCGAGGCCTCCAGGTCACACTGTGCTGCCATCCACTCTGATGAGTTAAGGCCACATGAATCAAGAAGTGTTCCATGCTGTGACACACAGTCTCCACACTGTACATCCAGTATTAAAAATGGAACATTGGAAGGACACATTGCAAAGCCTCATGGTACAATTACATGAAACTTACCAATGCCTTTGAAAATACCTGTAATCTCTTTTTGAGGTAACTCCTTCTTAAAATTATTTATATAAAATCTACTTTAATGTGTCATGCCTTGAGATAATCTCATGTTAAAAAAAATAAAATTGGTCACAAACTTATACCTAAAAACATAGCAAATTTCATGAACAATGGGGAAATTAAAAAATATTTCAGATCAGTTTACAGTCTAGATTAAATCAATTGGAACACTGCTTTTCAGAAGTGGTACTATATATTGTTACAATACTATCTTCTGCCAAATCTGATAATTTTCTATCATCTCTTCAGTCTCATTTTTCACATGGTTAAAAATATCAGAAGTAGCAATGCATATAATATCACCAACTGAAAAGGGAGTGTTAGAGATTTGATTGTTCTTCATTTGGTAAAAAGACTGTCAAGGGATAGAGAATAATTAGAATACTGAAAGGGAAATGGAGTATCAGTCTTAGCAGACAATCATTCCATAGAGTAAAAGTGTTGTATTAGAGCCAATGTCTTATTCCAGCTGTTCTTTTTTTTCCTGAATTAATCTCATTAGGAACTCTTGAGTAGCATCATCTCCCAGGCTTTGTGGAATCTTCAAGGTAAATTAACATTTAGCCATTATTTTTCTAATCCTAGCTGCAAGGAGTTCCAATTAGTGGTCTTAGCCCACTCTCATGCAGCATCTGTAAACAAGGATTCTAAAAGCAGAATCAACACCAATGACAGAAACATCACGTAGATTTCTTGTTCTTCCAGAATCCGTACAGAGGCTGCTCCCAAGGTGGTCCACTGTCAACTCCCACAATGAAAAAAAAAGGGAAGGCTGGAATTGGTTTCTAATAAGCCTGCAGAAGTCTGTCCTCCATATCCCTTCCAATATGCTCTTCACTGCCACACCTGGAACTCTTTCTTACAAGATGTAGGGGTGGGAGTGAGTTCCATGTTTCAAGTCTGTTGTGCCTCATTCACAGACCAATTTACTATCAAAGCTGGAGAGTCCAATAGCAAAGGCTTGAAGAGCACAGAGAGGGTAATTATAGTCCAGAGTGAACACATCTTCTGCCACACGACCAAACTGCATCACGATGTAGTCAGCTGGGGAGAAAAGACAGAGATGAACAATTTCACAGTGAAGCAAAAGAAAAAAACCAAACAACAACAACCAAAAAAAAAAAGCGCCAAACAAAACCCAACCACAAAAACCCCACACATCTGGCAGTCCCAAATATATGTGGTTGGTGTATCCATCCTTTCCCACCAGAGTGGCCTTGAAATCTGTCCTCCAGAGTGACTGTGCTATTCCAGAGATTAGTTTTCTTCTCAGAATCAAAGCTCAAACCTTTCTTTTGCTAGCTTGAAGGTGCTGTATTAAACCTTTCCTTTCACTTCAGGAAGCTTTCATTTGCCCCCTCTTTTGCAGCAGTTATGGACAGCAGTGTCTGCATCCACCCCAGAAAAAAGGAGAACTTATATAATTTTCCTGACAGCTAAGAAGTCCCCAGTAATCCTGAGCTAAATTCCTTTACCCAGTTTCCCTTCTCTAGAAAAGTGTCCTATTCCTCCCAACCCTCATGAAATAAATTAGGTTCTCCCTGTTTGAGTAAGTCCCACACACTCTCCACCAGACTCTTACGGTCATTGTCATGGACAATCTGGAAGTTCTTCACTGAGGCCTGAGTGACCCTCCCATGGAAGTTCAAAACATAGGATTGAGTATCATCATTCCAGACTGGAGCCTTGTTGTGCAACTCAATAAGGTTCTCTAAATTTTTGTTTTGCCATTTTGACAGCAGACCCTCATGCTCCTGTTCAGAAGAAAGAAATACATTTATCAGATTTGGAATGGCTCTGCCTTTGAGTTCCACGTTTCTCGTGTGTGCACTCTCTCACTTAAAGATCATTCCCTGTTTAATGGAACACAGTGACATCACTTAAACTCACTCCTACTGAATACTTTCTGCAAGTACCAGGAAGATACTTTCTTAGACTCCCAGTCCAAGCATTCCTTTTCACTCAATAAAGTAAAAAGAGTGATAGGGAAGGAAGTCTGTGTACAGGAAAGGGAGCAATTCAGAGTCCATAGATAATTGCCGTCCTGCTGGCATGAATCCCTTCTGAGTCTCATACTCTTTCTCTGATCCTGTTGCATCCAGTTTCCATTTCTAACATTCTAAACTCTGAAATAAAAGACAATAATCTACAATTAACTGCACAATGCCAGGCCCTGAGGTGCTTCAGTAGAAAGTCCAAAGGCTGCAGCAGGATGTGAGGTTAAATGTCATCCTATTGGGTCTAATGAGTGATGCACAGTATGAAAACCAGAGAGAAATAAAACCAAAAAGATACAAAGAGGAAGTAAAACAGCACATTAAATTTGACAAACAATGAATTACAAGGAGATTCAGGTTGTAGTGAAACATGACATACTATTTCATTTTAAAAGTTCTCCAACAAATAAAATCCAAAATATATTTGCTAAAACTCTGAAGAAAGAGTATCCAAGCTTAAGCTACTAACAGGAAAAAATGCTGGGAAAACGACCTGTTGTGGAGGTCTGACTGATAGGGCTATAGTATGTGCTTTAGTATTGTACAAAGATACCATAGTGGATTTTTGAGGATAACCTAAATAAAACTTCCTGTTCAGTTTAGTTATTTTTTAATTTTATCTTTATTTACTTTTTAAAGATGTAAAACAAACCCCTGAGAACTGGCACCATAAAAGTGCATTTAGATTTAGGGGAGAAAAGTAAAGGCAGGGCAACAGGACCATTACTGTACTAATGGGGGAGATGGCAACACCAATTGAAAGACAATGAATAAATGACCAGTTCCAGATACAATTTTTCTGACCATTCACAAGAATTAAATCTCTTTTCTGGGCTCTCATGTCTCTCAATTTCCATTCTTGAAGATTTTTTTTCTCTGACCTCAGGAAATACATTCTTGTCCTACTCATATCTACTCACAACATGGCTGCAAATATTATTTTCTAGCTTAAAACATTGACCACACCTTTCAGTTGGTGCCTCTTCTCTCTGCCTTTTGGTCTTCTGTCACCAGACATAAAACCCACATTAAGGGAACCTAACAATTTTCATCACACACCTTAACATACCTTCAGATACTGTTCTGTAAGCTTTTAGCTATAACGCTGCTTATACGTATGAGAAATCCTCACTAAATAGTCACAATGAAACTCAGTCCTTCTCCTCATCCTTCCTTCCCCATCAAGAATCCTCCTTTTCTGCTACTCCTACAAAAAAGCCAACAGCATTCTCATCAAAAATGTATCTATTCTCTTGCTACTGCACCAGCAGTACCTTATCTGTCTATTACCTATCAGTTGCAATCCACATCCTGGCTAAGAATGCAAGCTCCTGGGGAGAAGCAAGTGTGTCCTGTGTTCATGCAACCCTCAGCACAACAGGGTCCCACCATGAGGGCAGCGTGTACGTGCAACAGCAACAACATAGAGATCAGTAAATAATATTTAGGCTGACCAAAGGACCCGTAAGGATACAAACACTATAAAAGGCAAGAACAAATTAATAAACACATTTAGGCTACATTGTATTTACTCTCCAGGAGACTTGCCAAAGCCCTGGCTACTAAAAACCCTGATTGTCAGTAACACCCAGGTCTCGACAGGGAAGTTTTAACCTCTCCCTTCAATCTGAAACATGACCAAACTTCATAACTCACATTTCGTGGACGGATTGGAATTCGCTTATGATTCATGTTCATTCCTGGAATGATCACGGACATTTTTCTGGGACCCTTAAATCCCAAGATATTAGTTTCCTGAAAGACAAGGAAAGCCATTATTTTCAGTAAATGAGATACTTCACCTCAGAGAAGGAAAGAGAGCAAAACTGAACTTGTATCCCCATTTGTATTAGTTTTAAGAGTTGTGCTGGCTACAACTGCAGGAGCAGTTATCTAACTGCAACTGTGTTTAATCACTGAGAACTGCTTTCTCTCCCTTTCTCATTTAGAGAACAGTGTTAGGAGATATACATGGTCTTAACTAATTTGGAGCGCATTTCTTAGCCTACTGAAACATTTACAACAAAATTAGACAAGTGCAATTTCCAGGCATAAGTTTTTTGCATCTAAGGCAATAATGAGTTGAAATCTTGCTAGTGAACAAGCTTAAGTATGATAAAAGGCAAAATACCTTTGACCTGAGTCTATGTTGTCTATATATCTCCAGTTAATCTAAAATGTTTCTGAACAATGAATGACATTTTTCTTTAGGAGTTGTTATCTGTGTTTAAGAACACACCTACATTTTTCTCTCAAATCATACCAGTTTATAAATGTTTAAGAACAGATCCTGGAAGAGAAGTATTCAGCAACTATCCAAGCTTCAATCTTAAATCAAGCAGATTTTTCCAGAGTACTGAAGAAGACTGCTCCAAGTGGATTGAGTACAAAGAGCAAAGGAAAAAAGTCCTGGTATTCTCAAACTGTTCATTTTACAGTATGAGCCAAAATCCAAGGGTCCATTTCAAGTGTTCTCTAACAATGTCAGTGATAACCTTTAAAATTCCCAAAGATCAATTAAAAAGCCAGAATCTTTTAGAAGTACTGAACTGGTTGACAGAAGTGATACAGCTTCTCCTAACATGTTAATGCATTTTGCAGACACAGACAAAGGTCTTTGGAGCTGCAACCTCTATTACTTCACTTCAAAAAAATCTAGGGGCATGTATAAGAATGAGGGTTCTGATTTTATTAATATTTAAACTCTACAAACTCCTTGTAGGTAAAAGTTCAGAATTCTGAAAAGCTGACTTTATATTAACTGGCTATGCTCATTCTAACACCTTGCTGTGTCCAGCTAGCTAGGAAACTGAAGAATACTATATACAAAGAAAATACCTAGTGATATTTCTGTAAACAGTCTAGTACTGGAATTATCACATCAATTTTTTCCCAAGTGCCATTAAGATCAAGAGCAAAAGCAAAAAAATTGAGATGCTGCTCCAGTAGGCTAATGCATCTTTAAGCTTCCATTACCATACCTGTGAGAAAAGTAACAATCCTTCCACTTGACAGCCATTGTTTTGTAGAGAACCTCAAATTTTACTCAAACTGTAGGACTGGAATATGAAACAATGTGACATGAGAACTCTCATGCAATTCTATAATGTCCACAAGTGCCTCCTCACTCTGAATCCTATACTGAGGTGATTCATAAGAGCAGAAGAACACCTCTAAAACAGAGCTAGTGAATCACAATTTACCCTGGAACCACATCCTTACCACCAACAAGCTGCTACTGAAATAATACCAGCTCCCTCCTATCCCTCAAAATGCCTTTGGTTCTCCAAAAACTAATTCTGCTTCACAGGGTCTTCCCAGTTCCTTCTCAGGGTCTACCAGATACCAGCTGGGCAAGAGGCAGTTCCTGCTGTGGCTGGCTCCATGTAAATGATGTGCTGACTGGCCACACACTGAATAGGCCAGATAAGAAGGTCATAAGGGTGTTAGTTTGGGTGTTTCTCCCACTCCTGGCTTTGATTTTTTTTCTTTTTTTCATTAAACTTGTAAGAATTTTTCTGTGAGGTCTCTGCCCCTTGTTGTATCTGGTTGAAATTGGTCACTTGGTTCCAAAGTTAAGTGGAGGAGGCTGGCAGCAGCACGATTTTGCAAGCTGTGTTTCCTTGGTAACCAGGCACAAAGAAAGGGGCAAAAAGGGAGAGACAGTACTTACATAACAAATTGCTGCGAGCTCCTGTCTTGTATGAGCCTTTTCCACTAGACTTTGTGCCTTGACTGGGTTAACTCCATGGTCATAGACTGTAAATTTGGTTCCCATGAGGTTTGACCTAATGTCAGGTTATGGAAAAACATAGAAAGAGAGGCATCAGTAGAAAGTTTTGTCATCTTCTGAAGGAATTTGTACAGCACAGCAAAAACACGCATCTCCTGCCATCTGAATCTTCCTGTTGCCAGCTCAGTAAGGTACTTCCATGATGTGCCCATGGTGAGCCTGTAACCTATCCTGGAAAAGCATCTAGACAATTTCTTCTCTGAGTTGCCACAGTGAATGGTAATGCTGAAGAAGGCTGCCAACCCAAGGGAATACAGATTACATTGAGCAGAACAATGCAAGTTCATTCTCTCTGAATTTATACCAGATTGCCAGTCATAACCACAACTTAATTAAAACTAAAATCCCATCTCAACTGTCTATAGTTTTAATCTATGGTTCTCACCTGAGTTTTCCAATGAAACTTTCCCCTTTCCGAGATAAATCAGTTGGGTCAACTGATATGAGGTAATTGGATGTTTTGCTCTTCTTTCTTTTTCTCCCCGCAAGAAGGAATGTCTGAAAATACAAAACTTGGATCGAGACTGGTGCTTTGTAAGAATGCAGAGACGTTGCTATCCAAACTGTTATCTCTCCATTTCCCATTTGCATTCCCTTTTTTGTTCTGCGCTAATACTACTGTCTCCACAATTTTGTTCTCTTCCAAAGTGCCCAGCCTGAAATCCTATCCCTCCACCAGCTCACTTGGCAGTCTAGATTTAATGCAACTGTCTGTTCTAGTCTCACCTCCTTTTCTTCTGGAGCAACTGAGTCTTCCTCCTCTTTTTTGACATTGTACATTTTCATACTTTTTCAATTTAATCTTTCGTTGTATTATGGCTTTCAAACCATAATACAATGCTAATTACATGCTAATTCCCTCCTTAGTACCTTGGCCAAATATAAACTGTCCTCATCTGCATGATGCATCTCCTCAGCTACTGGTTTCTTACCAGAAGCTCTCCCTTGCACCAAAAATAATCTGTGGCAGGAGTACAATAGCCAAGATAATGTGTGCTGCTCCCAATACCTTTTTGTTGTCATCCCTTTCCAGATGCATGTAGTAAGTAGGGAAGAGCCCCCGGTCCATTCCCTTTTTATCTCTAGTGATTCGACACTTGACACTAATTCCACGGGGTGCAGGGCGCAAGGCAAAATCCTCCAAGTTCTCTACTTCTCCCAGCTGTGCTTCTGCCTGAGGGGATGGACTACAGGAAGCACCTGTTTCCTGTGGGAAGAAGCATCATATTAGCAAATTAATATCACATCAGAGACTCTGGTATTCCACAAGAAACTACTGGTTTGTTGAAATATAAGATACCATGTCTCCAGAAGATACTGGGGAAAGGAAGGTTAACAAGACACCACCTATGTTTCCTCAGAAGAAAGCAGCTGAAGGTTTTACTCTGAGGAAAGACTAGGTCTCCAAGGGGAAAAGAGAAAAAGCACCCATTAAGCAGACATGAGTGATTTGCTAGAAAGGGGGAAATAGGATGAGATGCTGAAAATATTTTAAGCAAAGAACATCTTTGCTTTTAGAACTTCAAACGCTGTGGAAAATAAAACAGTATGATAAAGCAGGACTGATGGATGCTGCAGTAAGGCTGGGATTTTGTGACTGAAATGAGTGTTGAGATTATGTTGGTTCGGAACAGTAGCAGAGATGGAGTAAACTGCTGGTGGAACCATATCAACTAAATGTTGGAAGAGCCTTAGAACAATGTGTACAGTCAGGATAGGGTCAGCAAAGGAATTAGCATTCTAATGGAAATCTGGTACAGGTCATTAAAGTAATTTTTTCTTAGAGGTAGCTGAATTCTGTGAATTGTAGCACCCAAGAGATTCGTCTTTGACTGGGCCTTCGAGATGAAGTTGCAGGTTTATCCCCATTCCCAGCTACAGCCAGTAGGAAACCTGAGTGAATAGCAGACACACACATATAGATTGGAAATTCACTAGAGGGTCTCACCCCTTCCCCCCGCTCAGCACCCACCACCCTGTATCCCCAGCGGTTTGCACCCACAGCCCAGTCTCCCAAGAAGCTGACACCCAGACCTCTTGCACTACTCCCCTACTAGTGCAGAGCAACATACACACAGTCACCGCACAAATACACTCAGACAGGTCTTTCCCACAGCATGGACTTTGAGGGGTGTCCAGCATCCATGCTCAGACCCCATGGCCTTTATCTGGTCTAGCTCAGACCCTAGGTCTTCCTGATGCTGGTCTCTTCCAACTCACTGGCTAGTCCAGCACATAATTTGTCAACGTATGTATGTATGTATATCTCACACACACACACAAACACATTCACACGAGAAATAGTTACAAGTGGAGTTTCAGAAGAAAGTGGGACACACTGAAGTAATCAAGGCACAAGGCTTGGGCAGATAATCATACGATTTTGCAGTTGTTTACACATACCTGATGCCTTTTACCCCCTTTAATCCCTGTCTTCCCATGCTTATTACTCCCTGATCCACCTTGATACCTTTCTTTTCCCTCTTAAGTTCCTTCCCATATAAAGTTTGTCCAATCCCAGCATTCTCTGTTCCATTCCAAAATTCTGTTCCCCTTTGCATCCCACAATAAATGCTATAAACCTTCAGGAAAAAATCCCTCCTATATTTGCATGGCATTTCAGAGCTTCTCTGAGTCACTGTGGTGAATTTTGCAGAGACAATGGCCCAGTCTGTCTCCTTTAAGGGTAATAGTGCTGACTCACTGTGTTCCCATATTCACTGATTAGGCTCCTTAGGATCTTCCACCCACAATTGTTCCTTTGATCATTGCTAAGTCTTTATGTTTAACTCAATGTCCCTTCAGTCAGATAACCTGACAATCTTGACCTTCCTCTGCTTTCAGGGAATAATATTGCTGGCTACTGTACTTGCAGCTATTATATTTTAACCCAGTGCTCCAGGGCTTAGCACTAAAATCAAGCGTGTGCCCAGTGCTTATCAGAAATGGATTTCAAGACACTTACTGCAAAAGACTTCTCGCTGGATGCAGAACTAGGCCTCTCAGATTCAGGGTATGGTGAATGAGATACTGGTCTCTTACTAGCTTCTTCCTCTTCTGTGTCCTCCTCATCAAAATTCAAACTGCCCGAAATTCCTGTCAGAATACAGGATCAAACATGTAATCTCTGAAAGAAGGTGTCACGAGTTCATGGCATCACTAATTCATATATGACTCTTGAATACCTATTCACACTCTTAATTTCTGTTGTTTCAACTGCTGATTTTCTTCATGTGCTGTATCTCTTCCTGAGCCTTGTAATTCAAATTCCTGCTGATATTTTGCAGCAGTCACTGTGCAGATGATCAAGCAGCTGTCAGGCCTTTATTAATATGGATTTTACATGATATTCCATGATGTAACATATTGCTTAGTTTATGTTGTCATTTAATTAATTTTGCCTATTTTCATGCAAAAAAGTCCTCCATGTCTTAAGAACAACAATAAAAGGAAATCCAGATCAATATGCTGACACCTACCCTGTAAGTTGGACTCTCTAGAGTTTGCATCCTTTACCATTACCCCTTAGTCTTACATACACTGAAACAGAATATGCCAATTTTTCAGTAAGAGCCCCTCCTGTTCTTACATCAGTACCAAAATCTCAGGTCCATAAATACTAATAATGACTTGAGTTCTAAAACTGAAGCACAGACTGAGAAGTTTCAGGATTTATTTAATCTTAACCTAAGCACAGCCATGTAGGGAGGACTGTGAGTATATAACTAAAATAACTCTCCATAAAAACATTTATAAAGAGCCTCTGTACACTTCGCTGTTTGGTGTGTCCTTCCACTTGGAATTGCATCATCACCTGGACATTAGGAAGAAGTTCTTCACAGAAAGGGTGACTGGGCATTGGAAAGGGCTGCCCAGGGAGGTGGTGGAGTCACCATCCCTGGAGGTGTTAAGGAAAGACTGGATGTGGCACTCAGTGCCATTGTCTAGGTGACAAGGTGGTGTTAGGTCATAGGTTGGACTCGATGACCTCAAAGGTCTTTTCCAACCAAATTGAATCTGTGATTCTGAGATTTTTTTTCTGTGACTCTTTCATTTAATTTGGCTGTAGAAAGGAAATGTACATAAAGCATTACAGAAAATGAACACAGCCTGCTAAACTGAATTATTTTCTGAGAACCAGTATTATAACAATGCTCTGAAATGGCACTGCAGAAAAGGGGCACTGAGGGAAGTCTCGGATAAAACAGAAAAATCCAGTCTTAACAACCTGTCAGTAAACTTCCCAAAGGACATTTAAGAAGAGGAAAGGCGTTGACCCTAGTACTCCAGCCAATTTCAAAATTCACTGTTTATATTCTACCTCCACTAATTTCCGCTGAAGTTCCTGAATATTCTCTCCTGCTTCCTTTTCTAACTCTTGTGTAATGTTGCTGTCTGTAGGTAAGCAGCTGTGGCATCTGCAACTGGATGAGAATACCTCTGTATGTGATAGTACCTCAATACATGCAGTGTACTGGAAACATTCTGGGAGACAAGGTCTGCAAAATGAAAACAAGCTGTATATTAAATTAAACACTAGCCACTATTTTGCTGCAAAATGCTTAGGCTGCATGCAACAAAAAAAGGTTTCCCGTAGTACTGGCAGCAACTTAAGATACTTGGCAGACAGAGCTTGACACTCCACTAGGAAATTACTCAATGGGATATAACTATTGAATATATAACTCAAAAACTGCTGATTGTGACAGCCTCTGACTCAGAAAAAAATACCTTTCCTGTTAGTCTCCTGAAGAGTTAAATCATGGCATTTACTGAAGGGTCCTGCTGTTGTGAAAATATTCAAGTATTTTAGCAAGACGTAACATATCTGGAACAAAAATACCCCAAACTTTAGCAAAATGTGGTATAGCATTTTGTCAGCAATTTCCTTGGAAAGAACAGAAATTATACAGCACATTGAGAAATCCTTAAAATATAACTGCTATGGTTAAAATAATATCAGGAAAAGGAACTGAAGCACTGCACTTCCACAGGCTGTAGAATCTACTAGCTCTTTTAAAAGTGATATCCTACAGACATTTGTTTCATGGTTCCTCATTTTTTAATGCCACTGAAATAAAGTTATAAAAGAAGAGCCCCAAAAAAGACATTTGCCCATTATTAACTCTTACCTCGTTTCTGTAATATTTCTTGCAGATCTGGCTTGCCTGCTGTGTCTGTTGCAGCCTCTCCATCATTTTCCTTATCTGCATTGTCTTCTGGTTTGGTAGATCCAGCAGACAGAGTTTGGAGCTTGGTCCCCAAATCCTGCACTTCTGATTTCAGGCAAGCAGCTGGTCCATCAATGCCTGCAGGCCAAAATGAAACAGAATTCTAAGTCTATTTTTTATGGCCAAAGATGCATCCCAGGATGGTGGCTCTTTTCATCTTCCCTTCCTCTACCATCTCTTTAAAGTACTGAAATACACTCATTCAGTTTTTGTCAGAAGGCTTGCGAGAAGTCAGGCCTGACTCTGGTGCACACTGCCTATTAGTTTAAACATATCAGTCATCAGTTTCTCCCTATTTAAATATTGTGATTTTATCTACCTTTTTACAAGGGTTTAAGCAATTAAAACAAGTTGTATTCGTCATGCACACCGATAGTTTTCAATTTATTTACAGACATCTCCCTTATTTTCTTTTCCTTCATGTTTTGTTTGGTCCTGTCCCAGTGAGCGCTCTACAGTGAACATCACAAATCAATTTGATAAAAGTATCTATAGCCATAGACAGAAAAAAACCTCTTTTTGTTAGAATGAAATTCTATGTTGAAACCATACAACACAGCTGTGCACCACACTTCCCAATTGGTGGAGGCATCTTAATGTCAGGGTCTGGCATAACACTTTAATATGTAGCACACAATATGTAAGCGTAGTTCCAGCTTTGGATTTCTTGTTTTCCCACTATTTTCCTTCTTAAAACTTTACTGCTTTATCTAGACATTGTATTTCTGACATTTCTGACAATAAGTGCTGTTACCACTTATTAACAGGATTTGCTCGCAGTGAGGAAGTCTCAGAACTATGGAAGGTAGTGAATGAGCAGTTAAGCTTTCATTTGAGTATTACTGAAGACTTTGACCTTACAAGTTACACCAATCCTATCTCTCATTCTCTTCTTGACTTGAAAGTGTCTTTTAACAGAAGCTTTCTTATACCTGATTTTAAAATACGTAAATGCTACCATAAACATCACCACTTTCCTTCCCATACTATGATTCTGAAAGGCATCTGGTGAACAAGAAAAATGTTCAAGAGACAAGGGATAACATAGTTCCAAATGTGATCTTCAAACCAGGTAATACCCATTTGTTTGGGGGTTTAAAATTCTGCTGTGCCTAACAATTTGCTATCAATACAATGCTTGTATTATAACACCCTGCAATAGCACACATCTCAAAGCCTTAGAATGCTTCCCATTACTTTCTTGATAGGCTGATTGGATGCTGGCTCTCATAAACAACTTCCTGACACTTCCACTGGAATGAAAGAATTTCATTGCAGCTCTTTTTATCTCCTTGTGACATGGGAGTCTTAAGGCTCTCACTACTGCATTTCTTTTCACTCCTAAAAGAATGGTCGCTATTTTACTGTAATGTTTTGAGGCTACCAAGTTATCGCCTTTGGCCCTGACAGCACTTTGTGCTTTCGACTTTGTGGACCACTATAGCTTGTTTGTCATGTTTCAGTCGTCTCAATGAAACCCACAGAAAACAACAGATGAGGTAAAAACCATCAAGAACCTCACACAGTGTTCACAACACTTGGTTTGCTTTCTCTACTTTATCATTCAGTCATATGCAATCTTGAGATGGAGTATGCCATGACACCATAAGGAAAAGTACAAGCAGTCACTACTGAATTCTTTTATCTTACACCTTCAGAAAAAATTTCTTACTTTGGATTCATATGTCCCTACCTTTATAGAAGTTCCCAGCCCATTTCTACAGTTCCTCTAGCCTAAGCCAAGGAAGAGATTACTCAAGGGCACGTGAAGATTTCCAGCTGTCACAAAAATCAAGGTCAGGTTTTTGTTTGCTTTTGCAGTCCAGCATTGTTCAACCATACTGTACTACAATTCAACTTTTGTATAAAGAAAAGTATGAAATCAATCTTATCACTTGACTCCTACCACAGCAACGTAGGTACTCATCTGTGGCATAATGCATGCACTGGGATTTTGGGGACCATTGTTGCAATCAGGTTGATTATTTACCATGTAAAACAACATCACTGTGGACAGGGGTAGGAGTTTCTACTAAAGGAGTCTGCTCCTCGCACCCTTTGGGCTTCGACCTACGCAGCTTGGCCTCAGGATTTGGCTGTACCATCAACGGATCGAGACGTTTCTTCCTCTGCTTCTTCTCTAGAAGGGCTCTCTGTGGAATAAAAAAAAGCAGGAAACAGATGAGTAACCACATCTAGAGAGGCAGAATCCATGTCTCAGCCATTGGCAATGACGTCCCCGATCAGAATCTCAAATAAACCTGAAATATTCTTGCAATCTCTTACAAAAATCCTAGACACCGATATCACCGTGGTTTTGGAGTGAGATACTGCCTTTGATTCTCCATGAGAGTTTGACATGGACACCTGCTTATTTTCTGACCTGTCTTGAGACTACCAGTTAAATCCCTTCACCCAGTCTAAACTGCAGCAGTCCTTAACACAAATAGACAAAGTCATCCATAATCCAGTCTGAAACAGTCAGGACTTGCAAAGGAAAAGGTTTTTATCTCAAAAGCTATCATTTTATAGGGAGAACTGAAAGCAAATAGCTCCCAGAAACCAATGCTGAGAGATAAGACTTAAATGGGAGAGAGAAATAAATAACAGTAATTAAAACAGGAATGATCCACTAAAACGAAATTCGATCTACCTTGCAAAATTTTTCTGTATAATTCACAACTGAAAGGAAAGACTGGTAAGTCCAAATGCTAAAAAATAAAACATTACTTCTCCAAGATATATATACATTTGATATTTATGATTTCTTACTCAATGAGAATAGAAACAACTTCTAGACTTAAATCAGGGCAAAAAGGGGCATGGTGCCATTTTAAAGTCAGACATGCTTAGTCCTTAAAAACAAAGGTGATGCAGAAGGAAAAATCGTATTCTAATATTCTATACCATTATGCAAACAATGTGCAAGCTCCTTGCAGTAGATGCAGTTTATCCATGACTGCTTCTTAGGCACCTGAACACCCCTGACACTTGTTTTTGATGACAGAAACCATTTCTCCATCAAATTATTTTCAGTCTCGATGCACCCACCAGATAAACAATTCATCATCACCAACAATTCAATCCACTTGAGACACAGATATCTTTGGAGCCCTTTACTCTCCCGTTATTCTTTTTCTCTTGTTGGTTCTTTCCTCTCCTATTAGTCTTTTTATCTCACGTAAGATTAGTTTCTCAGGCAACCTCTCCCTGAGGAATTCCAACACACTTCAGCCCTTGATTCTTTATTCTCGTGTTTTTTTACTTATCTGAAAGGAAGAAAAAAAACTAAAAAACAAAAACCCAACCACCCAAAACCCAAACAAAAACAAACACACAAAACCTCAAATCCAACAAACAAACAAACAACAAAAAACTTGAAACAAAATTACTTTTTCTATTTAAATTCAGAATTACCCTTTGAAGAATGGACTGCAATACAGGTAGTGTTTGCTATTGCAGAATTATTTGCAAGGATTATCCTGCAGAGCAAAGATTACATAGAATTCCAAAGAGATTATCATATTGGTCTAGAATAAGAAAAGAAAAATAAGCAGTAAATTTAAATTCTTAGAAATCGCTAATTACGGATGTGTTTTCTAGGAAGGTTGTCAGACCTTCCAGAAGAATTTACATCGGTTTGTGTTGTTTGTTTATTTTTTTAATTAATGCTGAGGAAAAGCAAAAAAAAGTCATAGTTTATAATTCTCCAAAGGTGAGAGGAAAAACAAGAGTCAAAACATTATACTTAGAATAAGGATTTGAGAAAAATTGTTGTCAAGGCTTCTCTACCTGACAAACAGGCAAGAAAAAGGAAAAAAAAAAAACCACAAAAACCAAAACAACAAAAAACCCCCAACAACAACAAAACAAAACAAAACAACCAAAACCAGCAAAACAGACATACCCTAAAGGCAGTAAGAAAATAAGAAAATATACAGCGACTGTTAGAATGCAAAACTGAAATTGGCATCAACAGAGGATATACTAATTTCAATCATTATTTAGTGGATTATTCTATTAGATATGCTTTTTTAAACATTTCACTGCTCACCAGTCTAAATTTTAATTATTTTTCTTATACATTGTGTTACATCAAACCAATCCAATAGGATCAGCTTATACTAAAACATACAGTTTACTGCTGGTAGATGTGACTGACCTTCTTCCTTTCTTGAAAGAATCTCAGGATAATCAAAGTGACAACACTTGATAGTAATTTAATTTTTCTTTAAAGGCTTCTCTTTACTGCTTTGCTTACTGAGATGGAAAAAACATCTGCAAGTCCACTGCAGGACAGCAAATAGTAGTTCATTTTCTCTCCATACGGTGGCAGAGCAGCCTGCCCTTCAGTACCATGTATTCCCGGCTGTATTCCACTAAGGAAGTAGAAAAAGGAAACGGTATTTTGTTTCATTTTGTCTACTAATTAGCTTTTTCCTCCAGCTCTGTGTTACAGTAAAAATTCATATAATATTACTATGTAAAATGTAGATAATTCATGAACAATCAATTAAATAAATAAATAACAGATGCTAATTATCCTGATTTGTTCGGGATTTTGTGAACTCCACGCATTAAATACTTCCAGAAACACCACAGAAAACCATAACATCAGAATATAGGACAACTAGAGGATCACAAAGCTCCTGTTCAAATGAGCTTTCAAGAAATCAGATGAGAATATCTAGTGGGCTATTAAGACAACTTAGTTTAGCATTCTCTTTCTCCAGCTGTGATGGCAGGAAGATGATATACAGCAAAGTTCCAACCACTCTAGCTTTGAAGGTGCAATCCTGTGCTACTTATTAGTTGGTATAGTCCTAACCCTGGTAGGCCATGCAGGATGGGTCCTAGCTAGGGAACATCCTCTCCTCTCCCAGCTGCCCCTGAGCTCACGCTGGGGCAGCAGTGACACTGCCAGTGATGGTGGCATCAGTGCAACTCCACGTCATGAGTAGTGCACCACACCAGGTGCATTCAGAAACACGCCAGGCTTTGTGCTCTCCCTGCACAGGGAGATGGCAGCATTGCACTTGGAGCTGCAGATGCCTCAGAAGACTCAAAAATCTTCCACTAATGAGGAAATAAGCACTGCCTGAGCAACCACATGCTCTTGCCTCAAGGAAAAGGCAGTAGTCCAGGAGAAAAAAAGCATCCTGGCAGGCAGAGCTGGCCCACAGATGGAACTTGATGTCATGCACTATTATAAATAATATTTCACTGCAATTACAGGGTTTCCAAACCCATCATAAAGATGGATGCACAGGCATGTCTCTGCTATGGCTTATTACAGATTCTCTGTATGACCAGAGAGTCTATACATGATCCTGCTGGATTAAAACATTTTGCATTTTTTTAAACTCCATTTCCTATAAATGTTTATGACAAATTAATCAAGCAGGGCATCAGCTACAACCAGCAGTGAGTCCATCATATTTGGTAGTGATTTCCTATTGACATCTGTTTCTTCAGAAGGCATAGTACTATTCATGTAAAAGTAGACTTTAAAAGTTAATACTCAAACCTAATTACAAAATCCTAAATTGGAGACTGTTAGCACTTCTCAACAAACCTCATTTCCAAAGGGCAGGGTGTTAAAATACATTTAGTGAAATTTTCTAGCTGTTGCTTTTGCAGATGATTGCAAGCTCAACCATATCCAAGGAAGATGGAAACAAATTTGCAAAAGGGAATGAATTATTTTAACTGACCTCTTCATGATGCAACTGACAGCTGCTCTGAGGGAATTCCACCCAGCCCAGCAGTTTTATTTTGGAGGAATAGCCACGCATCCCCATCGCAAGGCCTGACACTAAGCAAACACTGACTGCAGTACACAGCACTAGGAGACAGTGATTATTACCAGCTTATGACCCAAGACCAGTCCTAAAACAGACCCTGAGATTCATCGCCAAGCAGTCAGACCACCCTTAATTTTGGAACTTCTTACCGAATGGCATTTAACACTAAATGCTCTTTTATAGATTATTTGAATTAATTCTATTTTTTAATAAATTGTTTGTTTGTTTCTAAACTAGTGTCACTTGATAGTCTACAGATAAAGGACTATCCTATCTTCCAGATATATAACCAAAGACAAATTATACCTCTTGACTCTGAAGTGTTTTAGGTAAGTGCCTATATAGACCCAGATAAAATTGGCATTAAATTCAGTGTTTGAAGTCCAAGCTTGACAAACTCAGACTACAAATAATGACCAAGTTCTTGTAAAGAGGTTTATTACCCACTGCAACAGTTCCCTGAAGACTGCTGTGTCTGGATTTAAAGATCCTTAGCTGAGAAAGCACCTTCCTAAAAACTATAATTTGAACAAGATGACTTAAATGCAAGACAGTGATCTGTGGTCCATGTGAAATGGCCAGCTAGAGAATCCTAACAGTCTCGTATCTTCCAATCTATTTATAAGCATTTGAAATTTCACAGAGAAAAAATATTAAGGATGGATACTTTATTGCTTTGAAGAATACGGTAATATAAGCATCCAGCAAACAGCACCTCAAAAACTGAGACCTATAGCCTAATAATTGACCCAATGCTTGGCTGTAAATATTTTCACTGTAGGAAACAAAAAGAGGTCAAAAGAGGCTGGGAATCCTTCTCAACAGCAGTGTTAAAGAGATCATTCTATAGGTCAGTGAAACTGTTCCTTTGATGCCTAAAATGGATAATTCCCTGCAGTCTTCCTGTCTTTTGATTTATTCCTGCACTCTAGCGACTCAATCCCAATGGAATAAGAGAACATATGAAAAATAAATTTATCGAACACACCAAATCTACAAGCCATGGCAAGGTTGACTTGAACTAACAAAAATTACGAAAATCTTCAAAGTTCTTTCAACCACCCATTTTTAGCACTTCACCCCCATTTCTCAAGTCTCTAGAGGGCTGTTTGATTTCCTATACTTGTTTCTACCAGCTTCAGCACTATCATTTACCTGATTCTGTAGTTTCAGCTGTCGTAGTTTCTTGCTTTCATCCTCAAAGATGCTGCGAAAGCAAAACAGGCAAATTAATTAATTATTGCAATTAAACAGTTTGCATTACAAGAGCATAGAATATTCTCAGACAACAACTTCACCATCAAGACTTAAAAATGACTGTTAGACATTACTTCCATCTCACAAGAAGGCCAAGACACAAGGTATTAAAAATAAAACATACTTCACATTCTGTCATAAATAAGACTGAACTCTAGTTTAGTCCCCTTACTAAAACCATTCTGGAAAGACTTTGAAAGCACCAAAGGCTTCATTACTGGCAGATGGATTACAAAGCTCTATTGAGGTGGGGCTAGGGGACAATTTTCACCTGAAGGCTTAAGACAGTTCAGACCAATTCAGTAAAGTCCCTGCTCCTTCATAGGATACCCGATTCTAAGTTAACTCAGTTTTGTCTTGGAGTCAGACCTACATCATTTTCTCTTCCTGCCAGACATTCCAGAACTACTGTTAATACCTGAGAGAATCTGTATTTGCAACATCTGACACTAAGTCCTAAAGGTAAAAAAAAAAAAAATGATTTCCCTATTTCAGTATTTTATAGATAACTAACCTTCATAAGGACTCTAATTTTCTGTTCTAAGTTGTGTTCCATATAGACTTCCCATTTACTTTTGTATGACAATTAACTATTACAAAAAGTGCAATTTAGAGCAGTTAACCCCACAAAGGGGAAATGTTAATTGACTATTAAGCACATATTCTGCTGACCACAGTTGTGCTCTTTCCTTCAACACGGCTTTGACAAAGACCTCTCTGGAACTGAGACAGCATCAGGAAGAAGATACTTAACGTGGGAAACAGACAAACATTATATATTTTATTAATAGCATGCAGAAAAGCAGGGCAAGCCACAATTTCAATTTAAACAGGAAATTCTCTGTCTGGTCTAGGTATCCATAAATGTCCAATGATGTCAAGTCACGAGCTGGCAACCAGTGCTGAATATAACCCTAACAAGGAAAACCAGAGATGGAGAGAGACGGAGAGAGGAGAGGTGGGGTTTCTGCAAAACACATGCCATGGAAATTGGATTACAGCACACAGAGCTAAGGAGAGAAGAAAAGCCCTTAACCCCTAGCAAACCCACATTTGACGCAACTTCAGGCAAGCAGATGACAGATCAGAGGTCCTTAAAGACAAGACTACCCCAGACAACACAGGCCCTGCTCTGGGAGGTTGAAATATGCAGAAAGTGTTCTGTATACACACATCATATATAACAAGTTGTATACTCTAAAATTGATACTAATTGTCCAACTAGTAGTATTTTAAAGCAAGTTACGACTGCCATTGCTTTTTTATTCCAGTTTCCTTATTTCTATACTTTCTTTTTCTAATGCATTTGAAGTATCACATAACAGGTCTAAGACCTTGAAAATATCTTGTTTCTAAAAACTGATGCTACTCCTCACACAGGCCTGTAATACATAGTGTCTTGGATTCAAAGGCAATGGAGGGCCTAGAAAAATTAGTGTCTTCCTTGAATAGAGGTGGAGAGCTTTTGTGCATCCCCAAAGCAACAGTTACAGTAATACAGTCATCTTCACTTGAAAACAGCCACAACTTAAGAAAGAAACAAGCAGAAGCACATGTACTACTACACATCTACTGAGCGCAGCAAAATATACAACAGTTGTCACATGAAACTTCAGCATAAAAGGTGACATGCTTATTATTTATAGCATAGGTGATGGCAAAGGCCATCTTCAGCAAAGTCTGAAAAGCAACTGAAAGTTCCACTTAAAATACTCATGACAAAAAGAAAAAGAAGACAAAAGGGAGGGGGAATATTCCTTTTCTTCTCATACACCTACTGACTTAAGAAATTGATGACATTTGTTAACTGCAGTCAAGACTTTGTTATAAAGCAATCTACATATCTGCAATCAACAGTAGATTTACAGACAAGTTCTGAGGGACACCATAAAGGTGTCCTGTGTAGATACAAGCTGCTGTCTGTGGTTTTGTTGCTTTTCCTAGCAGAAAATGTATCCCCAAACAATTTGAGTCTCTTCTTCAGAAAATCAAAAGAAATAAACACTACCACTTTAGGAAATAAGTTTACAGGGTTTCCCTTCTACCTGGAAGATGTCAAAGTGCCAAAATGGTACTACCTTGTGGAAATCTTCAGTGAAAATTATTAACTTCGTATGTTAAATTGTTTTCTACCCAGACTGAAATAAAGTTACATAACGTAACAGGAGCGTAACATAGACTACACTGCGCTTCCACTCAGGCCACACTTAAATTACGCTCAAACAAAGATTCTAACAGGTCACAAAGCTTGATAAAGCAAAAAGATAACAAAGTGTTCTCTCTTACAATTTAAACACAGACCAAAATTGCCGAGTAGCAGGCAAAACAAAATAAAAGCAAACATCAATGCTTTCCATTTTAAAGTGCAAGGATTCACACAAGCAGTATAATAAAAAACTAAAGTAATGAGCAATGTGGCACTATAAATAGTAGCTTAAGAACACCAATTTCACACTATTTTATTTACTGCTCCTGCAACCTTTCTTCCAGCACGTCTTCATTATGAAAGTGTAACATAATAACCAGTCAGAAAAAAGCTTCCCACACTTCGAACCTTTTTCTACCCCCCACAGCAGGGTTGGTGTTATTACAAACTTTAACAGGAAAAGACGACGCCAGAGTCACTCCCACAGCTCACCACTGAGGAATGTAAGTGGTGTGCTAATCCAGCTGCAGGCTTCAAACAGGAATCCTTCTTCAGCTAGACTGACAACACAGATCAGTGCTCTTTGGACCTGCCCACACCAAACCACTGTGCTCTTTGCCTTGTTCTATTTGAAGGGTTTTTGTGCAGTAAGAAGAATTAAATATCCATCAGGAACAGGAAAAATAAGCAGAATTTCCATAGCTACACCACCACAGCTCAAAAGAGGAAAAAAATCCCAACCACCAAACCAGTTTACCTTTGATAAATAAGAACTGAAAATTTTCAAGCAGTCTGTAACAATGTCCTCTCCCCAACCACTGCAGCAGGAGACCCTGCCCACAGACCCCACTGCTACACTTACCAGAATCCACCTACAATCCTACCGGACCTGCATCCCAGGTAACAGACACGTGCCACAGAGAGAGGAAAAATTACCCAGAACCTAACGTACAAGGAAAGACTACTGATAATCCAGGATACAGAATAAAAAATGAGAGTGGGAAAGCAGCTATTTAATAAAACATGGAAGAAGATGGCAAGACGCAAAGGGGTTCACAGATTTGACACAGACCAACATGAAGCAAAAAGTTTTATTTTCAATGGGTAGCATCTGAAATTCCTACTGAAATCAGAATCAGCCTGGTTTTGGTTTCATAATCAGAAATTAAAGTGTTGTAACAGGAATATGCAACAAATTTATTATAAATGTATTTGGTCTTTCATAACCATTTTCAGAATAGCAAACAACCACAATGAAGACATAATTCACAAATTATTTAACAGATATTCATATATGCAATTGAAACTTCCTTTTTGTGTAGTTTATTTTCCTTTCTGTAAAAAAAGGCACACTACATCTATTGACAGTTCTTTCAGAATGGACATATTTTTCAATAACACTGAAATTTTGGCATTACAAACTGTGGATAGGCAGAGTTAACACTCATTGTTTTCATTGCAGCTCGTCTATGTTCCTGAATATGCTGTACTTGGAAAAAAAAAAAAAAAAACCAAACCAAAATACTTATGTTCTAAGCACTTGGCAATAATTACCATTGAATCAGCCAAACACAAACTCACAGTATAATCCAACTCTGAGAACAATGAAAAACCCTGATATTAAAGCAGAATGTAGAAAAGCCTAAAAACGTTCTTCCATTCTGTCCAAGGTCCACACAGGAGAAAGGACTCTGAAAAATTGAAGAGGGTTCAGCAGAAAGCTGAACAAATTGCCCAAGGACTGGAAAGTGCACCTCTTAGCAAGATTTCAATGCATTCTATAGTTTATTCAAGAGAAAATCGATGCACTCCACTGTATTCCATGGATTTGAGGGTACAAATGACATTGATGAGAGAGAAGACAAAATCCAGACATAAATAACTGAAGCTAAACAAATTCAGACTGCAAATAATTTTTTTATTTAACACTGTGACTAATTAACCATTAGGATAACTCATGGAGCTGTGGATTTTCAGCAGGAAACAACAGGTTTTAATCAAGCTTGAATATTATTTTATGTTAAAAGTTGCTGTTGTAGACTAAGGCTACAGTTTACCTCCTATTTCAGGTGTGGTTATCCCAGATGGGAGAGCTAAGCATTATTCTTTCAAGTTATTTCAATTAAATCCCCTTTACATACTGACTGTTGAAGCTAAAAGGAGGCAAAAAAAGAAAAAAAAAAGATTGTCTTTATCATGGACTAGTTTTGAAAGGAATTAACCGGCTGCAGTTGAGAACGAGAGGCAATAAGCAGAGAAAGTAAGAAAAGCCACAGAAAAGAGCAGCCTGTAGAGACAAAATGTTCCGCATGACTGAGATCTTACTGGAAAGACAGATTTGAAATACGTTAAACAGAGGAAAACACCATGATAGTTTTCCCTGCATTCAACAAAATGTACATTCCTCATATTCCACTAAAGAAATACTATAGTCAGTTTCTCCTCCTAAGCAAACAACGCAGCAAAGCCTTGAAGATTTAAAAGTTTCCCAGATAGCCAAATCTATCCTGCAATTCAAGTAATTAAAGGTTCGGTAAAGAAAAAGTAAGGTTGGCTGCCTCTTTCAGGAGGAAGGTCAGACTAGCTGCCAGAAACAGACCCCACTCCAACCTTTCATGAAAATCTGACCCCAGAGAAGGAAAGACAGCTTGTTTTGCCTTTTAACTGCTCTAAGTATCTTTACAGCACATATCAGCACTGTATATGCACTCAATACTTGGTGAAAAAAATTTAGGAAATTTAACCTATTTGTGCACAGCTCGAGGGAAGGTATTAGAAGTTTCAAATAGTCCATAGTTTGGCAGAGAGATTCAGGGAAAGTGTCCAGCAGAAACTTCCAGATCATTTTAAAGTGAACTAGACCTTGAGTTTACTGTGCCTTGTTACAAACAAGCTTGATATTTTTTAATCAGTCTGACACAGAAATCCTTTTAATAAACACAGTCTTTTGATACTAGTGGGAACATGAACCTATATATTAATAATCAAGATCCTTAAATTTTTAGTTGTTTCCATTGTTCTACTTTTAAAAGAGTTTCAAGGCACAGTAACACCATTTTGGTCCACAAATCCTCCCAATTTCCCAATATCTTATGTTCCATTTCTCACTCTACAGAGGACTGCTTCCACTAAGAGTCTTACAAAGCTCATGTAGTTCCTTTTTCCTTTGGAGGACAGTTTATTAATGTGGTAGCAGCAGTTACATCTTTCAACAATACTCCCAGAACTTAAAAATGAGGGAATGGGAAGAATGTGGCTTGTGGTTCACATCTTCATCCACTCGATTTTATTTTTAGCTGTATAAGTGCAAGTAAAAGCAACTTCAGTAAGAAATGTGGAGTCAGCTGGTGGGAAAAGTGTTTTCACTCTTAACCCTCCAAAAACTTTCCCGGGGATTATTCTCATCTGAACTACAGCTATGAAAGAAAACAGAAGCTGTAGAAAAGACATTAGTTGAAGGATTCTTATCTTTTAAAAAATACATTCCAAACAAAAATTGCAATACTGTCTCTGGAAACTGGTTGAGGAACAAAATTTATCTGTAGTGTACCTTCCAATCCACAAAAAAGCGGAATCCTGACACAGCTATAATTGCACATTTTTGGGAAAATGCATAGCATACCATCCATAAGAGTGAAGATTACCAAATTTTTCTGCCTTCCCCAAGGCAGAAGAGTGGGGGGTTTTGGCAAACACAGGATATTCTTCCCTTCATAATTAATTAGTAGTAACTCTTCAAAAGTAAACTGACCTGCTGCAAGTCAGCCATAAAATGCCACACCTATTTCTAAATGATACAGCTAAAGTTGCATCAACACTTTGTTATTTTCAAGCAGTTGATACTTCAGTAAGGGCAAGTTTTAGTGCGTCTGCGTTTTTTACAGAAAGAATCCTCTCCCAGTGAAATCAGTTTGACCTTTGATCCCTCCCCACCCCAAGAAACACTAATGCCAATAGAATACTGTTTTGAGAAAGGGTTCACAAAATTTGTTTGGAAAGTTTTTCATCTACTGAACATATGAGAACAATGACATGGAAAGAGTGAACACCTAGTTTTGGAAGCAATTCTGAATGAGTGAATAAAAGACTGTCTTGGATTTGCTTTAGTATAGAAACTGTGTCCCACATAATACAGACTGAATAAGATTTATCTCAGAATATTTGAAAATAAGTACAAAATGAACCAATAAGAACAATAAACTCAACTGCCAGACCAGTGTGGATTGAGGAAGCATCTAGAGACAAGCATTGATATCTGTATGTCCTACTTCATTTCAAAATAAACCTGAATCCTCTAGGCACTACATATTCCTGCCAGTAACTTGTACCAACTATCTGAACAATTTACAACTTAAAGGTTAATTTACAATTTTAAAAAGATCCTAAAGAAACAAAATGGCAAGCTAATCCTTTAAAACTTCTGCTTCTACCTACCTCTGGGCTTAAAAACTGAATTTTAATGTGAAATTATCAGATACTTTTCTTTAAAGCCACATAGATCAGAAGCATATAAAAAAATACCCAAATCAAAACACCCACCATCTGCCCTTCCCCACCCCTCCCCCAAAAAAATCCCTGAAAAGGCTGATGCTCTGAAGAATATGTGTATATTCTTTCTGTGTATCTCTATGTATATGGATATGTTTCACCTGTGTTGTGGCAAAACAGCTGCCCCAAAAACTCGTAGCAACAGGAATAATGTGCTGAAGAAAGGAATTCAAGAAAAAAACTAATCTGAGGGGCACATGCTACAAACATTCTTTTGTTATAAAACATTAACAGCGTACTAGGTATTTTTGTTGGCTAAACCCACAAAAGGAGTGAATTTAATCCAAGCCTATCCTTGCAGCACTATGTTTTCCATACTTGCATCCATTTTGGGGTGACTGTTCACATGCCAAACATAACTAGGTAAACAGTGATGCAGTTTAGTACTAACTGACCACAGCCAAGTCAATGGAGAAAAGAGGATTTATCAGTACAGGAGACACAAGCTTCTCTTTTCTTTACGGTACTTGTTCCAGTGATTTCGTAAGTTAAAATGGAACTGTGCAGGCAAGGTAAAATGACCACTCAAAGATCCCACCTGTCTTCAGTTTCAAAATGGTATCTGTGGAAGCACAAAAACCCTGTATAAAATTATCATCTCAGAAGTGCAGTGGTATATACTCTGCACTATTACACACCTACACAAACACACCCACAATAAGGAAGAATTCATGTTCAGGCACATTAAACAGGAACCTGCTAGTAAAGCGACAGCATTTTGAGAAATGAAAGGTCCCTAGGAGAAAAGCTGAACTATGGTTAAACAAAGAATAAAGCACATGCTGCTTGTTGAGATTCATTTTTCAGAAATTGATTCATATTGTCTTGCTGGACAACAAGTTTATGACGAGCCAGCAATTCACCCTCCTAAGGCAAAGGTGGCCAGCAGCACCCTGACCTGCATTAGGGACAGCATTGCCAGCACGTTGAGGGAGGTGACACCACCTCTCTTCTGGTGAAGCCACCCATGAAGTGCTGTGCCCAGTTCCGGGCTCCTGGGAGCAAGAAAGATACGGACATACTGCAGCAAAACCATCAAAGGGCCACAAAGGCGATTAAGGGACCAGAGTATCTTGTACATGAGGTGAGGCGGAGGGAGCTGGGCCTGGAGAAGTGAAGACTCAGGAGGTAACATATCCATGCATATAAATACCTGATGGAAGGGTGTAAAGCAAATAAAGCCAGCAGTGCCTACTGACAGGGCAAGAGGTGATGGACACAAACTAAACCATGAAATGCTACCCAACATCAAGAAAAAATTTTCTTCAGAAAGTAGTCAAACACTGGAACAGGTTGCTCAGGAAGATTGTAGAGTCTCCATCTTTGGAGATATTCAAAACCCAATTGGACATCATTCTGTGCAATCTGCTCCAGCCAACCCTGCTTAAGCAGTGTTATCGCTCCAGATCATCTCAAGAAGCCCCTTCCAGCCTCCGTGATTGTGTCTGGTTGGGTTCTAGAGATCACAAGTTTAGATCCTGAGTCTGAGAGCACAAACTAGATGACAACAAAAAATAGACTATTACAAGAAAATGCAACAGGAATAAAAGCATCATGAAAAGGTTACAGATTGAGCTCAGAACTATTTTGACTACTGTAATGCTTAGCGTTTTACACACCATTCAAAAAGTGACTTACCAAGTACCAAAGATTAGCTCCTCTTACTTGGAACAAGAGAACAGAAAGTTGGAACAAGGAAGATAAATCAGCACTCTCTGGACAGAAGCTAGTATGACTTCTATTCAGATTATAAAGAAGAGTGCAAACAAAAGCCTGTGTCATTCTCTGCTATACTATGCTGGGAGAACAGAAAGGAGATTCATGTTTTCCTTAGCCAGAAGTCTCAAATAAATTCATTTCTGTAAACCTAAAGCAAAAGGAATATTCTTCTCCTTGGAAGGAAGGCCAAGAGAAGGCAGAAATCCACACAAGCCATTAACCATCAAAGCCATCATCGATGCTGGGAGGGTGGCACAGAGGAACACAACCGTAGGAATATGCACATAAACTTATCTTTAAGTGTGTAGCCACACAGGGGATTTCAACTGGGTTTTTATTATAATTCTTTCAAGAAAAGGGAGACAAGGAACCTCCTGTCAGTCATATTCCCTCAAGAGTTCACAGCTGGTGACTCTGTGAGTCAGGACTTTTCAGCTCCTAACCACCACTACAACTGCAGAGCACTGTGCTTCAGGCTAATTCAGGTGAACCTAATGAAACTTAGGTTTCTGCTAATTCAGGTGAACCTAATGAAACTTAGGTTTCTGCTAAGGAAAAGAAAGAGAAATTTATTCCACAAGCAGAACTTCACCTTTCTATTTAATATTCTCTCAATTACATGCTCCAAATCCCCATGGTCATTTCACTCATAGAAACACCTCTGCCCAAGAAAAGAGGAAAGCAAGATCCCCAGGGGGTTGCAATTCTGTCCCCTGTGATCTTCTGTTTGTGAATTATTAAACCTTGCCTGTCACTTTTGTTGACGTTGTACCCCATTACAACATGAAACCAGTGAAATGTAGAGCAGCCACTATTCTCTCCTAGCAACAAAGTCAGCAGTTAAATAGAACATGCTATGCTTAACCCAGACCAGGCAACAAAACTCAAAGTTCCCTGAAAACAAGTGCATCACACTTGATAATATGAATTACTTGTCTTATAGTATTTCAAAGTAAAAATAGGGAAAGGAACATGAAATTTTCTGAACTGACACTCTAGAACTGATTGTGGACCTTTATTCCCAGTCCAGATTTCTTTTTAATCTTAGAAAAATTGAAAGGGAAAGCCATTAAAGAGACAGAAACAGCAAAATGCCATTTCGATCTCAAACTAGGCGACTCAGTAAGATATCACTGCTAGATTTTAGTTCTTGTTCTTTTTTGCCTCAGATATCACAGAAGAATGCACAGTTAGAAAGGAATGTAGAAGCACCCAGACTCCTATAGCAAGAACACAGGCAGTTAAGAGTTCAAACATCCCACAGAATATGTTTTAAAGAGCACTAAGAGTTGGCGTAAATGTTCTTGCAGTAGTCTGAGGCAACATCTCCAGGCATATCAGCAAATCCACTTAGAAGAGAATTCATCCCATGACCCAGTTGCAACACAGTTTTATTTTGGAGATCACTCAGCTGTGCCTCAGCGACAAAAGAAGAGTCTGGAGCTATCCCAGTGCAAGTCTGGTTGCAGGAAGTTTGCACACATACAAAGCCGTAATTATGTTAAGTCAGTGCATTTGTCCCTCCTACAAATGCCACACCAACAGTGATAAAAAAAAAAAAAAAAAAAA
>VZTI01004795.1:489748-545814 GCA_013397865.1 Struthidea cinerea
CGTCGCTAAGACCCTCCCCCGCGCCCGCCCCGGCGTTTCTCGGAGGCTGTGCCAGGCGCAGTAGCGGGCCTAGCTGAAATCACGTCCCCTCTTCAGCCGCCGAAGCGACATCGTCTGTTCGGGCGTGTCCTTGCACGCAGCAGAGCGGCTGCTCCCGCCAGGTCAGGTGTGGGCTTGTCTCCTCGAGAGCTCGATGTTTGCTTTCACCAGGATGTCAGCAGCGCTCAGTTTCCCTTGCTCCCGCAGGTACTTCATTATGTGAGGCCGCCGTCTCCAGGTGACCTTTATTCCATACTCGTGCTCGGGAGTATCAGTGACCAGTACTGCTGCCGACTCCCGTCTCCCACAGGGTTCAATACCAAACGCCAGCTCTTCTTCTGGATGCCAGGCATGACTACTTTGTGACAGAGTGTTGCTGCATCTCCCATTCCTTGGGGAAGGAACCTGTGCAGCCTCATCTAGTGGACTAAGGACTTCTTGCTCCACAGGCTGGGGAGCAGGCTCTCCACAGTTTTCTGGACTCTTCACCTGGATTTTGGCATTTGCTGCTGTCCCTTTCTTAGGCTGATTGTGAGAGCATTGTGCATTCCTTCTGAAGCGATTTGGATCATCCAACGGAGGGACTGCATGTCCTGCTGGATTCTCAAAAGTTAGAGGAGGAAATCTGCAGGCTACAGCTCCTCGACAAGCTCCTCCTGCATGAAATGAACCGTGGTTGGCATCATGATTATAGGGCTTGTGAGGACCACGATGCTTCTTCTGGCATGCTTTCAACACCACTGACTTAGTTGTGTCAAATTGTGGGCACACCTGAAGGGAAAGACGTAATAATAAGATAAAAGCCCAACCCTGTCCTCCAGACAAGTAATGCCTACTTGATTCTACCTCCCCACCTTTTTTCACTGTGTTCATAGGGTAATCTGTTCTGCAGTGAAGCAAATGAGTTACTAACAAAGTTATCTACTATGCATGAGATACCTCTGAACTTCACCATCGTGTTCTGCCACTCTTCTCTGGAAAGTCATTGGGGTGCAAGTGAACTGTTCTCTGGCAACTCATAAAGAACTCAAGATTTGGGTTTTAAGGGAAATCTAAATGGTATCTACTCCTGGAAACCCTGCAGATTTAAGAAAGTTCAGAATGGATCCTTTTTCTTTCTGTGTCTTAGCATAACTCAAATAGATTCAATGAACTAAATCCTCAGCCTCCCCAAAGAAGTAGAGGCTGAACTGACAGAGCAACACCAAATGATTAAAGAATGCCCACTTAGCTCAAGCCCCTTAGATTATGTTAATATGGTGTTCAAAATCTTCCCCCAAAACAGCTTTGTTTCAAAACATTTCTGTATTCTGGAGTAACAGATCACCCAAAATCCACTTCTACAATCAGCTTTCTGTAACAGAGATGGTCCAAGATCAACAGTCCGTATTTCTTTGAATGATTCTGGACTCTTACTCAAACCCTGGAAACCCTTCTATTACTGTGTTCTTTGTCTTCCTGGTTATCAACAAAAGAGTCAGACTCCATTTCAGATTCCAATTTGCTTTTCCCAAGAACAGACCGAACCAAGTTCTTGCTTCAGTAACTACAGATCTCCTTTCAGCATTCCTAAGTCACTACCTAGTTCCTCAAAAACCTGAGTGCGATTTAGCTAAGGATGGTGATTGGCTGCTGTACAGCTGAACTGTTTGAATGCAAAGCCTTTGTGCAGGAAAAGAGAAGTGATTCCGTAATAACTGTATCCTGGCACATACTTAACATAGCCCCTGGTTTTAAGGATATGGCTTCCTGGCTTCAGAGAACACGTAGGTTAGGTTTTACCTATGCGGGAACCTAGCAGTGGAAAAGGTATGAAGAACTTAGATAATGCCAAAAAGAGAGGAGCAGAAAATCAGTTTCCACTGAAAGAAGTTGACAGACACTCTGCAGAGGATGCCTCCAGGAGAAGTTACAAACTGACCACAGTTTCCAAATAGAAAAATATCTAACAGTTTCAGTGCTGACAGCTTCAAACAAATTTTAAAATCATTGTATTTTTGGAATCAAAGAGCTACCAGTGTGGATGTTTCCACCTCTTCCAAGTAAAGAGAATGCTTAGTCACAGCAGTTATTTTAGTTAGTGATTAAGAAACCATAGAGCTAACTGACTCAAGCATATTAAAAAAAAAGAAAGAGGAAAAAATTGAAGATGTTCTACTTCAAGGTGAAGACATCACAAAAATACCTCCAGGTCAACAGGAACAAAGGAATATTTCATGCAGGTTTGAAACCACACTTCCTGAGCTTGCTTTGTGAAGAGCAGAGTCAAGCAGCAATAATGTTTAGACAGAGCTCCCCTAGGTGATGACTACTGTTGTATAGGAACAGTCTGTCTTTGCTGCAGCTGTTTGCTTTAAAAAAATAGATCTTTACATTGCACGATATAAGGAGTATTTTACAACACTGCAAACAGAAAAGGAACCCATCAGAAGACTGGTATGGAGAGAAACTATTCAAAACACAGAGAATGGAAAAGAGGGCAGGTTAGAACAAATAATTCTGAAGTGAAAACCTATGTTCTCTAAATTTAGCAGTGTCAGATTTAAACAATGCACCCAGTATTTTAACATGTAACATTTAGAGTTCAGCAGTTGTTTCAAACAGCAAGCCAATAAGAAAAATCTCCCCTGATGTTTATTATGTGCAGGATTTTCAGTTGCCAAGGAAAACAGTGTTTTCCTGATGGGAATTATTTTTCTAGAAGACAAATAGTCATCAATCAGTACAGACTGTCCACAGTTTATGTCTTCAAATAACCAAGACCTTAGTACTTGTTCTTAGAACGTGAAGCAACTCAAGCACTTATTTATGCTTTAGGCTGATACAGGGAATTCAGGTCTGGGCTACTGATTTTCCGTATCCAGAACAGGTAACTTTCTGTTAAGACATACAGGAGAAACTTGAAAACTGTTGCCATGAGACACTGGAGAAAAGATAATTTATACCAACCCAGGCAGCAGAGGTGTTGTGGTCCACAGGTTTTGTAGGCACACGTCTGGGATTCTCGGCCGAATGCAGTGGAGTTTCATAACAATGGATGGGTCCTGCTCGTGGCTTCTCAAGGAAAACAAGCTCTGCCTTCCTGGCCTTGTGGGTACACTTCTTCTTTGGAGGCATCAAAAGGTGTGGTAAAACTACTTAGAAACCTCATGATGCTTGTTGGAGCCAATTGAAGAAAGAAGGAAGCACCCCGAGGAGATGCTAAAGTGCTCTCGAATCTGTAGAAGGTAAATAAATGGATTTGAAGACAGACTTGTTTGGAAATCTCAGATCTAGCCTTTAACAAAAGCAAAACATTTATGCAACAGCACACTGTACACATCTCTAGGCAGACTTTTTCCCAACAGTAGTTCTTGAACCTTTTGTCAATTTTCAGGTAGATTTAGAAACGCACTGCAGGAATGGGAGCAGTTGACCTCCTGATCCAGCTATATCAAGTCAGCTATCAAAAGAAAAACAAACCAAAAAAACTTACTTTGTTTGTTTCAATTCAATCTGGATGGTAATGCCAAGAAGATACTATAGGGCCAATATAATCGGAACTCTTTCCCTTTCTAGTTGCTCACTACCTATACTTTTTGATTTCAAGAAAGTTTGGTTTTTTCTTTGTTAAGAACAGTGTTGACATGTCCCTCCTGTATTCTACAGATCTTGCGTGATTTGTTTGTTTGTTTTACCTAAAGGATAAGTTTGAATTGAAGTAACATTGTATTTAATTTTCCATTGGAAAACAGATCACAGAATCAATTAGGTTGGAAAAGACCTCTGAGATCAAGTCCAACCTATGGCCAAACACCACCATGGCAACTGGAGCATGGCACTGAGTGCTGCATCCAGTCTTTCCTTAAACACCTTCAGGGACAGTGACTCCACTTCCCTGGGTAGCCCATTCCAATGTCTAATCACCCTTCCCGTGAAGAAATTCTTCCTAATGCCCAACCTAATCCTCCCCTGGTGCAGCTTAAGACGATGTCCCCTTGTTCCGTCACTAGGTGCCTGAGAGGAGGCCGACCCCCATCTCCCTACAACCTCCTTTCAGGCAATTGTAGAGAGCAATAAGCTCTCCCTTGAGCCTCCCTTTCTCCAGGCTGAACACCCCCAGCTCCCTCAGCTGCTCCTCTTAGGACTTGTGCTCCAGACCAGCTCTGTTGCCCTTCTCTGGACCCACTCCAGCATCTCAATGTTCTTCCTGAAGTAAGGGGCCCGGAACTGGACACAGCACTCGAGTGCCTCACCAGTGCTGAGTGCAGAGGAACGATCACTGCCCTGGTCCTGCTGGCCACACTATTACTGATACAGGCCAGGATGGGACTGGCCTTCCTGGCCACCTGGGCACAACTGGCTCATATTCACCCAACCTGACTTACCGCAGATCAGCACAGACAAGGAAATTTGAGAATATTTTACGAGAAACGCGTGAGACTGCAACAGCCTGACTACTTACCTAAGTTGCAGCGTGCTCACGGAGTCCTCAGGGAGGCCCTCCTAGTCCGGTGCAGCCGTGACACACACGTTAAACGGTAAAACTCCGTAGCTCTTCACCAGGAGTCAGCGCAATGCCGGCGGCCCGGGCGCACAGCAGGGCTCCCAGCCACGGGCGGCACAGCTGAAGGAAGCTCCCGGCAGTGCCGCAGCCGGGGCGGGAGCGGCTCTCCCGGGACAGGGACGGAGCGGGCGGGACAATGCGATCGCGGGAGCGGGAGCAGCCCCGGCTCCGTCCCGCCCGCACATCCGTATCCCCCGCGGCCGCCGCCGATTGGCCCGGCCGGCCTCGGCCCCGCCCCTTGCGCACCGATTGGTCCGGCCCGGCTGGCCCCGCCCCGCCACCGCTCACTGGCGCAGGCCGGCACGTGATCAGGCCAGCGCTGCGCCGGGCGCCAAATTCAAACCGGGGCCGCTCCGGGAGAGCCGGGCCCGCCGCCCCGTGTCGGGCCCGGGCAGCTGGTGAGTCGCGACCTGCGCCCGCCCCGCTTCTCCAGGGTCTCCCCGCAAGGGTCGGCACCCCTGGGAGGGCTGCGCTAGGGGCATCGGGCGGCCGGGAGAGGGAAGCGCCTAGGCCCGGCCCGGCCCGGGGCAGAGGGCCCCGCGGGAGCAGGTGAACTTGCTAGCGAGCGCGGCAGCGGAGCGGCTGCTGTGGGTGAAGAAGGAGCTGCCAGCCCTTTGGCACTGCCCTCCTTGCCCCCTCGGGGCCGCGCGTACACAGTGGTGCCCCCGGGCCTGTACGGGTGGTAGCAGCTCGAGGCCTCCTTGGGAAGTGACGCGCTCCTGTAGGGAACGCAACTCTTTGGCGCTGTCTTACCAGGATCTCTCCTTGAGGGGGTGGAGCGGATCGCAAAGGGCCATGCGTGTGCCGGGTGCCAGAACCCGCGTGGAATGATCGCAGGGCTGTCAGCTCCCTGTGCATAGGACATCGGCTCAGCTTGCTATCTGCTGGACTCTGCTTTGTATCAATATAGGGGATTCTTACTGAAAATTTTCTCGTTTATTTGCTGACCCCGTCAAATCTAGCAATGCAATAGGCCTCTTTTTCTGGTATTTGTTTCTATTCTGTTTGCCATCTCTAATGATAAACAGTAAGTACAATTTGCATATTGTTCTGGTATAGTTTGCTGAAAGACACAGGCTCCACCGAATTCCTGATGGCATTATTAGCAGTATTCTCACAGCATCTTACCTTGGAAACAGGATCTCTGAATTTTATTTCCTCTGCTTCCAGCTTTATAGTCTAAATCACCTGTTGTCCAAAAGTTTGACATTTAATTGTATGCTGCCCAATGATGAATTTACCTGGTTCTTGACAAATCTACCGAAGGAATGAGCAGCACATTTACTTTATGTCTGTTTTAAAGCACCTTACTTCTGCTGCATTTATTATGTGCCTTTGTAGTGTGCAGGATAATCTCTGCTTCCCAGATCTCAAACCACCTGTAAATTCCTTTTTCATGCAGGTTGTGTAATTTGCTGTTTATAGCATTCAGCTATAAGAATCAGCACTGCTGTTTCTGTGTTCTACCTTCCCTCCCCTCCAGCTTGCTGGCTGATGCTGGTCGAGTCACATTATAGCTAAGTCGTTCTGTAAAGCACGTACACACTTCGCTCATTATTATGTACTTTATGATGGAAATTATCTACTCTGCAAATCTCTCTCCTGTCCTGCTTACATAAGGTGTGGGTAAAGGAGGTACAGTACGATTTTTCAGTAGCATTGTCAGCCTTATTAAATGCTTTCAATTTTCTTTTCCTTTTGTGTTTTTAGCTTTGTAGCAAGTGCTGAGAATGTGTGCTCTGTGGGAGGCCTCGAGATGATTTGCTGCACCCTTTATGTTGTACCCTTTGTTTTGCAGGATTTGTTCCTCTCCCTTTCAATGGAGAGTGACAGTATAGATCCATAATGAGCACCAGCCCTCGAAGGCCCTTAATTCTCAAAAGACGGAAACTGACCCTCCCACAGAAGGATGAATCCAGTACTTCAGCAAGAGATGAGAACAGAGGTCAGGATGAAAAGACTCCTAAGCAGGAGCACAGGCAGGAAGACCAACACAACAGACAACCCAGAGACAAAAGGGACTGTGGCCTGCAGAAATTCCCAGCAGGAATAAAGATAATTGACCATCCTACAATGCCCAACACACAGGTGGTGGCCATCCCTACAAATGCTGATATCCAGAGCATCATAGAGGCATTGACAGCAAAAGGAAAAGAGTGTGGCAACAATGGACCCAACAAGTTCATTCTCATTAGCAGTGGGGGCACATCCCGTTCAGCAGGTCCAGCAGCACCATTGCAGCATCTCCCATCAGAGAAGAAAGCCAGTGCAGCAATCAAGGCTGCAGATGGTCAAGAAAGAGAGAAGAATGTTGCACAGACACCTGGTCTTGCAGGCAGTACAGCGCTCTGGCATTCAGGAGTTGATCCTCTGGTTGGACAGGAACAGGAGGGCAACAGTATGTAGCCTTTGCCTGTTTTCTTGGTGTTTTTTTTCTTTGTCCTGACAGACAAAGAGATGTGAAATGGGCCAATGAGTGCAGCACTTGCATCTTGGTATGCAGTAATTATTAATAATTTGTTAATTATGAAATAGCTATGGATTTGATTCTAACAATCTTCATAGCTTTGCATATGTAGTGAAATCTGAAGAATTATAGTGGATATATTTTTTGGTGGAAGACATCTGAGCTTCTGACTTAGCTCTTGTGCTAAGTCTTTCGGTTCTTGAAGTAGTTGATCAACGTTGTCCTGTTTTGGTTGACAGCAATAGTCTGGTTTGAGTGTTTGTTTTTAAGGCTGCAGCTCTTTTCAGAAACTGGGCAACTACACATGAAATCAGGAATTCAAGGTGAATTCTTTCTACAATATTAGCATTGCAATACCATCTTTTTGTGTGACTGGTTCCTTCCTTTTGACAGCTGAGATGAAGGGGTAGCAGGGTTACTTGTGAGTAAGCAGAGTTATGATGAGGGGAAGTCTGTGGCTGTAGCCTACCTGGACTTCAGTAAAGCCTTTGACACAGTCTCCCACAGCATTATTCTGGAAAAGCTGGCAGCCCATGGCTTGGTCAGGTGCACTCTTCACTGGGTTAAAACAGGCTGGATGGCTGGGCCCAGAGAGTGGTGCTGAATGGTACTGCATCCAGCTGGTGACTGGTCACTGGTGGGGTTCCCCAGGGCTCACGGGCAAGTCCTGTTTAATATCTATAATCAATGATCTGGGGGATCAAGGGCACCCTCAGCAAGGTCACAGATGACACCAAGTTGGATGGGAGTGTTGATCTGCTGGAGGGCAGGATGGCTCTGCAGAGGGATCTCAACAGTCTGGATTGATGGGTCAAGGCCAATTGTGTGAAGTTCAATAAGACCAGGTGCTGGGTCCTGCACTTGCATTGCAACAACCCCAGGCAGCTCCACAAGCTGGGGAAAGAGTGTCTGGAAAACTGCCCAGCAGGAAAGGACCTGGGGGTGCTGGTTGACAGCAGCTGAACATGAGCCAGTGTGTGCCCAGGTGGCCAAGAAGGTCAATGCCATCCTGGCCTGGATCAGCAATAGTGTGGCCAGCAGGACCAGAGCAGTGATTGTTCCCCTGTACTCAGCACTGGTGAGGTCACACCTCGAATTCTGTGTTCAGTTTTGGGCCACTCATGATAGGAAAGACATTGAGGTGTTGGAGCATGTCCGGAGAAGAACAACGGAACTGGTGAAGGGTCTGGAGTACAGAGGGAGCTGGGGGTGTTCAGCCTGGAGAAAAGGAGGCTCAGAGGGGACCTTATCACTCTCTACAACTGCCTGGAAGGAGGCTGTAGGGCAGTGGGAGTTGGCTTATTCTCCTAGGCAAAAAATGACAGGACAAGAGGGCATAGCCTCAAGCTGTGCCAAGAAAGGTTCAGGTTGGACATCGGAACAGACTGCCCAGGGAGGTTTGGAGTCGCTGTCCCTAGAGGTGTTCAAGAAACAACTGGATGCTGCACTCAGTGCCATGGTCTAGTTGACAAGGTGGTGTTTGGTCACAGGTTCAACTCGATGGCCTTGGAGGTCTTTTTTAACCCAAATGATACTGTGATTATTATGTGGGCTTGTTATCCCAACAGGCAGTGGCGAGACAATGAGCTCCGTGTTGGACAACAGTCTCACTAACATCCAGTGGCTGGGGAAGATGAGATCCGATGGGCTAAATCCCTCTTCTGTGAAGGAAGATACAGAGAAAGAGAATCAGATGCCTCTGCGGGAAAGAGTCAAGGTAAGTAGAAGAATACAAGAGTGTGTGCTAAAACTTTTTATAGGGAAGTAATCTACGTGTACCAGAAAACTTGCAAAGATTAGGCGTCGCTATTTCTAAGTAACCTGAATTTGGCCTTTACTGATTTGAATAGCAGAACCAGGAGGATCCAGGGATGTTCCATGGGCCTTCTTGTCAGCTTCGTGAACATTCATGTATCACTCCTGTCTTTCAGACTGAAGAAGAAGCTGCTGCTGCTGCTATTCCTACTGCTGCTGCCTCCTCCTCGTGGCAGGATTCAGTGTCAGAACGACCTCCTTACTCCTACATGGCCATGATCCAGTTTGCCATCAACAGCACTGAGAAGAAGCGCATGACCCTGAAGGACATCTATACCTGGATTGAGGATCATTTCCCTTATTTTAAACATGTAGCTAAGCCAGGTTGGAAGGTAACAAGCAGGCCCTCGAGTTGCTGTGGGTGATGTCACATGCCTCCTGGATCAAAATGAAAAGTTATTCCCCAGCCTGCCGAGCAAAATGGAAGCTCATTTAAACATTCCACCCCAAATACGCTCTCAGTCCAGATGTTCACTGTACCACTTCTTGTATCCCTTGTCTCATCCTACTTAAACAAGATGATGGGATGTTTGATCACTGGAGCAAGGATAGGGATCTCAAGAGTAAATAGAAAAAGAGACATGACAGGGTTGGCTGGGTACGCTGTGAATATGAAAGTTCAGTGTTGTCTGCACTTTGGAAAGTAATCCCTCTGCTAGAGCAGCCATATTTGAGGTAGGCCTTGCTGTGCTGATAACAAAACTACTGCTTTTCAACCTCCCCCACCCCTTTCTCCCCAGAACTCCATTCGGCACAACCTGTCCCTTCATGATATGTTTGTTCGTGAGACGTCTGCTAATGGTAAAATCTCCTTCTGGACTATTCACCCTGACGCAAACCGTTGCCTAACATTGGACCAGGTGTTTAAGGTGAGTTGCCTCGTGCAAAGAAAATAGGACAGGCTATCCAGTTTCTAAATCCCACACTAGCCTGATGCACCTTATTTTAACTGTAAGGTCAAGCTGCTTTGACATCAGCCTTTTTGTAGAAGCTGGATTCAGTCACTTCACTTGACGAATAGACAAGCTCAGCATTTGAAAGAAAAGGTGCTGTGGCTGTGCTTTTGACCTGGAGCTTCTGTGGGATGTGTTTATTCTTCAGGTGCTGTGCCAAATATAGTTGTCAGCTTGTTCAACTTCTTTCCATGGGCCTGATTCAAATTCCTAATGAGAAGCTTTCCACTGAGGCCAACCAGGTGTTCCTATGCTGTTTGATATGCTGTCAGTCAGGATGGAATTGTCCTAGCCCAACTAGGTATTTTAGGAAGTACCATTTTGTCAGGGAAATAGAGCTTGGGGGTCTGGTTTAGGTGTGTTTAGACTCTTGTGTTTTCTGCAGTGGTGGGTAGAATTAACTTTTGTTTGCTCAGATTGTGCAAGTTTAAAATGTCCCATTTGTCCCCCTCTTTGGTTGATAACTTCATCTTAATTTTTTTCCCTCTCAATACCTTCTGCCACCAGCCGCTGGACTTGGGGTCACCAACATCGCCTGAGTACTCTGAATCAGTAAGAATTACCCTCTGGCTCGGGGCTTGATCTTCCATTCTCTTCTTGCCAGTCACTGAAGGAAAGGACAAGAGGCTTGGGGAGGGGGACTGGGTCGCTGCTGAATCTACTCATACAGCTCCATGCACACCCTTTGTGGGAGAGGGGTCTAGCCGAAGGTTGCCTGCCTTCAGATGGTACAGTCTCAAGCTGGTAGAGCTGGACAGCTTTGAGCAACTTGGAAGTCTGCTGCTGAAGTAGGCTGCAATGGACACCAATAGACTTCAGAGAACAAGCCCAAACAGATTTCTGGTAAAATCATCTCCATAACAACAGTCCAAATCTGTTCTGGGGCTCAGATCCAGAGAGGATACGATCTCTCTGTGCTCCTTTTTCATTTTGGAACCCACTGCATTGTGACTCTTGGAAGGATGAACCTGTGTGCTGTCGCTCTTGCATTCAGCAGTTTTAACAGTGATGGATTTGCAAGCAACCAGTCAAACGCTTTTCTGACACAGCTGCAACCTTGGCCTTCTTTCCATCTGCTCAGAATTCTGATCCCACTGTTGCCTCTGCTATTCCATTTGAGCACCTATCTGGTCTATGGTTTGTATAGACATCCAATTTACAACAAAGCCATCCTATTCATTGTTCCTCAGGCACTGAGGATGCCAAAACCAGGTCACTTCTGCAGTAGAGTCTGCAGCTGGAGCAGATCTGTCATGTTGTCTCTTTTCCTACACAGCTTTTGGTGGGCAGCTGCCTTTGGGAAGGCATGGCTGCAGACCAGCAAGTGGCACAGACCTAGAGCCAGCCTGAGTGCCCGGTGCTAACAACTGCTCTCTCTGCATTAGTGCAGCACAGTTCTCAGTGAGGCAGCAGAATAAATGTGGATTCTTTTCTTTTAATCTCTTTCTTTTCTCCTTTTCCTCTTACTTATTTCACAATGACTGCAGCAACAAAAGAGTCGTCTTCCAGATCCCCTGAAGAACATGGGAAGCAAAACTGAACCCCAGAATTCACGTAAGTGTCTACATCAGTCTAGGCCACAGAGAATCAATCCAATAAATCTGGGGTACTCTCCCAGATTCCTTTAGGAATACAAGTGGAATGTGTTATCCCAGTTTGCCAGCTTTTATGCTCCTTACTGTCAAGTTTGAAACGGAAAGCAGTATTGTGTCTAAGAGGATGTGATGGTGAGGTGGTGAGAATTGGGCACTCAAATGGAGTAAGAGCCCCAACTTGAGGGGTAGGCTCTGCGTGAAAGATTATTTATTTGCTTGTTCATGAGGCTCCTGGCTTGGTATTTGTATCCTTAAAATTAGCAGAGAAGGCAAGCGATCTGATCCAGCGTTTATTTTGGGGTGTCTAGAAGGACTTTCTGTAAGGTGCCTGGGTTTCAAGAGGTAGCAGTAGAGGACAGGCAAGAGGCCAGTGAGTCCATTCTTTTCCCTTCCAGGCCGAAAGATGAAGCCTTTGCTTCCTCGTGTCAACTCCTACCTGGTTCCGATCCAGTTTCCTTTGAGTCAGCCTCTTGTCTTGCAGCCTTCTATGAAGGTTCCTCTGTCCATGGCACCGGGAGCTTCCCTTAACAGCTCGGAGACTTTGCAGAGCAATAAGCGTGTGCGCATTGCTCCAAAGGTTGGTTTCTTGTTTTCCGAGGAGTTTTGGGGGGGGTTGTGTGGTTCTTTTTTTTTTTTCTTTTTTTTTTTCTTTTTTTTTGGAGGGTGGGTGAGGAGGGGGCTAGGGAGGGCGTGGGGAATTTTTTTAGGGAGGGTGAGTTTGTTTGGATTTTTTATTTACCTTTTTTTTTCTCTCTCTCTTGCCTTCAATGGACTTTTTCTTCATATGGTTCCTTTGTGCATCTTTATTTGGTGCTCTAAAACTCCAAGCTCCTATTAAGGAACTAGCCAGTGATAATTCTTGCTGTCCTTTACTGTCTCCAGGCTGACTACTACCTACTAGTTTATTTGCTCTAAGGATGTTTCTGTAATTCACTAGAGGAGGGGGTTCTATGGCTTGGTCAAGACAATTTTTCTCTACTGCTTGGATGTGAAGAAAGAAGAATGGGGGGAATGGCTTTGTTCTAACACTAAAACATTCATATTTTTGATCGTTCTATAGACATGTAGCAATAAGGAACTTCTGAAAGAGTATATGTTTCATATAATCTCTTCCCAGAGGATTTCCTATCTGCTGTTTGCTAATTCTGTGAAGTTCCCAGTTATTCTGGGTTCAAGAAAAACAGCTATTAAACAGACCTTTTTCTTGGCATCTCACTGACTGCTCTTGTATGCTTAGACATTGTAAAGCTTTAGCTTCTTCCATCCTGTCTAACCATAATCCTATTTTCCTTTGTATGCCTGCTTGCTTTATGTTCTCTCCAGCTATGATTGATCTTTCTCCTGTGCTCTTTATCTTTTGATAACCTCATTTTTTTTTTCTCTTCCTTGGTTTCTGGGAAAGCTGTCCTCATTATTTTGTTATTCCCATTTAGATAATATAAGAAGAAATCAAAGGGGTTGTATGGTTTCCAGAAATATTCAGCTCTCCTTCTGCCTGCACTCCTAGAAGTTCCTCAGAGCAGGAATGCTCTGAAGGGTATGACTTCCAGTCACTTAGTTAGACTCCTTCCCGTGTGATCTTTAGGCTTCTTTCAATCAACTTCACAGAGATCAATCTCGGTATACTGTGGTTACTGCTTCCTGAATATCTTCCTCTTACCCTTTCTGCTGACCTTAAATGCCAGTCTTTCTTTTCTTTCCACTGTTATTTGGATTTTGGGGTAGGTTATATCCTTGCTTACTGACTGCATGTCACCTCTGTTTCATTGTAGATGTCACTGTCTGCAGAAGAGTCGCCCTCTTTACCCACAGCTGCTGTCAAGGAGGAGGGTCAAAGTGATGAAGGTTTATTTTCCCCAGCCCATTCCGTACAGGACAACAGCTCGCAGCCTGGTGAGGAATTGTCTTCTTTCCCCGAGGGTGCCTGTATAAAGGAGGAAGGCGGCTCTCAGCTGGGTGACTGGCTATCCCCATTTGCCTCAACCGTAACGGTCAAGGAAGAGCCAAGCTTGTTCCTCCCAGACTCATCCACAAAGGAGAGGAAACAATTCACCACACTGAAGTCCCCACCTAAGGCAGTTTCTGACTCTTTAGTTATAAAGAGGAGGGAAAGGCGGGAAGTGGGCAGATCCAGAAGGAAACAACACCTAGCACTGCCTTGTTCAGAAGAGCCTGTCCTTGTTTTACCAGAAAGCAGTGGCTTTGACCCTTTCCGGTTAGGGGCAGACCGTCCCTTCCCGCAGGAAAACCAGCCCCTTGAGAATGTATCGCAGCTCAGCTGCTCACAGGGAGAAGAGGGGGCCTTTAAAACACCAGTCAAGGACATGTTCAGCAAGTTGCCGGTTTCTTCCACTCCCAGCAAAGTCTCAGCCACTACTACCCTGTCACTAGAGGGCCTTGACCCCTGGAAGTCTGCTTCCTTAGCCAAGGGAAGTCATGAGCTGGACTTCAGTCCAGTGAAAACCCTTCAGCTGCCATTCACACCCCTCCAGGACAACCAGGACTTGCTGGGTTTTAACAGCACACCCCTTAAAAATCCTCTCTTTGATTCTCCTCGGGAACTGCTCAATACAGAATCCGGTGACATGGTCCATGTGCCCCTCACAAGCTCTCCAGCATTTATTCGTGACGCTTCCAAGCAATCCTCTGTTGAACTGACAGCCTCTGGCTTTACTGAAAACCGGTCATTCATGGAGGGCCTTATCCTGGACACCATGAATGACAGTCTCAGCAAAATCCTTCTAGATATCAGCTTTCCTGGTCTTGAGGATGAAAATTTAGGAACAGACATTAGCTGGTCTCAGCTCATACCTGAACTGAAGTGAACTGGCTTGAGGACTGAATTTGACTTGTTCTTATGTTACAGAAAGCACTCTACTCTTCTGAGATTCATTCATGTAATCTAAGACAACTGCTTTTGACTAATTCCCACATCCATGGGAACAGAGAGCATTATTGACTCCTGCTAAGCTGGGAGACAGGCCCATCAGCTGCTATGAACTTCCTTTATACGATGCTGTAGACTTTGAGTGGAACAAAATGGTAGAACTTCTCTAACCTTGTGCTAGAGATAGCCTCTCTCCAGGGATTCTTATCATGAGAACATCTAGGTAGGCCCTGAATGGCATTTGCTACTCAAGGTACCAGAGGAAATGATCACACTCCTCAGTACAATAGGAAAGAGCCTGGGAACCTCCTCCTAGCTCTGTCCTAATCTGCCTTTACTTTGTTCCCCTATTACTTAGTATCTTCTGTCTAGTTTTAATGGCTGTAAATACTGTACATTCCTTAAATTAGCCCTTAATTATAATAATAATTTTATTATTGTAGGGTTATGGGAATATTTGGCCTGGTAAGGGTTTGACCTAGAGTGTGTTGTCCATATGCTCACATCTCTTGTATTCTTCTACCCTAGTTGAAAGCCCAATTTTTTATTTTTATTTTTTTTACTTCAAAACCACAGTGGTCTAGGTTGTTCTGAAGGTCACTGGGGCAAAGACCTGAAAAATGTGACCCAAATCAAACTGAAAGAGGTTATCTGGATTGCAGCATAAAATCTTAGTTTGACTTCCTTTTCCCAGGCTGGAATGGAGAAGAGCTTGGATCAAGCCATATAGCTCTCCTGCTTCCAGAGGTCTATTATGTACCTAGAGGACTAGGTAGAGACACTGTTGCAGTAAGATAGACCTCTATTGAATGGTTAAAGATGCTCTCATTACAGTCAGCAGTTGAAAATGTAAAAAAGAACCTATAAAAGGAATACTGATACTTCCTCGGAAAAGTGACCTCTGGAAACACAAGGTATGTATCTCTTGGTGCAATAGAACAACTCCTCACAATGCTCTGGAACTTTTGTCATAGGAGAAATTGCCGTGGTAAAGATCTGATCCTTCTGCTTGCAGACAAATGATGACTCCTGTATCTACATACTCAATAAAGCTTCTATGGGAACACAGCTGAGTGTTACCTGTACTGCTTCTAGCAGCATGCTGGGGTTGGGCCATAGCACGAGCAACCCCTTCTTGCTTATCTCATGTGTGTGCTTTGTGATCGCTGAGTGAGTAATCATTAGGACATTTTCAGTGTTCCTCAGGTCTTGTTGGCCAAACCACATTAGATTTGGTTACTCAACCCACTGCTTCATACTCAACCCAATTTTTCCTGCTGCTTATGGGTAAATCCTGACTTTCCAAATCAGAAGCATACAAACGTAGCCTAAAACATCACAACACCACCAGCAGACTAATTTCTGTGACTTCTAAATGCAAAACAAGTATCTCTCGAAACTATTTCTACCTTCCCGATAAACACAAAACCAGTTTTAGATGTGTGTGGTTTTCAGAACTGCAGTTCTCTTGTGCACTTGTTAGAGGATATTTGCCCTCATACAGTGTTTCAAGAACCTTGGTTTAATGGTTTATTTTTTCAGTTTTTCTGGGGTTACAAGGCTGCAGAAGAGGCCTGGTTTGTGGCACACTGTCTGCTAGTACATCTTACACAGCTGTCAACACTTGACTTGGTTTTCTCAAAGCATCCTATTTCCCTTTCATCTCACTTCTTTCTCCTGAGAGGGTGTGTGCATGCAACTGACGCATGAGAGCCAAGTAACTAAGATCATGTCTCCAGCAAATACTGAAATGTTCTTGTCCTTGGTGTCAATTCCAGGCAGGTGCTCCCCTGCTGTCCCTGTCAGCTGAGGTGCTTTGATGGCCACTTCAAATTTTATTTTAAACATAGTAGTGCCAAAGTTTAATTTCCTCTCTTGTAACATATTCCAGCGAGAGCACTGCTCAAGCGCAATTATATCAAAAAAGGTGGGGGGAACAACAGAAAAAATTCCATTAAGCAATTCTACCTCTTGCTCCCAGAAGAGATGTCCCAGTGTTTTGGCCAAACTAATTCAAAGCACCAGTTGGTGAGGACTTAATCACAAAATATGACTATTTCTCTCCATCTATGTTAGCCTAATATTCTGCCTGGATTCTTTCCTTAAGGAAAGGCAATTATCCCCTGTCCCTCTGCAGGCTCAGTATTAGGGTTATAGTGTAGAGGGTGATCTTGTTGGACAGTGGATGCCTCTGTCCACCCTCATGCAGTAAGAGCGGAGCCATACCTCATGTTTTCTCATGAGCCCAAGAGCAGGAAGGCACAGTTCTTCACACCCTTTGCATAGCACTCCCAGGGCTTCCCTGAGTAATGTGCAGGAGCATCCCAGGACTGTCCTTGAGTCCTTGTAATAGAGAAAGCTGTTTAACACCTACCCTGTAAAAGCAAGCACTAATTTAAGACAAAAATTTTAAGAGATCTGGGACATGCAAATCTACAGAGAGCCAGCAAGTGCTGTGGATGCTCTGCTCCTCTGACAGCTCTGCTCAATACCTGGAGTGTGACAGATGCAAAGGAGAAGGTAATTCCTTTTCATTGGTTGAGTGGGGTTCCTCCCACTATGTTTTGTCAGCTGAAAAGGACTGGATGCCCCCTGAGATGAGGTAACCAAGGATGATTGCCACCTTTTTACTTTTGCAACTTGGCTGGTAGAGGAAAAACTCAACTGCTTCCCCATATGGACGAAAAGAGACCCTGTTTTACATTGCAGCACTCTTTTTAAGAGGATGCCAGGCCTTCGTTTCTCCCAGAGGGCAGTCTAGCTCTTAACAAAGGTGAAAATTTCTTTTTTAGTAAAATACCTGACTTCCTCTTTAAAATGCACTATAGGCTCAGACAGAAAAACGACAGGCTTGAAAAATGTGACCTGGCTCCTGAACAGAAACAGCTGTTTCCATTCCCCTTTTTCCAGAAGAGGTGAGCTACAACTGGATAAAAAGATATTCAGGGCATAACAAAGTATTAGCTGCCTGAGATTAAGAAGAAAATGTCCTGCTTCACTACCCATCTGAGATTGGTTTCTTGCTTTGAAACAAACAGAGCTTTAGAATGTCAAGACTGTGAATTGAAACTGCTGCTGCAGGTCAAATGACACATTTGTCCTTGCGTTTCAGTTACAGCATTTCTTGGAAAAATAAATATGATAAATACCCAGTTACAGTTTACAGGCAATACTGGCAAAAGATTATGCAAAGCAGATTCTCTTCCACATCTCGAAATCTGTGGGAAGTCATTATATAGAGCACACTGATGAACTGTTTGCATACAAATATATAATCAGAATTATTTATCCTCCACATCTGCTTTTTTTTTTTTTTTTGATGCACCAAATTTAAAACCAGAAACATCTAATGATGTTATTTAAGAAAGTCAAGGAAAACAGCTGGCACAAATTATTATTAAACTACAGTCAGACATGGATTTATGCTCCAATGCCTGCTGTTGGTCTCTATTACCTTCTCACGGATGTATAGGAGGTGGCTGCCAATAGGGCATCTGTTTATTTAGCTGGGTAATTTGTAGAAGGTAGGTTTTCTGTACTCATCTGTGGTTGCAAACAAGAGACTGGCTCATTAGAACCCTGACCGTTTAATGGATGGATCAGTTTTACAACAGGACAAAAAAAAACGCCTCATCTTCACTGGACTTTGGAAGAATCTCTTAATATTGTTGATATTTTCTATAGAATAATGTTTTTCACTACCAGAATGGTTTCTTTTCTTGGTGCAGTGTATTCTTTCCCATTTGATATACTTTTCTGTAAATTTTAATAAAGACAAAGTTTTGGATGATATCATCATGCAACAGGCCAGAACATTCCATCTCAACTTTTTCTCACTAAGTAACCGGTCTAGATTACTTATACATTTTGGGTTTTTTTATTCTGAATTCTGAGATTACATGTTTGTCTATGAACAAAGCTATTTTGGATTGTGGAACTGTGTCCCAGCTGAAATTTCACTTGTGGATAATGCATGTATATTGCAAAGCCCTGTAACACTTGATTTAGGAGTATATATACGAGTCTGGTGGTCTAATCTGTCCTGAGTTATCAACATGTATTTTCCACTTTAAGCTTCACTTTAGAAATGCTTCTGTTTGAAACAGTTTTGCCTGCCCTCGTGGTAGCCTTAAAGTTTTGGACAATTTGATATATTTAGCATCCAATCCAATCCCTCCATGAGGGGAAGAAAGGTCAGGAATGCAGCAGAACTAACACCATAAAGCACATCCCTTGGAAGAAGTGGGATCACTGAAGATGCCTTCAGCATCAATATGGTTTTCCAAGTATTTGCAAGTAATGATGTCAATCTGTAGCTAATTTGTTCCTGACAGTCTGCACTCTGCTATGCATACCCATGGGACTGGCATGCTACCATGATAAGAGCTGTTTTGCTGTTTCCCATGGCTGACTCTCAGCTTTTATTTGTTTGCTGTTTCTACTAAGATCTAGAAGTCAGGAGATCATGAGATAATCTCAGTTGCCATTTAAATCATGCCAAGACCTAGCCATCACGAATGTAACAAACAGCTGGTGCACATAGAAATGCAGCCTAAAGGCTAGGAAATCAAAGGAGTCCAGTATTTAAAATAAAACATAAAATTACATTGTTACAACAGGATTGTTATCCATCAAATCCTTGGGGTGATAACAGATCCCTCTGTCACTGCATGTGCATTGTGTACACAAAGCTGCTTCTGCACTAGAAGTACTACTGTGCTGGTGATTCCATCATAAAATCCTGAATTGCCTGAGCAGAAAATAGCCATACTGAACATCAGCCTCAGGTACAGCTATTCTTATTCTACTGTGGAGAGAAGGGGCAGGGAACACAGGGAATACAGTTCAAGCAGCCCAATTACTTCTATAAATGAGATCACAGGAACGTTTTGCTCAGATTAAAATACCCCTTTGTAGCAAACCTTTTCTTGAAAAGACCTAGTGCCTCTCTGCTTTGTAAGGATTCTGTCAGGGTGCCCTTCTTGGCTTTGATGTTTCCCTTTTTATGAGCTGAGTGAAAATTTTCCAGTTTTTGGCTGTTATAAATATTCTTTAAAAAAATCTATTTCACATATTTAGCAGAGTCAGCTGGCAACTAAAATCTGAGAAGAGATTTATTCAATATAGAGTGTGCCCCAGCACAGACTTGCTGGAATGTATGGAGATTTCTTTCTGAACTTGTTCCTCGCGACTGCCAGCAGCTGAGCATAGAAACATGAGGTCTCTTGCGTCCCAGGGACTTCTGCTGGGCTTCAGGGAGTGGATGATACAAAGAAAGATCTTGGTGAGATGGACATGTCTCAAAGAGTCAAATGGAGACAGGCTTCAGAAGACAAAGAATCATAGAAATGTCTAGGTTGGAAAATACCTTTAAGATCATCAAGCCCAACCATTAACCTGACACAGCCAAGCCCACCACTAAACCATGTCCCTAAGTGTCACAATCTACACATATTTCAAATACCTCCAGGGATGATGACTTAACCACTTCCCACAGAAGCCTTTTCCCAATGATCGATAACCCTTTCAATGAAGAAATTTTTCCTAATATTCATTACAAACCTCCCCTGGCACAACTTGAGGTTTGAGGGCATAAAGAGTCAAAGGTTGGATAAGGACCATCATAGTCACAGGTTCAACAGTCCTCAGGCCTAAGACTGGGGCAAAATGATCAGGTACCACAGAAAAGCATGAGAACTGTGAAATACTTATTTCTGGTCTTGGGTTTGACTCTTTGACAAGGGGTGAGCTCAATGCCTTGCACTAGCAGCAAGGAGAAAATACAGTGTGGAAAAGGTGCCAATTCACTAAGCAGGACGGAGGTATTGCCCCTGAAGAGCCATCCACAACAGAAGCATGGCTTTAAAGATTCAGTCTGCAAAGCTTGAATTACTGCATTTCTAAATAAAAGTTTGCCTGAACAAGAGAACAGGAGGTGGGCTGCAACACCTTCTAGAGTGGCTGACTCCCCCATTGCTTAAGTTAGTTTCAGCAAGTTATACTGCTGACTGATGAAGAACTTGACTGATCTCAACTGCTTTAAGGTGCAAAAGAAGCCATTTACAAACAAATAAAACAGGAAACATCACAGTACACCTGGCAAGTGCTCATAGGAAAGTTTTCCACAGCCTCTAAGGGTGGACTCCGAAAGTAAAACCTATCCCCAGAGGAAATGACACTGGAGGCAAAAGCAGCTATCAGAGAGATTCTTACCTTCCAAGGACTATATCTGGGCTTCATTTTGAGCAAGATGAGATCTGCTCTGATTCTACAGCTAGCTGGGCACAGGCAAAAGGTGTGTAGGTGACTGTCTTTTTTCTTTGCTCTTGCTGTTTTATATGAAAAAAAAGTTTTTATAGAAGCCCAAAAACAGCCACTCAAAGCACCTTGCCAACACTCTGTAGGTGGTTTTAGTAATAAGCCTACACACATACATATCAAAGTAGGCTTTACCAGGCAACTCTAACCGTGCTGGGTTTTACTGTTCGAGTATTCAGCTTTAGGGACATTCTCTGGAAGGAGCCTTATTGGTGTAAAGTTTTCATTACTATTTTTATGGCATTATGTAGAGACTTAGAAAAAATTGCCTGTGTTAGTGTCAAGTGCATTCTTAGCCTCAAGCTAAGTGGATAATGGAAATATTGTTCTCCCTCCGGCTGGGAAGTGGAGGGACAGCAAAATGAAAGCAACTGCACAGAGACACACACAGGAGAGACGTCTTTGAGACTACACATTTCCAAGTACTGTGCTGTCGGGCTGAAATACGTAACTATCCTTCATCTCAGACTCTTGCACACTTTTATGGGTAAGCGTATTCCTACCAGAAATTATTCTCCACTTTAAACCTCATGCTGAGCACAGAGAAGCTCTAGCATGAGTAAGACAGTTGCCATTGCTATGTGCACCAGTGGAGATGCACATCAGTGGAGATCCTTTCCCCTCCTGAAAACAAAGCCAAAGTCTTCTAGTGTGATTCATGAAGCTGTGTAATGGAAGGGGAAATTTTGTATTGCCTGCTGCACAATCAGCAACTGTTCTGTGGCAATGATAACTATTCCAACCAAACAGAAAAGGCCTCTTTTTAATGCAGAGTAGCCCAAGCAAGAAAATCAATACAGACAGGGCACAAATCATTATATTTATAATGATATTATATTTATAATTATATTTATAATGATCAAGAAATATTTATACGGCAGAGGAATTTCATATTGGACAACATTTTTCCAAGTTTGCTATGGTGCAACCCTAAATCTGTCCCATAGGGAAGATAACTACAGAGACTTGACCCTGAATTACCTAACTAAGCAAACTATTCCACTTTGTGACCGACCTTGCTGGCAGGACACACTTTGCTGTCCAGCAGCCGAGCTAAACATTATGTACATCTGAGATGACATTTATCTCAAGGAAACTTGCCAGACATACTCACAGATATAAATACTGCAACCTTTTACTTATTATTTCAAGAATACAAAGGTATTTTATTATACAAATAGGCAAACTGGAGGGAATTCAAAGCAGAGGAACATTTTCTTTCTCAAAGAATCTTTTTCAGAGATAGAAGGGAGAGAGAAGCATGCATGGTTTGCCTGAGTAAGGTTTGTCCTCTCATTCCTCCTCTGCACCATCTGTACATCCACAGACTGCACAGGCTGTGAGAATGCAGGAGAATGAGCAGAAAGTTGCCTCATTGTTATCCTGCAGTATCCACCACAAGGAATCTCCTGGCTCTGACATATTTGCTACACCCAGGGTCACTTTCACACCCACTTGAAGCTTACACTACTACTGAGACAGCGCACTGGAAACTGGTGTGCTGCAAAAACAACCTCTGTGCTGTTTACATTATGCGGGGGCTATTGACGAGCTCTATAAGCACCCAGCTTGTCACAAAAGAAATGCAAATCTCTCCATCCACAATCCACCCTCCCACCTGCACTGTGTCAACTCTCAGGAGGACAAAACAATAGTTTCCAAACTGTTGGAAGAGAAAAATTCAAAGCCAAAAAGAAATCTCTAAGAAAGAGAAGCAACCATTAGAAGTTGCAAAAGTAGCAGGAGAATATTTTAAAGAAGAATTATTAGGTTACGTAAAGCTTCCCAGAAGTAAGATACGAGGAAAAACTCTGGCAAAAGGACCTCAGTCTATGAAATTTAAAACCAAACCAGTGAAAGCCCTCAAGAGAGAAGCTTCTTAAACAGCTGGGATACTCCCTAATGCTCCTGGCAGTGGGAAATAAAATCTTTGTCTCATGTTCTTTAATCTGCGAGTTGCTTCCTTCAGCAAAGCAGTCCATTTCTCCCCTTCACTACTCCAGGTATTACTCATTAATTTCTTCCAGCAGAGGAGTAGCTGACTGGAGTATATTGATCCTCTCTTGCTTCTTGGCTGGGCAAACTGGCTGCTGGGAAGTGCTGCTTTTCGTTGCCTTTCCTTAGAAGTATGGGCATTACTTCCGATTTTCTTAGGGTTTCTCAGGCATGGAGGTGATCAGGTCCAGGGACCACCATCCACGAACACAGCTGCAGTGCTGTGTCTTTGTGCCTATAACCTGGAGCCTTTTGCCCCAGAGCTCTCACTGACCTGTAACTGCTTGAGCTGGAAGGCCAAGCTGGTAGCTGGAGCAGGAAGAAGGGCTTTTATATTCTGTGGAGTCAAGAGTGCTTCTTCTGTTGTCCAAATAGCACTGTTACACACCCTGTAAAGATTTCTTTATGAAGGGTGCAGAATATCGAGGTATAACGGATTATGATTATTTTATGTGACTGCATCAGAAAAGGAAAGTAATTTATCAGTGTATATGGGATTGTGTTTGAACATTTTCATCAAAATCAGTTTTATTTTTCTAATACAGGTTACTGGTGAGCCATATACTATTTTTCAGGGCCTACAAAAGATGACTGGGAAACGTATAACTGCTTCAAAATCCCCTTAAATTTACTGCACTGTGGTCTGATTTCTCATCAGAAAACCTTTAGGAGCATCCATTCTGAAAAAGAAATTAAAAAAAAATAATAACAAAACCAGAAATCACCTCACCTACTTAGTAAATGGGCTCTGTTTAAGAAGAACAGGGTGGAAAAAGTAATAGCTGAATAGAAAAAAAACAGTGACCTAGAACATTGCATGCCCCTGAAGGGAGAAGATAGTGTCTTAGCTGACTTCACCTCCATAAAAATGCTGGGGCTTTTTGCCAGATCTAGGAATTAACACATCACAGGATATAAAGAGTTAAGTGACCTGCACTTAGAAGCAGAAGGGATGAAGGAGGGGAGAAAGCTTTAAACAAGACTTGAAGATTTCTCCCCTTTGAGGCACAAGCAGAGAAGTACTTTGTGAATTAGGGACCCGAACTGACTGGTGAGAGCCAAAAGCAGAACTGCTCAAGCAATGGCTCTAGCCCGGCTGCAAGGCAAACCAATTTTGATTAGGCTTTGCCAAAATGCCATGGAAAATAAACTAATGAAGGGTGGCTAGCTGCAAGGAGGTGCTGGGACTGGGAACTAGGAGTGCTCCCTCCTCTTCATTCTCACATACGCATCCAGGGTGGGGGGTGATCTCATTAGAAATTGTGTAACTCTGCCCATAGGCTTCAAGGCAGGAACCTGTAGATGATCTGGTCCCAAGATGTTCTGTAGCCCTTTAGAGTCTTAGGGTCCATTCAGAGGCTTTAAGAAAAGTGGCAGTGCCATTGCTACCAGCAAAAGCAGACCTGCCTTGCTGTGGCCGGCCTGCTGAGGTATCCACAGTCAGCAGGAGGGGAAACACCTCTTGGCCCTGTGTGAGAGTAGAGGTGCATGATTCAGTAGTGGTTTACATGGATGGTTAAAGGACTTGATGACAAGACCCAGAGGATGCTCAGTGGGGCCACAAGAGTTCAAAAGTGCATGTAAACAGAGTCATAGCAACCCACAGGCAAGAAAACAAGACTGTGGGAACACAGCTTCCCTGGGAATACCCATTACTTAAATTCTCTTCCTAATTTAACTCACAGATAGATAAGGACAACTCAAAACACCTCTGCTGAGCTCTTGATGTGACTCTGCCTGCATTATGGTATTGAAGGTTGGCCTTGGAGTGCAAAGAAGTTAGAATGTATTTCTACTTCCATTCCCGACAAATCTAGTCCTGTGATTTGGTGCTGTGGAAACCATAACACCTTGTATTGGATTTGCTTCTTAATATTGCATACTCACTTTTTTATACACTACCCTAGAACTCAAAAATAATTGGTATCAGTAATATTGGAGCCTTACATACTACTAAGACAGAAAACAAATGGAGCAAGAGAAAGTGTCCTTTTGCTGTACCTTTCACAGTCAGTTGCAGCTATTCCTTCTATGTTGCACGTGAAAGCTGTTCCACCCCTCGCTGGCTTTCCTGGAAACATAACACTGTTCTTAGCTTCCCAGCTGAGTAAAATTTGGGTTCCTCCTCTGTACATGATATCAGAACTGGTGCTTAACAGGGCAGTGCATTAACCAGAGAAAAGGGATCAAAATGAGACAGCATCAGTTCAAGTTAAAATTTGTAGTTTCAAGCAGGACAATACAGAGACAGAAAGTTGGAAAAGGGAGCTGTACCATGTCTTGTCTCCCCTGAGAGAGGGGATGTCTGCTCTGATCCAGACATCCCACACTGCAGCAGTGTCAGCACTCTTTCGGTATTAACAGAGAGCCAAGTCCGCTGGTATCAACAAGCCAGTGATTTTAGGCTTCTGCAGAATTAGAGGGGATTGCTGTTGATAGAATGGGGTGAAAATGAGGGCAGAGTTGGGCCCAATACATTTGCCTTGGCTGGAAGCAGAAATCAGACCTTCAGCATTTCCTTCAAGCTACACAGAAAAATCCTTCAGTGCAGCCTATTGCAAAGGCATGACACTCTCTGCAGAAATGAGACTGGGCATGCCTGCCAGGAGCCTTGAGGAGGATGCTCTCTCCCATTTACCAAGCCACTGCATCGTCTTCCAGGCTGACCCGAGCTGCTGCCAGTATTTACAGAGACACGGAGATGCGTCAAAGCCCCCTGGCCGAGGCGCTGGAGCGCGCAGGCTGCCGCCGGGAGATTTAGCGTGTCCCCATGGAGCCGGGCACAGGCGGGCGCACACACACAGACACAGACGCGCGCTGCGTGCGCGCAGCCCGCCGAGGTAAGGCCAGCCCCCAGCAGCGGGGCCATCCTTCTGCTGCTGGATTTTTCCAGCCGGAGCATCCTGCCGGCTCTGCCGTGATTTATGGAAAGCGGTTTCTGACGCGGGGCTTTTTCTATTACGACAGGGACCCACGGACTGGAGGAGGCAAAGCTGCAGTCAGGGCAGAAGTGAGGGAGAGGAAGAGGCGGGAGCAGAGGGACACGGAGGAGTGGAGAGGACAGAGGGAGAAACAGGCACGGAGACACTTCAGAGATGCGTGAGTTATAACTAAGAGAGCAGGAGGAAAGGCAGAGAAAGGAAGAGAAGGAGAGCCGTGGGGAAGGGAAAGGGAAAGGAGATCAGAGACTGAGTCAGCTTCCAGAGGGCAAACATCAGGAGAGGAGTTCAGGGAACACCCCAGCATACCGAGAAGGACCTGTTCTGTCTGAATCTTCACCATGAGCACAAGGAAGAGCTGCTCCCTGCCACTGGGGCAAGGAGACCAGGAGGAAAAGCAGAGCGAGGGATCTCCCGACCTAGAGCGACAGGAGTGTGAGATGGAGCTGAGGAACAAAGCTATTCTGCAACAGAAGAGACGCCTCAAACAGGCCACCCAGTTTGTGCACAAGGACTCTGCTGATCTGCTGCCCCTGGATGGCTTGACAAGGCTTGGCACCTCCAAGGATCTGGTGAGTCCACTGGGACCCCGTCTGGGAGGGAGTCCTCCTAATAGCCTTCATTCCAGTTGGGAGCTGCTGTCAGGCTTTGTGAAAGGATCATAGGTTCAGCAAAAACAAAACTTTCCTTCAGGATCATCTAGGAGCAGGTCAGGGTGAGGGGAAAGAATTAATCACTGATTTGCTTGCATCCATCTTCTCATGCTTCCCCATAGGAACCAAACTCCTCACAGAGGCAGGTAGACACGGACTGGAAGGACCCTCCAGAATCCAAAGTTCCATTCACCCAGTACCTATATATGTTCATGTGACATATATGTTTCCATGTGGGACATCTCGGAAAGCCCCCATGTATCCCTGCATGATCCAGCTCAAAGTCCAGCTCCTGGACTCAGCAGGGAGGGAAGTACAGTTCATGACACTGTGAGAGACTTATGTTTGACCTTGTCACCTTTTTGCAATTTTCTGTCTCCCCCCACTCTCTGGATTTATGGAGGGGCAAGCAAAGGGCAGGACTGCTAACCAGGCATACAGGCAGATGCAGTGCCTGGCACTCCTGGGTGATTCCTTTGGGGAGGAGGCACGGGAGCGAGGCCTGTGGGCATCTCCTTGTGGTGACGTGGAGCAGGAAGCATCAGGGAGGGAGGTCTGTTCCAGGAACCTTGGCAGTCTGTGGTCTGGAAGGGCTTCCCCAAGGCTGGAAGCAGATTCCCACAGGATCTATTGCTGGCTCAACTGCACACATATTCTCCTTGCTCTGGCAGTTTTGCAATCCAACTTGTCTCCACTGTAAACTATTCAAGGATGTGGAGGTCTAAACCATTTTCCCAAAAGAGGGCTGAGGTCTGATTGTGATGGGGGCACTTGTTCCATCTGTGGCAGTGGGTGTCATAAAAGATCTTGCCCCTCCCTGCAGTCTGTGCTTCCCTCTGGATCCTCAGACAATCGCAGCAACACCAGAGATGCTCTCTCGTGCGTGCCTCTGTCATTTCCCAGCTCCCGAGGGACACGGTGGCACAGGGCCACACGTGTGTGGGACCGGCAGGTCCCTGGCACTGGATGGGAGCTAATCCTCCTTGCTGAAACCTTGGGGTGCAGCGGCTCTGCCCGGCACAGAGGAGGGGTCAGCGCCACGTTCCCGTGCTGGCACATCCTGCTGCTCCCGCCACCCTCCCCGCAGCTGCCTCAGCGGCCTCAGCAGCTGCTGGGAGTCCCTGGCTCCGCAGGGTCCAGGGCGGCTCCTCCAAGTCACCCTGAGCTGTCGCCTCACGTTCTGCAGCCGCACTCATGGCTGTCAGCAGGGACGGGCGTGCAGTGTCCCTCCGACCCTGCCACAGTCACGGCTGGAGTGCGAGGCGGCCGTCACATCAGAGTTGTCCTAGCCAGCAGCAGGGACTCTCCTCCCGCGGGGAAGTAGCTCCGGCCGCACCGGAGAGCTCCTCTCAAACTGGCGGCACAGGCAGGCCAGTGCTGGCCCTCGGGGCCTGCAGCACTGCGGCTCAAACACCCCCTCAGGAGCACAGCCCGGCATGACCCTGGGCCCGTCCCTCGGCAGGGTATGGAGAGGAGCCACTTCTGAATCTTTCAGCGCATGTTTGTTTGCTGACCCCAGCCACAAAGGCAGGGAGAAACCTGTTCTGCCTGCTTTGCTTTGGGATTGACTCCTGTCACACCGTGCCTCAAAGTGACAACTGGCACCCTGAAGCCCCAAAGGGTTCCTCGAGCGAGACAGTCCTTGTCCAAATCACTTGCCACAAGCAGCTCTCCTGGTGGAATTAACCCTTCCAGGCAGGAGAATTCCTGGTGTGCAGACGGCCTTCGGTCACTGCAACCCACTGCAAACTTCATGCTTGGTCCACAACAGAGTATCTGAAACATTTTTACCATGGACCTAGGGAGCAGTGAATAAAGCACGACAGGTTTTATTCTGACGTGGACAGTTTGCTCTGGTGTCTGTGCAAAAAAAGTGTGGCCCCTGTGCAAAGTTCTCACACATAGTGCCATACCTGGGGCCAGTGTCATACCTCAGTTTCTGCTTTAACTTGGAGCAAAAGAAGAACCAGACCTTAGATTTCCAAGAGGGATTCGCAGTTCCTGCAACTTGATGGGCCACTGTGATATTGCTGTGATGTGTTGGGGGCTGCAAATCAGAGTCCAAAATATGCTCTTGGCTTATTTCTGTAGACACTTCTCCAGCCCTGTGAAAACCCCACTTCTGTTTCCCAAATTGATCTGGCTCCTTGGAGGACAGGAATACAAAACAGGAATGTACTGAAAATGAAGCAGCAGTAGGAAGTGCTACAGAGTTTGATTTGGAGAGAGAGTAAAACACCCCCGACTCCTATAGCACTTACATTGGGAGGAAAGTTTAATTAATTCCCCAAAAAAGGTCTCCATTGACAGTGCCAGAGACTTCAGCTGTGGCAGCTCCATGTCCTAAAATTAGAGCAAGGCCCCGTGTAATTTGAAATAAAACAACTGCTTTCTTTTACAGTCATGGGCTCTTACTTTTTGCCACTCTTTGGTGTGTATTCTGGGCGTGCATTGCATCCAGCAGTGCCTAGGATTTGATGGGCCCATCATGTCTCCAATAATGAGTAATTACACATTTCCGTGGAGACCTCGTGTTTCCAGCTGTGCAACAGAAAGCATGATCAGTTTTGGTTTTTTTTTAATGGCAAAATAAAAAATGAGTAGCTACATGAGCTAAAATATTCTGGAAGTACCAAGAAGGTCTGAAGATCTGGCTTCTCACCTCCCAAAAATGAAGATCCCCAGCTCATACAATGTCACTAATCATAGCAAAGCGTGGAGATTTCACATTGGAGAACCTGAACCTTCCCTAAGTTGCACTGGAAATCTTCTTTGATCCCGCTAAGTGCCCTGAGAGGGCATCCTTTCCAGCTCCTGGCCACAACACCCACAACATCCTCCCTCACCATCTTCTAAATCTAATGGTTTCTGACCAGTCCAAGAGCGACAACAGTCTCTGCTTCTGTTTCACTGGTGAGAGAGAAGATAGGCAGGGCCCTAGGAGTCTGCTCTTGAATCAGATGCCTCCAAAATCCCAAAGCTCAGCTAATCCCCACCAGCACTTGGCCTCTTCCCAGCCTGAGTGACAAGAAGGAGACAGAGGTGGCTGCTGCAAAGGGCCTGCTCGTTCTGTGGGAAAGGTTGCAGGGAGAGGGAAAGGTCCTTTTCATGCCAGATTGTGAAAGGCAGGAGGGAGGATGGGAATTTGGAGACCTGCTGTTTGTTCCCTGCCCTTTTCCCATGGCCCAGATGTTAGCTGGCAGCCAAACTGGCACTGTGCTCAGAGTATTTAGGGAGCTAAGTACAAGGGCCAGCTGTGCTGTGGGCCGGCACAGTAGGCTGGGAAAAGACCAGGAGCAGAGGGATATTTTTACCCCACTTTTTCAACTGCTGCAGTGTTTCTCATGCAGCACGTGAATGATCTCTCACCCCCTGAGTGTCAGGGAAACAGAGGCATGAGGGACTTGGCATCTTGCAAAGAGCAGTGCTGAGTGTGACCAAAGAGCCAGTGGCAGCCGTCCTGCTCCAACCACTGGGCAAATCTGACAAGTCAGGGTGCTTCAAATTGCAGTTTGCACACTTCCTTGGCCTCGGCTCTCTGGCCACACATGAAGCTAGTCCGAAACACAAGTACCCCTGGGGCTAATGCAGCCCAGCTCATTGGCAGGTCTGGTCTAGTTCAGGTGTTTGGCCTGCTCATTGATAAGATCCTGCATCAAACTGCTGCACCACATGGGAGATGACTTTTAATTTTTTCTCTTTTTTTAGAAAGATAAAAACAACAGTTTAAGTGTAGCACACCAACCCCTTTAGATTATTTGCCTTTCTTCAAATAGGCAGTTGTTGTTGGGAGTGCTATGGCCAGCTCAGAGCAGCTGCTCTCCTGCAGAAGGGCCATGGGGCTGAGCGCATGGAGAAAGGACAAAGCTACCTCCAACAGACACCTGTTTCATTGGGGTTGCCCACTGTTGATTCAGTAGCAGTGCAGGGACTGGATGGATCAATACTGGGCAAAAACTAGAGCATCTGATGGCGGGGAGCAGAGACAGACTCCAAGGAACATTAAAAGCTCGTTTCAGTTTCCTCTTCAGGGGGAGCTTCCTGCTTCACTACAAATAATTGCTCGTACACCTAAAATATTTGCAGTCCTGCCTTCTTGCCCACAGGTACATCACACACCTGCATTCCTCCTGCCCTCCCACATTAGGAGGTGTGAATGTGCCTGGTGGGATGCAGCACACGCCCAGCAGGCAGTGTATTGGAGTACCTGAACAGGGATGAGACGCTCCAGTGCATGTTTAGAGCTGAAGGAACAGATATGAGTGGGGAAAGCGTGCATCAGGCATGTTCTTCTCCTCCAATAATTGCATCCCAGAGACCTCCCTGTCACAGACATCCCAACACTTTAACACCAAATTAGCGGCCACAGAAAAAAAAAAATCTTGCAATTTAAAGACAGTTTTTTTGGATAAGCATGTCTTTCATCAGGATGATCAGTCGGGTCAAGCATTTGCAACCTGCATCCCTGAGCTAGCAAATGTCCTTGTCCTTAGCTCCATACTTAGCTGGGATTTCTCTTTCTTTGTGATGGAGACAGCAGCCTCATAGTGTGGTCCAGCGGCGCCTCTTGGAAGGCAACCTGAACAAGCTGCGGGGCGAGGCCAGGGGTCAGTCTGCACGGATTCAATCTCCGCTGGCAAAAGACCAGGATGAAAAGATGGAAAAGGGAGAGGACAGGAGCAAAGAGACTTCACCCCTGCTAATACAGTGCCAGGTAAGGCAACAACACGGTGCTGCTGATTTCACAGTGATGGCAAATGCTCGGGGTTCCAGCTGTGCCCCTCCCAAGGGCCACGCTGAGTTATAAATTGCAAAGCCAGCTGCAGCCAAAGAGAAGAGATTTCATGCATGGCCTCTCCTAGAGTTTGGATGCAGGTTTTCCAAAAGCCAGAGGAAAGCCCTTCTGCTACATGCCTTCTAGTTGCCCATATTTGAAGATAAATTACCTTAATCACATCTCCTTCCTTTGAAGGCCAGCTTTCCCCATGATATGAGGTATTTTGTAATTGCCTATAGAAGCAAGGAATGTCTCCTTATCACTTGAAGACAGGTGCCTCTAGCTGATTTACATTTAACTAGCCCCAGTCTAGTCTGATTCTCTCAGGTGTCACAGGACCTCCTCAGAACGTGGCTAACTGTGCTCCAAATTAGCACAGCTGCATCTCTTGATGGAAGCAGTATTTTTAGCTCCCTTTTCTTCTTCTTCTATCCTCCTATACAGCAGAGCGCACTACTCCCTAGTCCCTGCAGCCAGAGAAAGCACATCCAAAAGCTGTGGCCCATGAAAGAGGGCTGGATGGTCAGAGCTTCACAGTAATATGCAGATATGAGACTCACCAAGATACAGACCTGTTGTACAAAACCCATTTTAAAGCTGGTTTTAGTTCAGTTACCTGTCCTAAAGAACACCTCCCATATCAGAGTGTAAAGGCTACACTTCCAAGAAAAACATACATACCTTTGAAAATCCATTTGGCACAATAAATAATCATATGAACACAGCCTGGTAGCAAGTTTCTGAAAGGCTTAGATCAGGTACCTGAGTACGAAGCAAAGCCACTCTCTGGTTTGCTTTGCAGCCTTTACTGCTGCAGTTAGGCATTGCTTACCCTGCGTTTTAGACTTCAGTGTAGCTGGGTTAACATAACCACACTTGGGGACAGACCGGTAGGGTGAATGGCTCTCAGTGTAATTTCTCCAATTACACGGAGCCTGGTTTTGAGCAAATAAAGGTGTTTCTTTTTCTTTAATGACCTCTCCTTATTGTTCTGCAAGAGGAAATTCAGTGATAAAGGGTGGGGTTTTTGCCAGGCATGCACACTGAACAAGGACAGGCAGGTACAGGTATTGTATCCCAGGGGCAGTAGCTAAGTCAGTGTTACAGCTCACTGGTCATTCCCTTTTGTGTTTCCAATGGACTGAACCCCAGCTGTCACTCACGTTTTATTTTCCCTCACAGAGGAAGGTTAATGAGCATCACAAGGAAGGAAATAGGTCTAATGCTGCACGTAACGCTCCCTGAATTCTGCACAGGCATTTCTCTCTTTTTCTGTCCTGCTTAGGAGCCAGTCACTGTTTGTCACACTTGATCTTCTTACACTGAAGGAAGGGAAGCTCTCCTCCCCTTCTTTTTGTCTTGCTGCTTTTGATGTTCACATTTGTGAACTTCAAAAAGCCTCTCCTGTCAGCAGCAGATCTGTGGCAGGAAATAGGACTCAGGCTGCCAGTTCACTGGAACCAGAGAGGTGAGCTGGTACCTTTTGGAGATCTGCTTGATTATGGTGCAGTTTTGATTAGAAAAGGAGCACAGCCCCAGAGAAGCCTTTTTTTCCCTGACTCCTGAGAAAAAATAATCTACCATTTGCACACAGACAAGTATGCTGAAAATCTCAAAGTGGTAACAAAATGCATCACCTGACTTGTAACTGAACTTGACTAGGGAATAAACCCAAATATTTGTGGACTTCAGTGATACAGGGAGATTCAGGCAGTAGGTGTTTTTACTCTAACAGGTTTTAGCTGCCCTATGCCTAAGGCCTTTTTACGTGTCAGAGATCACATAGTGCAACTGACCTAGTCTGTAATAGTTGTACTGTAGTCACTCACCCTCCTATTTGCTTAGGTGTGTTGCCCAGATGGTACTTCAGCAGAATTTCCCCTTTTTGTGACAGTTTTTGAAAAGCACTTTGGAAAGCTAGTCACGACTGGCATCTGCAAGATAAAATCAAGCTGTTATTTTTTGTGGTGGGTCTTGTCTCCTGTTGACTTGGAAATAGATGCTGAAAGATTTCACTGCTGTCAAAGGCCACTTTTCTTCTATGCCAAAGCAACCTGGGATTGATCAGCTTTTTGTTTGCTAAAGCAGCTTCTTGACTTCAGAACTGACATAATTTCAGAAAACACAGCTCTTTATAAATGGTGATCCTTACCGATTCCCCTTCCGCTCTTTCTTGGAAATCCCCATAATTGACATTTAGATAAAAAATAATGGTGACTGGTAGTAACAGACTGAAAATTCTGGAGCAGAGATGAGAGTGGGTAAAGTGATGAAAAGTCCTTCTAGTCCAAGAAGCCTTGCAGTGCTTATGAGCTGCCTGCATTGTATTTGTGGTATGCTGGACCAAGGACTTTCCTCAGGCTCCTGGTGGATTATCTAGGGAAATGGTTAGTGGTGTAGGGCTGTTTACACTGAATGAGATTAAATGTTGTTTTCTACAGAATAATCACTGTCCTGTTATATCCTATCAAGTCTCTAACTTGCAGATTTCCCAGCCTGCTCTGAAACAAAATTCAGTAATCTGCCTAGTGATACAGTTTAGGCTTAGTATAACAACAGCAGCTCATGCATCGTAAGTCTGCCTGCTCCCAAGTGATTCCTTTGCAATTGCTATCCATGCTCCAGGTCTTGTTTCTGAGTGGAGAGGATGTGGAGGCAGATGTTTGGCATGCACCTGCACTCTGTTTATCTCTGCTTAGTCTGGCCACAGCCCTTTCAGGCAGGGCTGATGTGTCAGGGAGGACCAGGCAGCACAGACATTGTGGAGCTCCAAAGTCAGAAGGGAGGTGTTTCGGCATAGAATCACAGGGTGGTTTGGGCTGAAAGGGACCCTGTTGGTATTGTGTCTGCAGCATTCCAGTATTTCCCACAGGAGTTGTTTTCTTCTTTCTCTTTGTAACTACTCACAGATAGCACATTTTTGAAAATGAAATCTTGGAAATATTGGATGTAGCTCTCTGTGATGATTAATAATCATAAACAGACTTACTTAAGAAATCAGGAAATTGAGACATTTTTCTTGACCCTGCTGGTGCTGCACCAAGTCCCTCATTGCCACCCTGATCTGCTTAAGGTGTTGAAGCATTTGAACTTGTCAGGAATGAGTGTAAGAGCAGAGAAGCAGTGGCAGGTCTGTTGCTGCTTCTGAGTGGTTCATGTCACAAAGTGCCATAGTGGATGGAAGAGAAGGAATCACAGGAAAAACACAAATGATAGTAGGAAGACAATGAGTCTCCCAAAAAGAAAATTTCGTGGATGAGGTTTTTTTGGTGGGTTTTTTTTTGGGTGGTGGTGTAAGACAGCGCCTTGAAGAACTAGGCCATCAAGAATAGGTATGATTAGGTATAGAGGAAAGATGTGTTTTGTAGATGATATTTACTCCATCTTTTCCAGTTCCTTTACTAAGTCCTGTTCCTCCTTTTTTTTTTTTTTTTCTGAACCTGATTCTTATCGATGTCCTTGACAACCCTATGTTTTCAGACTCCTAAAATAAATGTAACCTGCTGTTACTTCATCACCTCTGGCCTGCCGTTAAGGACCTCTCTGCAGAGGGGACAGAAAACAGATGGCAACCACATCTCCTTTTCCTTTTTATGTTCAAAGGGGTAAAGAAATGAAGTGAGCAAGGCGCTGGGAACTATTCCAGTAAAATCATGCACAGGTGACTTGGGTGCAGGGCACAGTCTCCCTCTTTGCTAAATGACACCAGCTGTGACTATTGTAATATCATGTTTTATATCCTTAGAGAGCTATATAGGAACATGATGTAATCCCTACACAAAATAGTCATCTCTTGATTAGATTGTGTCTTGGATTCAGGAGTCACATGGATTTGTCAGTTATCTTGGGAACTGCCTTAAATTCAAGCTCATCTCGGGTGTGTTTGGCCTGGGTGCTCCTGCTTCTCCTTCAGACTTCTCCCTCTGGCAGCTTTTCTACTAAGAACAAACGTGTAGCCCTGGGACATTGATCCCAGCAACACCAGAAGAAACGGAGAGATGAAACCCAGAAAAATTGTAGTGCATGCTTGTATTCCTTTACAAGCTTTTGTCATATCACTTATTGCTCTGCTAACAAAGTCCATGTGGGTTTTAAGAAAAAATTGTCTAATTGTGCATCTCTTGACTGGAATACTATGAAGTCACTAATAACAGATAAGTGTCTGGGAAATCAGATACAAATGAAAGAAGACAAGTTCAAAAAGAAGTGTTTGAGTGAGGCTTGCGGAGCACTGGGGAAACCACCATTGTCTGGGATGAACCTCCTGCCTTCTGACTACTGCCTAAAACACCACCTCTTTGGCTATGTTGCTCAGAAAGACCAAGTCACACTGTTGGAGGAGTGAATAAGCTGATTGTGAGCTCACAGTAATTTTCTTTTGTTGTTTATTTCTAGTGCCAAGGTCAGGTATTGAAAGCGACTGTTAACACTGGGTGTCTACCAAACCTCATCTCCAAGAGGTGTTTAAACCAGCTGGGGTAAGTCTTTGCACAGTATAAAAGGAGGGATGGCTTAAAAACCCCTATGGCAAGAACCCAGGCACTCTGGATTCCCAGCCTCAGAGATAATTACTGGCATGTGCCAGTTTTGCATGTGCACATGGCTGTTTAGGAGAAGAGGCAGAGGGTGGGCTACAGGGCAAGGCAGCAGAGCACTGGCAAAGCTGTGTGCAGACCCCAGGCTCCGAGGCAGAGCTGTGTCATTCTGTCTGCGTGCACTGCAAGGGAAAAGCAAGGGAAAGCTGCCCAGATGGTGGTTGGTGGTGAGGTTTTGCTTGTTGAATCTGCCTCCAGACATACTGCATGAAAGAGATTCCCCTTCTTGTGGGCCTGTTCCCAATGAGACCAAGAGGAACTGCCATCAGTGAGAAGTCCTGGTTTTCCTCCTCTTCCTCCACTTGAGGCAATAACACCTCTTGTGTCCCACAGGCTGGAAGAAGTGTCTGCCATGGACTGTGGAGACCTCTCTCTTCCCATCCCCAGCGTTGTTGGCCGAGTAGAACATATGGAATTGCAATTTGGCCAGGAGACAGTGCTGTGTTCGGCACTGGTTGTAGGTGAGAGTGCCAGCCCCTCCTCTCCCTTGTTTCTCCTGTGTCCCTCTTGCCCTGCCAAGGGCATTTAAAGGACCTTTGGAAAAAGCATAACATGGTGGAAGGTTGGTGATGTGGCCACCTCCACTGCAGGCCAACATCACCATACATGGTGAATACCCTCAATGTAACCAAAGGCAAGGGGCATAGAAAGAGTACAGAGAAGGCAGAATACATTGAAAGTGGGGAGAAATTGGATGGTTTTTCAGTCTTAACTAAGGATGTGAAAAATTCTCACTTCGATTCTAAAATGGACCTTTCATAAAATTCTGCAAGTGGCTTGATTAATTCCCTGGTGCCTTATGTTCTCCTATGAAATGGGCACTTGTATCTCTGTCTGGCTGGAAGTCATCAGAGAAAGTAACAGAGGGTACAGCTTATTTCCTAGAGTGTTTCTCTGTGTGCTCCTCTGCCTCTGCTGCAGGGAGCACCCTGAAAGAACCTGGTAGCCCCAGAGCGCTGAGTCTCCCTCAGTGTCCTGAAGCAGGGCCCTTTGAAGGAAGGAGCCATAGGAGACAAGTCCACAGGCACTGAGGCAGGCCCAGAAAACAGCAGAAAGGCTGCATGTTCTGCATTTACACCAAGCTGTGCATATGCTGGAAACAACGTGGTTGTCTTTTTCCCCCCCCGTTCTTTCTCTTTATTAGTCTTCCAGCTTTACCTTCTTGCTTTAATCTGTTTCCCCATCTTTGATGAGTCCTGTTCATCTTCCAAGGCCTCCCTTGCTCCCTTTTTTACGTACATTCTTCCCACATTCTAAGTCATCTAGAAAGAGCTTCCTCCTCTTACACACTCCGGCTTGCTTTTCTTTCCTGGTTTCCACTCTGCTTGTTCTTGCCCTTCATGGGGAATCTGTGTTAGTACCAGCACAGGTGAGTTTACCCCATAGCTACTACCCATTTTGTTGGGATGTGGAAATGGCTGCCTGGAAGGAGCAGAATTGCAACCTGTGTCTTACGTCTCCCTGTGCACACAGTGCTCTCACTTACGTGGTTATGAATAAATTATAAATTACAGCCACTGGTTACAGGGCAAGCAGGCCTCCAGGAGACATGGGAAGTGTTAATGACATTACAAGCAGCTGCTGATTCCTGAAGACTCCAGAACCTGGGAATTCCTCCTTAGCTGCTGTGGAAGTCCAGATTGGTGACTCTAAGACCTCTCACAAGCATGCCCTGTCCTCTTCAGTTGGTGGCTTACAAACCTAAGGCCCTGGTGACCCCAGCCAGAGCTGGTACCCAGGGCTCTTGCATGCTGAGCTCTCCAGTGCTGTCACCAAGACCCACAAGCTCTGTGACCCATACTCCTCTCCAGTTACTGGAACTGAGGCCTTGCAGCACACATCACAATCCCTCCAGTTGCTGGCACTCAGGTGTAAAAGCCCTTTGGCCCATGCTCCCTTCCTCAGTTACTGGCACGCAGATTTCTCTTGCACATTGGTGTCTCTCCTTGCTGTCACCCGTGAGCTACATCCCCTTCTCCAGCTGCTGGCACACACCTGTGAGTCCTGGGGCCTGTAGTCCCTTCAGTTCCTGGCACCTCTCTTGCCAGTCCCTCAAGTTGCTGACATCTAGAGCTATTTGCCCTTTAACCCCTGGCATCTCCCATGTTTGCTGACACTGAAGACTTGCAGCAGTTACGAGCAGGATAGACAAATTACACGGGAAAAATAAATCTTAATAAAATTATTTAATAAGAGCAGACAGATTGCAGCCATTAGGTGCAGGCTTTGGTCAGAAAAGTGAACTGACCAACAGCCTGTTTGCATGTGACTGGCCCCTTATCCCCTCTCCTCTCCATTTTTCCATGCTTATTCTCCCCTGCTTCACCCTGCTGCTTGCCTTCTCCTGCCTTTGGTCCTTCCGTTACACAGCCCATAGTAAGTTTTATGGGATCTCACAAGCCCCTTCTGATATCTCATATTAAGTTTTAAACAATCGCACAAACCCTCTCAAATTTCTCTCACAGTAGTCATGATAATCATGGTTTCCTTCTCTTATCAGCTGCAAAGTTCATTTTGACCATCTTCAGGACTGTGCCTAAGTAGCTCCTTTAAAGGCTCATCAGTGAGTGGCAGAAGAGTGCTGAATTATTGTCACTGTTACCATCTGCTTGTTAATGTTTGTGTGTTTAACTCATCCTTTTCCTTGTTATTTGTTATCTGCTTTGCACTGAAGAGACCATAACCACAAAAATTTATGAATCAGATGTTCTTGTATTTCTTATCCTTTTACAGGAGAAACACACTTTCTTTAACAAGGCAGTATTACATAATCTAAAGCCTGATCAGCCTCTTCTCTCTTCCCAGATGATGAAATGCTGGAGTTTTGCATTGGCCTCCAGACTCTGTGGTCTCTCAAGGTAAGGAAGAGCTCCTTGCTTATTGCAGTGATCCTCTCAGGAAGCTCTCCAAGATCTGGTTTTTGTAAGCATCAGAAATACTTAATGTCCAGGTCTCTCAGGGCAATGCTGCCTGACTGGGTGCAGTATGCTGTGAGTCACTGATTCCTTTCCAGTCCTTTTTAAAGGTTTTAAGAAAGAAAACACTCAATAGGATACTATCACATCTCCCATTCTCTGTATTCCTGACCACGCAAGTTACAAATGGCAAGAGGAAACTGAAGAAGAGACAAGAAAAGACATGAGTTAGACCTGTGTTGCCCTTTGAAGGCAGATGTGAACAAGCTCTGCCCTTGCTTTAAGCCAAATGAAGCTGTATGATCACATTCAGTGTCCAACACTTGCTGGCCATGAGTGGAAAGAGTCCTCTCCTTTTGTCAGCTTGGCTCAGGGTCAGTGCTCTGCTGAGCCTGCCTCCTGGGTGGCTCAGGATACGGCTGCAGCAAGCTGGCTCCTGCCTGTCACACATTTGTGGCCACATGCCAGACTCACAAAACAGGAAAAGCAATGGTTTGAATGGCTGAATGATGTGAGGGCATCATCTTAGAAGGGGTCATAGGAAGAAGAGAGGAGAGTGGCCCTGTTTGGAGATGAATCCCATTGAAGGGAACTGGAGCAAGGAGGCAGCGTGTGGGACAGGGGAGGAAAACTGTAAGGTGTCTACAAACCCAGGGAGGTGTTACAGGTTCTCCCCAGTCAGAGACATCATGAGATTTGGTATCTGAAATGTCCAGCAAATAACTGTCTCTCTCCTTCTTTAGTGTTGTATCGACTTGGAGGAAGGAGTCCTGAGATTTAAAGCACTGAGTCAGGAGCTGCCTTTTCTACATGCCTCTGAAGAGCCTGGTCAGTGACTGGCTGCATTCCCTGTGTCTGGAGACTTGCTGCCACAAGAGAGAGATGAGGGTGAGGCTCCCATGCCCCTAACCTTGCTGAGTTCTAGGCTGAGGCATTCAATAGGAAGTGAGAAGAGGGCAAGTGGGTGCTGGAAGCTGTTGTCACTGGGAGTGCCTCAACTTGAGATATCCCTCCTTTCAGTGGACCCTCTCACTTGTCCCAGTGTGCCGAGTGGGCATTTTGTTCTTGTTCTGCTATTTGGCCCTAGTCACTCCAATTTCTGGTTCTGTAATAAATTTCTGCTACTCCTTTAATGACTTTACAATACACTCTGTTCACCAGAGAGTCTCTGTGAACAATCTCCAGTCGTTCCGTTGACAGGAGAACAGTGTTTTCTCCAAAGACCTCCAAAGATTGCTATGAATGTTTCCCTTCTTGTTGCCTCAATGCCAGCATACACCACTCCTGTTTCTTTGTTGGAAGGGCTCTGTTCTCCTTGCCTGTACTCTGGGAATCTGGATTTTGCTGCTTTTTTCTGGCTCAGAGCAGAACAGAAGTATTTTCTTGGAGAAGTTTGTGGCAAGAACAGTTTGAGTTCTCAGTTCTAAGAAACCTTTGCAGAAATATTGAGTGTGGATGCCTAAAGCACTGACAGGGGCTTGGGCTTTGCCACTGCATCCCTGGGCACCAAGCTATATTATATGAATGGCAATGCTTACCATCTCTTGGTGTTATACCCTGTAACCAGACTTGCACACCCTGTTCTTCTGGCCAGGCCACTCCTCTCTGCACTCCAGCTGCTAGAGCTGCATCCCTGTTCCCTCTTCTGCTTCATCTGAGATCCTGCCACTCAGTTTAAACGCTGCGATGAATTACAGCACCAAGTCTTCTGCTCTGTCAGCTCCTTTCTTTCAGCTTGGTATCCAGTGATTAAACACAGACACATCATCAGCCTCGAGTCCTGGCATCACACAGCCCATCGACTTTGCTTCTCTTGCACGAAGTGAGAACTTGTAGTATCAGCTCAGGTTAGAGAACTGTGAACTCATCTGGAATGTTAAAGGTGTTTATTAAGTCACTTAACAATTGGGTTTATTTAATTTCTTTCTTTTAAAAAAATTTCCATCCTAAAGCTTAGCTGTATTAAAAATACAGTCTATTCTTAACTAGCTCTAGGAAAGATCCACTAGATCAGGGCTTGTTCCATGCCTCATGGCTACTGATTCACTATCCAAACTCTGCACAAAACTCTCTGAGGGTACCTTTATCCACCCTCAAAATGCCATGACAACCCCATTTTGCCTGTTTTCCTGGATTAAACACCGCTGACTCTCATCCTTTTTTATCAAACTGCTCATTGTCTCTGTTGTGCTTCTCAAAAAACATGTGTATGCATTTTTGCTTTTTTTTTTGGTTAGTTCTTTTCTCTACAGCTGTATGCTGTAGTTTAACATGTGCTAAGGACAGCAGAGTACAGCCTGGCTGATACGATTTGGGATTCACTTACCAGTGAGAGTTGGCGTGACTGGCATCTGCTCCTCCTACAAGGAGCATCAGACTTCTACTGTTAGTCATCATATCTTGCAGCTTCTGATCTGTTCCTTGACTTCTTTGCCACTCTTCTACTTGTGCATCTGACTATTTCTGGCTGCACGAACTGCTTTCCATGAATCTCTCGAGTGACACCAACGGCTCCCTCATTGAGTCAGGAAACGCGCCTACTCGATGAGCCTGTCTTCCAAAGTACCAGTAATTCCCCCTGGGTTTGTATCACTTGCATGATTGACTGGCTTCTCAAACCCAGGGGTCTGGACAGTTCACACTTGTACTAAACCATCTTGTGGTCTAGCTGCAGTCTGTGTAGTACCTGGGCCAATTCTGCAGACAAAATCTTGTTTGTGATAGGTGAAACACCTGTTTTTAGGTGCATCAACTCACCCAGTGTCCAACTCTCACTGCCCTCTAAAAACAGCATGTAGAACAAGGGCAAATAATCTACACATAAAGATACCATGTCTGTTACAAATCTTATTAATCATTAACTTTTACGATCTATTAAAAAAAAAAAAACCTCTAAACCATAACCCAAAAGATGACTTTAACCTTAACCCAAACAATAATCCCTAGAAATTAAGCTAAATCTAACCTGTAAGGCACTAAATCCTAATCCTAAATTTAACCCCTAAAACAAACTCTAAAATTTAATGCTAACCCTAACCCCTAAATCAAACCAACACCCTCTAAAACTTAACACTAAATATATGCCCCTAAATTTAACCCTGTAACCCCAACACTAATCATCTGACTCTAAACACAAAACATAAAGACACTCACTATAAACCCTAATCCCAAAACCTAACCATAATCCCCAACCCTAAACTCTTAACCATTAACCTAGCCCTAGCCCCTAAACCTAAACTCTAAGGCCTAAACCTAACCCCTAACTCTAAACCCCAAACCATATAACAAAACCTAACCCCTAGCCCTACACCTAACCCCAACCACCTAACCCTATCTGTGGTTTTTGTTGTTCCCACAAGGGGCCCTGCTTCCCTCCAGAGTGCATTGGGGCTTTTGGTGAGTTTTGCTTTGCCCTGCAAGGGGCCCTGCTGCCTTCCAGTGTGTCCCAGGGCTTTTGCCAGGCTTTGTGAGGCCCATATGGGGCCCTGCTTCCCTCCAGAGTGCATTGGGGCTTTTGGTGAGTTTTGCTTTGCCCTGCAAGGGGCCCTGCTGCCTTCCAGTGTGTCCCAGGGCTTTTGCCAGGCTTTGTGAGGCCCATATGGGGCCCTGCTTCCCTGTGGAGCACTACAGGGCTTTTTCTGGGCTTTGCTGGTGCCCACAAGTGCATGGGAAGGAGAGGGCCACCAACAGCTCTAAGTCCTGGCCACTTCCTTGTGAGAGCAGTGCCCGGTGTCAGTTTTGCAGCTGGGCAAGGGTGTAGGGGAGTAGGAGCCTTCAGACTGAAGCCAACAGGAATCTTTCCAATGATTTAAAATGAGTGTTGGATGGGATCCTACAGAAAACTGCCATGACTTTGAGTTGACAATTCTGTTTTGACTACTGCCTGTCACTTGCAGCCCTGCAGACACCTGCACACTAGCTGCTGCTGGAGTTCACCAGGTGCTGTTCCTGTCTGTCTTGGAATAACTGCTTTTGCTCACATTCAGAACATCCTCCTATCCTTCTGAAGCCTTTCTGTCGTTCACATGCCTCATATCCTAAATCACTAACAGTTCAGGCTCCTCTGTGAATTAATGTGCTACAGTAGGTGAAAAACTCCAGTCCTATCTATTCCTCTCTTCTCTGCTTAACAACTCCTTCTTTGCATCCTCCTTTCCTTCTGCTCACACTGGTAAGTGACAAATTTCCTTCAAAAAGGAATTCTTCCCTTTTTAGATAATCCTTTTAACACTTGCCTGTACCATGGTTGCTAATACACTTGCACGTTGTGCCACAATCTTGCCAGCCTTTCCTCTTTGTTGTAAACAACTGCATGCATAAATTCTCAGTCACAGAGAGGATGTTTCCAAGAAAGCACTAAATCAGTGTGAGTTCTCCTCTCAGCTCTGAAATCAGCTCCAGGGCAGAAGACATGCTCTTCACCTTCCTCCTGTCCATGTCACACACAGATCCACACAGTAGAAGTCTCTTTCATCCAGACATTGAGGAATCTGCTGCCAACAGTTATCTTGGAACCTCCCCATCAATCTTTGCTGCAGGTAGAGCTTGCAGAAAAAAACCCATTTATATGAATAAATGAGAACTGCAGGTCATGATGCCATGGCAGACACCTCACTTTAACCCATTGACTAAACCACAGTCCAACCCTACAGGGTCAGTACCTGCTTTCCTCATCAACGCAGCTCCTGGTGGGTTTTCATCTCCCCAGGTTACTTGGCATAAAGTGACAACCTGTTACTGCACCTAACATGTGTATTCTGAATTTTAGCCCAAAGGTATTTTTCTTTCCCCAAAGCACTTGTGTGTCATTACATCTGAATCACAGCCTCCACTGTGAAAGAAAGAAGTCTTGGCTTTAAAAGAGGTAATTGTAAAATAGGACTTACAACATCTCAAAGAAGCCAACTCAACTCCCATCTACAAACACGGTAATTTTTAAGTCTTCCAACACTGGGGAGCACAGTAAAGAATTTTTGAGTGGGCTGGCAAGGCTGAAGACTGTCTTAATTGTAGCTTCTCTTGGAAAAGCCTATTATACAGATAGACTTCCCTGCTCCCAATTCCAGTCATCTCTATTGCTTTGGGGGATAAAGGGAACAAAGGTCTTTTTCACCGAAGATCAAAAAATGCTAACACTTTCATACAGAAAGTAGAAGTTCAGTACAGACTGCCAGCTCAGAGCAGGACATAGGCACATCCTGTATGTGTCCAACACTGGCGTCCTCATGATGAGGCCTGTCCCTTCAATATAAACAGTAGCGTGTTATTATTTTGGGGATAATCTCTTTGAACCACCTTGGTGGTCAGTTCCTATCAGGGCTGCTTTCTAATACAGTGGGCACAGCAGTTGTGGAAAAGTCTGCAGGGAAACATCTGCCACAGCAAACCTCTGGAACAGAGTGCAATACACCCAGGGGTAGGGAGAAGGACTTTTGTCCTTCCTGAGAACATGCACTCTGCCAAAACCATAATCAGGACCACTTCCAGGAGCTTGGGGTCACTTGGTTTTGAACAGAATGGGAACTGCAGCCATCCATATTCCCAGAGGCTTGCTCCTTCTTTCACTACCAGCAGGTGAGCATGGAATTGAAGACCACCGAGCCACATGCATATGTTTGCATTCAATCCTCCTTTCAAGAGATTGCACTGGTACATGCCAGGATACACCCAAAGAGTTACAGAAATAACTAAATTATAGGAGAAAGATCACAAAAACGAGGGCAGGGATGGACAGCAGGTTTATTATGTCTCAGGAAAATAAGGCAACCCTCTCCCTTAATTTTTTTGCTATTAAATTGAACATCAGAACCAAAGCCATGAATCATTTATCTGCAAATGCCCCCAGTGCCTGAGAAAACTGCCAGACTCCTCACTTGCTGTGTGCTGGCACTGGGACATACAAAGGTGTCCTGCAAATCCTGCCCTGTTGAAAAGTTTCCCAGCACCAGCAGGTTATGCCAATCTGCTGGAGTAGGATACAGCAAACAACATTTTCTGCTGCGTGGGAGGGAACCACTTCTAATTCCAACTCTGTGGCTTGTGTCGGCTGGCAAGGACAAACACACAATTAGTTACAAAGAAAGTAAAATGTAACTCCATCAGTCCAGAGACAGAGCCTTAAGTGGCTCCTTTCCTGAGAGGATGGACACTTCCCAGAAAAATTGTTGCCAGAGAAAGTAGCCCGAAGCACTGACTTCAGGAAGTATTTGGCACTAAGGAGTTCAAGGCAGGAAAAAAAAAGGAAAGCCATCTTTTGGCCAAGGAACAGTAAAGATGTTCAATTAATTCTTCTGTAGACACTTTTCATTTTCTCTTGTGCGCAAGGGGCACAGGAGCAAAATGCATCTGCAAGTTATGATGTGCTGCACGCAATATAAAACTGTCAGGGGAAGCCCTCAAATGCTAGTATTTTTCCTCTCCAATGGTTTTTAAGAGCTGAAAAGTTTTGGGGAACAGATGTTTTTGTAGTGTCTGTATTTTCTCACCTCTGCTTTTCATAGTGTGCATTGCCTGGGCTCACACAGCAATGTTATCCTCAGCAAAAGAGGGTTAGGGTGCACAAACGGCCCTGTCCAACGTTTGCAATGCCTTTGTCCCATTTTCTTTTAAAGATGGTTCTTAGAAAAACATCATCTCTCCCTCAGTAACCCTTTCCCATTCTTTCTCAACAATTAATAGTACAACAGTGGATCAGTTTGACCTTCCTTTCTTGGAAATCATTCAACCTGTACAGATAGAGTTTGTTTTGCATAAAACAGTTCCAGCCATATGCACCCATTTGTACACCCCTTGTGCTTGTGTTGCTAATAAAGGTTTATATTTGGCATGGACAGACAGCACTGAGTTGTTCTGTTACGAGTGTAGGCCATCCTGTTTCCCTGCTAGGCCCTATTTGCCAGAAGCAATGGTGATGATTCCTGTTGGGATGGGTGGCTGCACATCTCGGTGTCACGAGAGCAGACAATTTGTTGAGGTTACAGTCTAGGTCTGACAAGCTTCAGGACAACTCCTCGCTTTAGCCCACAAATAGACGGTCCCCGTGGTATCAGCTCCCCACAGCCTCAAGCCTTGCTGCTCTCAACACCACTGTTAATAAGCTCTATTATGACTTGAAAGCTCCGGCCTGAAGGATCCAGTTTCACACAAGCACTTAGTATGACAGGGGAACATTTAAAAATGCTTCTCAGCAAGGCCACTAAAATGGAGAGAAACTCTGACTGCAGTTAGAGAGTCAGAAGATACAGTGGCCTGAGAAGCAAGCTAGCACGTACAGAGCAGGTCACACCATTTCACTGCTCCATGCTTCAACTTTCACTGCTACCAAACACAGAGGACAGCACTGTCCTCTGAAAAGCTTATATAAATTTACAGAGGGAAACTGCAAAGAACAGCTAAGGTTAATCATGTAAAAATCCTGCCCTTCTACCACAAAGGGCTGCTTCAACAACAGTCACTCTGACCCAAGGGCAAGACACTCCTTTTCTCTATACAAAGCATTTTCTCCCAGTTAGGGCTGCCCTTGGATATTTTGCAGAGTAAAGCACAGCAGGTTTTCAACCGCCTGCAGGATCTTTAAAAGCTGTCACTTGCTCCAGATCACTGAATTGTATTTGCTGTGACTCAGGCTGCTGTACTGACTGCTCCATCCATTACATGTGCCCAATAAAAAACATCACACAAGCGAGAGGGGATAATCGATGGAAGCCAGCAGGTAAGCCTGCTGCCCCTTTCCTAACAAGCTGAGTTAGGTGAGGGACAAGCTAAGAGAGGGAAAAGCACAATAACAACAGCACGTGGATAGGTTCATGCCTGGGCTTTTGCAAATGAGCTGCCCTTTTCCAGACTCCTCATGCCAGCCAGCGGAACATCACCTCCAGCCCGCCTATTTCAGTTGTGCAGGACTCAAAGCATGACACTCTCCACAACAAGAGGCAAGAGTGGCATGTCCACTGCTTATTGTGGGACGGCCAAGCTCTCATAGCACCACAGATCTACAGTTAAGTCAGACTGGTCTTACTGACCACTTCACAGCTGCTTTGTTAAGTCACAGCCTTCTGTGGGATCACCCTGCCCAAGAAGATGGTAAACAAGCAATGACTTGACCAGAGCTGGGTTTGCTGGAGCTGGTACCTCTCTAAAACTTTACTAGTGCAAGTTGTGCATGTCTCCAGCTCCTCAGAACAGGATTTGTGAGAAACTGCTTGGCAGAAGAGCAGCAGCAAAGCAAAGACCAACAATGCATGGCTCTACTTTAACTACACCTAAGTGGGAGAGAAGGCCCGTGCCTGCTCCCTAACTCAATTCCATCTGAAATTCCTGCGTTGTGGTCCTGCTAAGAACTCCAAAGTATTCACTGGAGCAGTTGTACGACTAGGTCAAAACGGAGACTTAGCTCAGCTGTTCTCTCCATCTGTGACCTCAGTGATGACTTCCTTCACAGTGACCAGTGGAGCACTTTAGTTAGCCAGGAATATGGAAACTGGCAAAAGAAGGCCTATGTGCAGGATCCTTGGCCCTTCCTGTTCTCGTAGTTCCCCCAGCTAAATGCAAACCGACCCACCACATTCAGGCAAGCCAAGAACATCCCTTCACAGCCTGTAGACCCTTTGCTGTTTGGAAGTGTTGACAAGACAGGGAAAGAATAGTCATCTTCATCAGATGCCCAATTCCAGCTGCAGAAGAGCTTGCGCTGGCATTAAAGATGGCAGCCTTCATGTCACTTGTTATAAGGGATCCTGGATGCCACTGCAGTGGGCAGAAGAATCTGTTCCAGCAGGGTCCTGCGAGGGGCTGCTGAGATGGTATTTCTCAGGAAAATAGAGTGTTTTGTGAATCAGGTTTTTGACAGCAGAAACGTCGCTTCTGTCTAAGGAAAAGAGAGAAAAACAGTTGTTAGGCATTCTCATCAAGCAGTATGAAAGCCTCTTCCTTACCTGGAACTCTAGTTCCCAGCACATCATCTGCCAGCAGCCCCTTCCTCTCTTTCTTTCTGTACATCCTCTGCTCTTTCTGCCCTCACCTATACCCAGCTGCTGCAGGAGATCTCCAAACTCCGGATCACAATCCAGGATTTTCAGCAGGTTGGTGGACTCCATTCTCTCCAGCTGCACATCCCAGTAGATGTAGATCTTCTGGCTGAAGCTGACATAAACAAGGCATGGACTGTTGCTCCCTTCTTTGCATGCATAGAGGCCTGCAGAAAGCCGAAGTGTGGAGATCTGACTACTTCCAAAAGGACAGAGAAAGCAAATAACTGACATTTCATGATGAGGTACCAAAGCTGTTAACTGCGAACAGCAAGCACCTGGGCAGAGATATGGGCTTGGTATACACAGTCCCTTTGAGACAATCCAAGAAGCTGTCTCTGAACTGCATGAAGCTTGGGGATTTGCAAGCTGCTTCTTGCAGGTCTGAGAGAAGGGACTGGGCAGAGCCAAAGCTTGGGCTCATTCCATGGGGGTCCTTATCTCCACTTTAGAACAGCTTAGAAGTCTGCAAATTAAAAAGCAGTGGGAAAGACAAGAGACCACTGCAGCACTTCCAAAAAGGACAAGAAAAAAACCCCAAACCACCAAAGACAAACCTCAGCATCACCTCCTCTCACCCTTACTTTTCCCGGATGCCACCAGAGGAAAGACCAGCTGGGCCTTCTGCAGTATGCACACAGGGAAATTATTCCCCACTGCAGGCAGACAAAGGATTCTGGGTCTCCCAGATGGAGGTGGTAGCTTTGCGGAGAAAATACTGTGAGGGCTGGCTTTGCAGTCAGGCTTCCCACCTGCACAGAAGGCACTGACATTCTCATCTGCTTGGAATCTGGCCACAGTCCGGTTGTGGTCGATGATGTACGTCTGACCGTCCCACGCACAGGCAATCACCTCCTCGTGCCCATTGCCCTGCAGGAACCAGACGACTGCGCATTACACAGACATCACCTACTCCCAGGGACAGCCAAAAATCTTTCCTGCTTGTTCAGAGACAGAACACTAATGTCTAGGTGTCACTTCTGGGCATCTCATCCAGACATTTTGCACTTGGAGCTCACCTCTCTTCTCTATGGCAATCCTTACATACTGTAAGAGCTTGTAGACAATCAGGGTATTAGCAGTGAGCAAAACCATTCAGCCTTGCAATAAGATTGAAGAACAGCTGGGGGACGAAAGTTTATGAATGGATAAATGGATGCTGGGTCTAACAGACAGACAGCTCAACCTCTTGCAGCTGGGCAGACTGACCTGAGTGCAGAATGTACTGCCACAGTCAGAACACTCTGTGTCATCCTGAGATAATCCCAGCCTTTTCCAGCTGAGTCACACTCCGTCTGCCCTTCCTAAGTTCATACACACAAAGCCATGCTGAGTTTTTGTCTTCATCTCTCCCAGCCTTATTCAGATACTCACTGTAACATCCAGCTTTTCCAGAGCAAAGAGCTGGTGATCAACCTGAACAGACCAGAGCAGCTTGTCTGCTCCCTCCATGAGTTTCAGTGTTCCTGAAGAAAGAAAAAAACAACTGTCTTGAAAACAATAAAAGGGAACAAGATGTTTGTAATACTAGGCCCTACTCCTTCAACACTTAGGGTTGCTGAGAGTTGGCTCTAATAGCACAGGCACGGTCTTGGCTGCTAAATCCATACTGGACACTTGACCCCACCTACCACGTTCCTATTACTGTGGCAGTACTGGGCAGGGGGCACTGGCCATGAGAGAGTGGAACATAAACAAGCATCTGTCCTCACAGTGCCCTCCATGCCTTCATATAAAATATGTCAGCTAGAGTCTTTGAATCAAATTCTCTTGCCTGATCCTTGAAGGGTTTCAAAAGCCCAGCTTCTCTTTCTTTTAAAAGCACTGAGCCCCTGGTTCCCTGCTTTGAATTAGTGACAGGCCTTGGCTGCCCCACAGGTCTCCTTCCAGGACGGTGGCAGGACTTACCATCCAGAGTACAGAGGGCAAAGAGACCCGAGCCACTATTCTCACTGGAGCCTGTAAGTGCAAAAGAAAATTACTGGAGTTGATGCCATTTTATAAACATCATCCCCTCCCTCTCCTGAAAACAATAAAAAAGATCCAAAACAAGCTGATACATGCTGCCTCCTTTCCTTGCCCAGCTGTGTGCAGGACAACACTGACACTGTCACTAGTTAAAGCTGAAGAGGAGAGTCCCCTGACCACCGGGCTGCTTCAGCCCTTCAGTAAACTCTCTACCCAGCTACCAAAAAGAGAAAAGACATGCAAGGTCAAGTTTTGAAACTATGACACTCAGAGAGGACTGGACCTGTATTCAACTAAAGCTGCATTTAATCCTTTCAGTGACAACACAGGAGGGACACTGGCTCCCTGAGGAAGAGCCCAGGAATCCTGGCAGTCAGGGGCAAGCCAGCAGAGCTGAAAGCAAGCAGGCAGTTTCCCCAGAGTAAGTTAAAAACGTGAGCCTACCTCCAGTGCCCACAGACAGCTCCAAGCTACAACCCGCTGCACACTCCTGGGTTGCAAACCACCCCGTTTCTGCAGATCAGCCTAAAGCAAAGTCAGCTGGTTGAGTGCTTAACTGCCCCTAGTGACACGCACCCAGACAGGCTCTGATCCAAGAGATCTGCTGTGTCCCCCTTGGAAACTGGTCCGTGTGGCACTCTTCAGCTCTTTATTGATGGTCCAACATCAATGGGCTTTTTTACAGCCTGCTCTTCATCCCTTATTCTGTGTGCCTCCATTTTTCACAGACATCTCTCAATACATGCAAGGCTTCATATGCAGTGAAATAATTGATTTCATGCTCTGTTGACCATGTTGCTCACAGCAGCATCAGAGATGCTGAAAACATGACAAGCTTAGGAACTGGGCAGGAAAGGTCCTCTAAGGAAGGGGAAGAGGGTGGGGTTCAGTGGATTGCTCTCCTCCACAAGCTCTAATTACCTTGGACAGGCTGAACCATTCTCAGACAGCACTGCAGGGGGCAATACTTGGGCACAGCAAATGCAAGAGAAAGTGATCTCCACTGGGAGTTTTCTGCCTTCTATTATGCCCACACACCCCAAGGGGGAGCGAAAGCTGCTTACTCTCCATGGGTACCAAAGGAGGGTTCAGCAGGAGCACCAGGCACAGGTCAGAGCACAAGGAGTTACAGGAGGGAAGCAGTGGCAGCGTGCAACCAAAGTTTGGACACTAGAGCAGTGTGTCAGGGCTGAGAGAAGCTGGCAGCTGTGCAGATTGTAGATACAAGAGCTGAACACAACACAGTGGAAGAAGAGAGAGGACAATGATACAGATGAAATATAGAAGCAGCTCTGGAGAGGTTGGGGCCACACAGGAGAAGGAGGAGCAGCACATAGCTACCAGGAATTGAGATTCAAATGCTGAAAAGCAAGAATGAAGATGAGGCTGTGGGAGGGGAGAGATGCATATAGGAAAGGAGAAGGAGGCATAAGCTGCAGCCATGCAGAAACAAGGATCAAGGACATCTGTAGGAGCATGGCATGGCAGACATTCAAACTGACTAAATGCAGGTCAGCAGAGGCTGCAGAGAAACTCTTGTGCTGAGTGAAGGATAAGGGCTACCTAGGGAAGGACAAAGGCTATAAAAAGATCACATGCAAATATCCAACTATCTTTCTTTGGGAGCCAGCTAAGGAAGCTGAGATCCCTCTGTTCCTGCAGCTGCCTCTCACTGTTACTTTTCATCCTGTACTAAAAAACCATCAGGGGCAGCTGCTGGGCTGGAGACCCCCAAGCTGCTGATCGCTCACCTCGGGCAATGCTACCAATCAGATGGGTGGAGACATTCTTGTTGTGAATCCGTCCAGATGTTTGATGTAGAATCACATCTCGAACAGGGGCCTCACTAGGGAAAGGAGAAAGACAACAGGGAAAAGTTAGGGAACCACACCTGGGACTGTCTCAGCACAACCTCAGGAGCACAGTATTCCAAAGCTCTACAAATCCAGGCACTGACAGAGTTTGTGAACAGGCTTATCCCTTTAATGATAAAGGAAAAAAATGCATGACCGCAGGTATTAAAGAAACTCATCACCAATGTTTAAATAAAACAAAACCAGAATGATTTGATGCACCAAAAGAAAAAAAAAAAAATCAGTAAGGCCTGTACTCCAGTCAAGGAAAAGACAATTTTTTCACTACTGTCACATAAGCCTGGCTGCTTTTCTCTCATGAAGTGTCTACCCAGGGTTGAACAGGTTGGTGAGAGACCACATCTGGGCCTGACTTCTGGTTAGCAGGGCACCATTCCACTAAGTTCTCTAAGACATCAAGGAGACTTGCCCAGCTCCCCTCCAGCTGCAGCTTTTTGTGTCTGCCTTGAAGTCTCACAGAACACCACAGAAGCACCCAAATTCCCCACCAGGGTTCTTCCAGCACCAAGACAGTAACAAGCACCTCACTGCTCATCCTGATTGCTCTGGTTGTGATTTACAGCACTGACTGCCAGGGGTCTCATTAGGAAAACCTCTAATTGCCTCACCTGCAGAAAACAAGTGAATGAGGCCAGTTTTATCCCGGGTTTCATATGAATTTGGTTTGGCCTAGTGTCTCAGCTGTTACCCTGCAATCTGATGACCTTTCTCTGGAGATCTAGGTCACTCATTTCCCTACCTTAGCTCCCAGTACCAGCTCCCTCAGTGAGCTGGTTTTGCCATTCTCCTTGCCCAATTCAAGAAGAGAGTGGGATACAAGGAAAGCAGCAGTATTCATCTTCGTGACAGAGACATGAAGAGTGCTCACGGAAGCTTGGATACAGGCGGGCTTAAGTGACGAGCTACCAACAGCACAGCGGGTCGCTGAAGCAAGGACAGTGACAGTACCCCCCGCCTCACAACAGTGGCATGGTGGCAGTCCCTTGTAACAGGCAGCCACAGTGGCACCTGCTCATGTACCCCTGCAGGAACACCCTCACCTGCTCGCAGCAGATCCGTCCCTTCCCGCGGCTGCGTCCCGCTGCTCCGTGTCCCAGGTGCACAGCAGGATGGCGTAGCCACAGCCTGGCTGTGACACCATCAGCTCTGGTGAGCCACCAGGGCCTGGGTTCACAGACAGGCTGTCCACCTACAGCGGCAGAGGAAAAACACGGATAAAGTCGAGAACTCCGAAAGGTTTACAGTGCTCCTTGAAACTAAATTTGAATGTGGCAAATCTTCTGGTAGAGCTGAGCAGCAGCTGAACAAATTCAGCCGGAAGCAAAATGTCCAAGTTCAGTAAAAGGTTGGTTCCCTACCAAAAGCCACTTTGAAACAACACTAGTACCTTTCACTAATGCTCTCTCATCGGGCAAGAGCAACTGTTTCCCAGACCAACCCACCAGCTGCTCTGCATGTACAGAACAACCACGGGGCAAATCTCCTTTCAAGCCATCAACATGACAATTGTTTTGTTCATAGGACTGAGATTCTGTGCTTCTTCTCTTGAAAAAGTCACCTCTTGAAGACTGTGTGACAAGTACTGCTCTGAACATTCTTTTTCCTTACCTGACCTTCCAGAAGCCATTTCTTCAACAGGATCAACTGCCCAGAGACATGGTCTGAATTCTCTGATGAGTCCTCCCAGCGGAAGGCACGGACCACCCTGTCAGTGTAACCCACCACCAACTCACACTTCCCATCTCCATCTGTAGGGAAGAGAGAAAGATGGAGGGACTCTCTCAAGGCCTAAGAGCTCAGACATGCAGAAACCACTCTGCTGGTTTCTATAGTTACCATCCCTGACGATTGCAACCCTGTAATGAAAACTTGCACTTCAGAAACATTCATGAAGTTCTTGTTTCTCTCCTTCATGACTTGGCTATGGTTTGTTGGAGTATCTGTTTCAGCAAGACAGTTATTTCCTTCTGCAAGTCCCCCCCCACCTTCTCTCTTCACACCTTCCCACACAAACTCCTTCACCCTGCATTCCCACACCAGCTTTGTGGCTCACCAATGTCATTGATGAGCATGACCTTGGTGTTGGCAGGAATGTGCTGCCTGAACACTGGCTTCTGCTCTTCTGCCCCCGCCAACTCATGGTGGCCTGAAGCATCTGGGTGTTTTGAATTCAGAGAGGTCAGGTCAAAAAGATGAAACCAGCCTTCTGCACTCACCGCCACCACGAAATTCTGTGAGGGAAGAGAAAAACCTTTTGATTCTTCCTCTTTCAGAAAGTGCAGAAGCTGTCCCACAGCAGGGCAAAGGAAGACACAAGGGTAGATCGATCAAGATCAATGCCTGCTACAGAGGGAACAGGAGGTTTTTGGCGAGCATACAAACTACTCTGCTACTGGCAGCGCCCAAACTTCATCGTTGTCAGACTATGGTATCAAGCTGATATGTGTGCAATCCTCAAACAATGCGTGGCTTTCTCAATGCCCACGTCAGCTCTGCTCCCCACTCCAGGAAACACAGCTACACTACTTCGGGCAGGGTGCCTAAACTGGGACCTTTGGACTCATTGGTCCTGGCTAAACCCCCAGAAACAGCAATCCACAAAAGGAGTCATAGTAGACCCAGAGGAATTTGTTTGGGAGTCCAGACTATTCCGTGTTTCAGACTTGTTTAGATGACCTTAAATGCACACAGCCAAGTGGCAGAAGGACCACGGCCCACAGCAGACATCAGCACAAGAAGGGCAAAAGCCACTGAGCAAAAGGAGCAACCCTCAAACCACCAAAGCCTTGTGGTGCTCTCACAAGGGCACATGGAAATCAAAAGTGCTCTCTGAAGATAGGATGGATTTCCTTGCTCTCTAAAACTTGCGTAAGGCTCGCAGAAAGATGCCAGTTACATATAAACAGAAGAACAGTTTAAAAACAGTAGTGCTAAAACTCTGAGCAAAGATCCTGGACACAAAGCACCAGCAATCTGTCCTCCTCCACACTCATCACATGACATAACCCTGATCTCCTAAACACCTCCCACATGCCCTACAGACACAGCTGGGAAGGTTTGGCTCCTCTCACCTTTCCTTTATTGCACACATCTCCCACACGGACACATGTGAGCTGCAAAAGAAAACAAGGCCATCCATGAGAGAAGGCAACCCAACCCAGCACCGTGGGATAAACCTCTGCCCTACCCCCTCCCCTCTCACATAAAGCATCTCTTGAACTCCAAACAGCCTTTTGAAGGACAAGGAGAGCAGAGTCAAGGGACAGAAACACAACTGGTCAGAGCCCTGGGGCAAAACCCCCAGTGCACAGAGCAGGGTAAAGGTGGGACAGAAGGCCAGTTTCTACGTTTGTCCATTGATCTGCTCATCACTTCCAGCCCATGGAGCTGTGGGCAAAAGCAGGGTCTTGAATAATTACATGAAAGACACCAGAAGCAGTTCTGGCTGCCATTCCTCTCTAGCCTACATATTCCTAGGCAAAGGACAAGGATAGGTGGCTGCACATACACCAAAAGGCCCAACCATTTAGAAATTTTGTCAAGAACTGACCATTCCTTGGCAAGATCGCACAGTCCAGGGCTTGCTGTCATCATTCTTGTAAACATAGAGCTTTCCATTGGTGTCTCCCACCACAAGTTCATTCAGCTGTACAAGAAACGTAGGAAGAAATCCACAATTACATTAACAGTATTTCTTTAACAGCAATAATTTCAGAATTCATATATAAAAATCACTCTGTGGGAAGAAGCAGCAAAACAAAACAAGTTCAAGAGTCAATCTTGAATCAAAATGGAAGGCCCGGGAAAATACAAAAGCCCTAATGTTATTCTTGCAGGTAAAAGAGATGGAGAATGGCTCCTTAGAGCAACATCCCATTACCCACTGCTTCAGAGTTGTGACACTGACTGTTTTAACATCCTGCTCAGCTAATCATCATCACTCCATCTTCCATCCTTCAGTCTAGATTGACTTGAATCACCTAGAGAAGATGATGGCAATGACAAAAATATAATCATCCAGGAACAGGATGAGAATGCAAGAACACTTACAACATATTCACACAGGATGTTCAATCTCACTGCTAAAGGGGTAAAGGTATTCCAGAATGGTGATTTTTTCTTTGAAGAAGATTTCTAAAAATCACCAACCACCCATGCTGATGAGCTTACTCCCATTATCCCATCTCCTGCATCATGCCTCTGTATTTAAATGGTGTGCATGTCAGAACTCCCTGCACACCTTACCCTATACAACGTAACTATTTATGGGGAAATCCTTTTAATCATCTGTTGTATTGCTAGCCACGACACCTTTCAGGATAAGGCTGTAAAAAAACTTGACTGTTGAGGAGAAGAAACACTTCACATATAGCTGGTTAATCTAACCTCTTCCTAGTTAGAGACAAACCAAAACCAACCATTTTTGGGGCTGATAGCAACACTCCCAATGCACATCCACCCATCACACGGGTCAAGAGACACCGAGACTTGGCTCTACCCTGTTTGTGATCTGCTGTGCCCAGCAAAGCACCCCTACATCCCCATCGCTGTGACAGGTGAGCGTCCGTCTCCCTTTGGGAGCAGAAGTTAAGCTCCCCTCCGGCTCTGCACCACCCAGGCCACACCAAGGGTGACCAGCACACGTAATGTCGAGGGAAGCCCTGACCAGCTGCAGCCCAGCAAACATTCCCTTTGCAGGGGAAC